>PPJL03000013.1:0-301479 GCA_003705745.3 Blastobotrys muscicola
TGCGATCCGAGCTAACAAAGACACCGACGGCTAGGTTGCGTCAACACGCGTAATCAGCACCGCAGGGTCCTGGCTGCACAAACAGGTCTATCTTCGCGGGCCGCTAAGCCTTCTAGAAGGAACAGGTCTCATGTGAACAAGGAAAAGACAAAGCTGAGCCCGGCAGTCCCCGAACCAGTCACCGCACCTGCGGCTAGTGCAAACGTCAGCAGTCCCCAATGTGGAAACATAATACATCAACATCTTACTTTAATTTATCCTAATGTAACATTTTGAACGACTCATTGCTGGCTTACGTGCGCTTGGTCTTCCGGTAGTCGGCCGGTGTAATGATACTCCGCATCTGGTAGCTGCAATGTTGGTCCAACCGGGCAGCTGTGTCTAAGACATGCCTTGGCCAGTGCGTCGCCAGTTGCGGCAGCCGTGCTAGCCATCATTGCCTTTACAAGAAGGCAGAACCGGTGCACGCGCCAAGGTACCGTTTTAAGCATCAAAGCTTGGTGACGGGCAACTAGCTGTTCCTTGATAATTTTGCAGTCGGGCCGGCTCGGAACCTTGCGATGGTTCTTACGTACCCTTCCGTCGCACGGCGTCGGCATGTCATCTCCCTGGGAAATTTACTTGTGCATGAGCTTTGCGTTAAACACCTGGCCATGCACCATAGACGCACTAAAATGCAGTAATGTGTTCTGACGATGCGCGCCGCCAGCCGCACGGCTACAGTTGAAAATTTTTCTAAAACATTGAATCTGCCACGTGTGGTGCGGCGTCAGCCGCTCGCTCATTCCAAGGTAGGGTGTTGGGGATTTCGAAAATATTAGCCTTCAAGAAGCCAGTGAAATTGGTGGTGCGGCCAATCGATAGCGATTCATTGAATTGTTGCGTGTTGATGTTACCCGAATTTGAACAGTTGTTCAGGGGCGGAACCTCCAATCACGTTACTTATGGAAGATCCCGATACCGGGCCAGCGGACGATAACTAATACTGCTATACATCACGAATAGCTATAGGGAGCGCGCAGAACGCTCCAAGTTTTGACAGTCCCTTTAGGAGCTAGTGGTGTAGATGGAACTCGATTGCAGTGAAATTCGCCCTCACGGTGTCAATGACCTTATGAACTCCGTTATCCTAAATATCATCACGTTAGCAAAAAGTTATCAATCAGCGATGGTAATAAAGTTTCATAAAGTGTGTCAGATGCCCCGCTCGCTGCCCCCGCGATGCCGAGATGAGCCGGCTAGGCGCGGATCAAAACATACGAGCGAACAGCCAAATATCTTCAAATCAACGTAGTACACAACATCGCCCACTCTGTAGTCATTACCGGCGTATACGTCAACTGTTACTTAGCATTGTTGAGCTTCGCCGCTTGGCTCGGCTCGCCCGCTTAACAACGGCTATGATCGGCGCGCACCCATAACATGTTATAAAGTCTGGGGTGTGGGGTATCTTCATCATCCATGTTACGACTCAAGCCCGCCTTTGTGCGAAGTTTCTCTATTTCCGCCCGCCTAAATGGCATCAACAAGGTTCTGAGCAACGCGTCTCAGGCCATTGACAAGTCTTCTCTGAAATCTGGTCACACCGTGCTGGCCGGCGGCTTTGGTTTGTCAGGACTGCCCGCGACCCTGATCAATGAGATTCTCGCCAGAAAGGGTGATATCAACAACTTGCGGGTTGTCTCCAATAACGCTGGAACCGACGGTAACGGTCTGGCCAAGCTGCTGGAGTCTGGCCAGATCTCCCGAATGGTCTCCTCCTACGTTGGCGAGAACAAGCTGCTTGAAAAGATGTACCTGACCGGCAAGGTCGAGATTGAGCTGACCCCACAAGGTACTCTGGCCGAGAAGTGCAGGGCAGGTGGTGCTGGCATCCCTGCCTTCTACACGCCAGCTGGTGTCGGCACCATTGTCGAGTCTGGCGAGCTGCCCATCAGATTTAAGGAGGACGGCAGCGTCGCTCTGTACTCAAAGCCAAAAGAGACGAAGATCTTCAAGGGCAAGAAGTACTTGCTTGAGGAGTCTATCACCGGTGAGGTTGCCATCATCAAGGTCGCCAAGGCCGATGCCCTGGGTAATTGTACCTTCAATGGAACTGCTCTGAACTTCAACTCAGCCATGGCCAAGGCTGCTGACTTTACCATTGTCGAAGCTGACGAAATTGTCGAGGTCGGCGCTATTACTCCCGCCGAGGTCCAGCTGCCAGGCATCTACGTCCACGCCGTTATCCAGTCCACTGAGCCAAAGAAGATTGAGCGACTGACCTTGGCCAAGACTAAGGAGGAGATCCAGAATGAGGCCACCAGTCTGGGCTCCCGAGAGCGAATCGTCAAGCGAGCCGCCAAGGAGTTTGGAAATGGAATCTACGCTAACTTGGGTATCGGCATGCCCACCCTGGCCCCGTCATTCGTCGACCCTAGCCTGGAGGTCCAGCTGCAGTCTGAGAACGGTGTCCTGGGTGTCGGACCATACCCAGTCAAGGGCTCTGAAGATCCTGATCTCATCAATGCCGGAAAGGAAACCATCACGCTGAACCAGGGTGCCTCGCTCTTCGGCTCCGAGGAGTCTTTCGCCATGATCCGGGCCGGCCGGGTCAACATGACTATGCTGGGCGCGATGCAGGTTTCGCAGTACGGTGACCTTGCCAACTGGATGCTGCCAGGAAAGGTCAAGGGCATGGGCGGTGCTATGGACCTCGTGGCCAACCCAGAGCACACCAAGGTGGTGGTCGTGATGGAGCACTGCGATAAGAAGGGCAATGTCAAGATTGTCCAGGACTGCAACTTCCCGCTTACCGGACAGAAATGCGTCTCAAGAATCATTACGGAGCTAGCTGTGTTTGACGTCGACCCAGTCAAGGGCCTGGTTCTCATTGAAAAGGCAGATAACATTACGGTAGATGAGCTAAAGCAAAAGACCGGCGCGCCTTTCGAGGTCTCCAAGGACCTCAAGCCGCTCCAGCTGGCTTAGCCAGTCAGGTCATAGGACAGCAGCTCAAGTGCTTTGGCCTTGAGCTGGTTAATAGACTTGAGGAAGATTTCCTCAGGAGCAATCGCACCTGTGCTCTCGACATTGACTAAGTTAGTAATCATAGCGAATGATGGATACTCACAAATAAAATGGTCCCTCTGTCGGCCCAGCTTAACCCGTCCTTTGAAGTCCTCGTGTCTCAGCACTTCTCGCGAAACAGTGTCGGCTCTAGCATCTGCAACGTAAGCCTCACCCTTGCTGTTGATCTCCACAACGCCCTTGGGGAAACACTTCTGGAACTTCTTGGCCAGGTCGCCCTTGATTGGCTCGCCAACAATGTCGATAACTGGCAGCAGTCGGTATGAGGCAGTGGCGACCGGACTGAACTTGGCGTGGTCTGACCCAACACCCAGAATAGCCAGTGCCTCCAGATGAATTTCCTGGCCTGGTCGCAGCTTGGCTAACAGAATGTCGGGGTTGAGAACCTCAATGGGCTTAGTCATCCAGGTGAGCTGGTTACCCTGAGGAATAAACTGTAAGTCTCGGGCATAGACGTTTGAATTGATAAACTCTTCATCTGTGGTCTTTGCGTTTGGGTTTCGCTTGCACTCGACGTGGAGCTTGAACATGAGCGTGTTTGTGTCTAGATGTTTTGACTTTTCCAGTCCATTTTCATCGACTTCTGGCTTTGCGTTAGGGTCAAACCAAGCGAGCCAGTCAGGGTCCACCTTGAGAGGCACCAGGCCTATTCGCTGAGCCAGGACTTCATCGTGTATTATACCTGTGTTATTGTAGATGTTTATAGTCTCGAATGCGACCGTAGGGATCTCGGCAATCATGATTCGTCGGAAAGCGTTGGCGACAGAGGTGTCGATGCCAATGAGATCAAAGTTCATCTCGAGCTCGTTCAGCGAGTGAATTTTGATGTCGAAAGTATCCTTGAACTTCTGCAGGTCCCAAGCGTGATCGCCTTCGCTGTGGCCCGGAAAGTCCGTAGACGACACATTCGTCACACGATCGTGCTCTATTCCCACAATATTGGACATGCTAATTTTTTTTTTGATTTGAGAGCGCAGATATTTTTCGTGTTGGTTATTTTTCAATGGTGCGCGATAAGCCGCACACTCTTGATAACTTGGAACAGCATCGATAACACACGATACCTAGACATGACCAAATTAAACTCTGCTAGGACCACAAAAGAGTTTGACGATTGGCTGCGAGCTTCCGAGCTCGTAATGGTCAAGTTCACTGCTGCCTGGTGCGGACCATGCCAGCAAATTGCCCCCTTCGTGGACGAGCTTTACGAGAAATACACCAACGTGGACATGTATGAAGTCGACACTGACAAGCTTCAGCACGTCACTTCCAAGTTCGAAATCACCACGATGCCCACTTTTGTTTACTTCCACAATCGAGAGGTGGTAGACCGAGACCAGACTTGCGAACCGCGCAGTATTGCCTCCAAGTTGGAGCAGCTCTCGAAATTGGCGCCAAACGCCGTGCGACGGGCCCCGATCCAGCCGCTTCAGGTCCAGGGCCTCAATTTGCCAAAGGGCTACTCGCTGCTCAACGACTCAATCCACTTTCCCCAGGCCGAGGCTTTGAATGTCACGACGGAGTCTGATCTGAAGGACGTGCTACAGAATGGCGCTAAGGGTATTCAAAGCGACGTTGACTCGCAAATTATGCTCTTTGTGCCACTCAACAACAAGATTAAACTCCACTCTATTCTAATTAAAGCGCAGCCAAATGAGGACACCCAGGTGCCTTCTAAAATGAAGGTGTGGCCAAACAACCCTGGTCTGCTGTCCTTCCAGGACGCGGAAGGCGCCGCCAAACACGAACAAACCCTTGAAATTCTCAACGCTGACTACTACGAGGTCAAAGTCAGATACGTGCACTTTCAAAATGTGCAGACGCTAAACATATTTTTTGAAGGCGCAGATGAAGATATTGCCACCACACTACAGCATATTTTGTTGGTTGGGACTTCCGGGTAACCCCGAAAACGGGTGACGTGAAAAAAAATTTTTGTATCCCTTTTTCTTTAGCTATTAGCTACACCTCTCTGAATACAGAAAGTTTTAAAATCATAAAAAAATGACTGATCAATTGGCTGATATCGACGCTGGTCAGATTGAGTCCAACTACGACGAGATTGTCGACTCCTTCGATGCTCTCAACCTGAAGGAGTCTCTGCTGCGAGGTATCTACGGTTATGGTTTCGAGACCCCATCCTCTATCCAGCAGCGAGCTATCCTGCCAGTCATCAAGGGCCACGATGTCCTTGCCCAGTCCCAGTCTGGTACCGGTAAGACTGCCACCTTCTCCATCTCTGTTCTGCAGAACATTGACACCACCGTCAACGAGACTCAGGCTCTTATCCTTGCTCCAACTCGAGAGCTGGCCCTGCAGATCCAGAAGGTCGTCCTCGCCCTCGGTGGCTTCCTTAAGGTTACCTGTCACGCCTGTATCGGTGGTACCGTTGTCTCTGATGACGTCAAGGCCCTGCGAGATGGTGCCCACGTTGTCGTTGGTACTCCAGGTCGAGTCCAGGACATGATCACCCGACGAGACCTGCGAACCCACAACATCAAGATGTTCGTCCTTGATGAGGCCGATGAGATGTTGTCTCGAGGTTTCCGAGGTCAGATTTACGACATCTTCCAGCTTCTGCCAAAGGAGCTGCAGGTTGTTCTGCTGTCTGCCACCATGCCACGAGAGGTTCTGGAGGTTACCACCAAGTTCATGCGAAACCCAATCCGAATCCTGGTCAAGAAGGATGAGCTGACCCTTGAGGGTATCAAGCAGTTCTACGTTGACGTCGGTGAGGAGAAGTTCAAGATTGACGTCCTTGTCGACCTGTACGAGACCATCACCATCACCCAGGCCGTCATTTTCTGCAACACTCGACGAAAGGTCGAGTACGTCACTGACGAGCTCACCCGACGAGACTTCACCGTCTCCGCTATGCACGGAGACATGGACCAGGCTCAGCGAGACACCATCATGAAGGAGTTCCGAACTGGTTCCTCCAAGATTCTGATCTCCACCGATCTGCTTGCCCGAGGTATCGACGTCCAGCAGGTTTCCCTGGTCATCAACTACGACCTGCCATCCAACCAGGAGAACTACATTCACCGAATTGGTCGAGGTGGTCGATTCGGTCGAAAGGGTGTTGCCATCAACTTCGTTCACGGCGCTGACTTCACCGCCATGAAGGAGCTTGAGTCTTTCTACGCCACCGAGATTAACGAAATGCCAATGAACCTCGCCGACCTTATTTAATGGGAAAAAGTAAAATGCTGCTGACGAGCAACGCGACTCAGCGCAATGTGGTTATCAAAATACAGCAATAGCACTAATTGGTACCTTCCGTAGAAACATGTTATAGACTTACTAGTGCCGTACTCTGCCGTTGACCCTCTGTTCATTTGTGGCTCAGAAAAAATTAATCGTGGTACCAGCCACTGGCTGCGCCACTAGATTTTTCGGCACTTCACGGCTCGGACTCTACTGGCAGGAAGCCATTCTCAATAACCCTACTCATAGTGTCATGTTCGTACCATTTTTCATTTCGCGCACCGTTGTCCAGCACCACGCCTGTTCCGTCCACAGAGCCCGTGGCTGGCTGCGAAAACACCAGCTTCCCCAAGTTGACCTCGTTGAAGCCGATTTTTGTCCATGACGTAATAATAGTATGCACCTTGTCCGCTACCGTGGTTGTATATCGTGTTGGACAGTGTAGGGACGCTAAATAATGCAGCAGTTTCGGAAAGTTTTCCGTGTCGAACTTGGAATAAGTTTTGCGGATTTGCACAGCACCCCTGGCGAGGTCACCGTCATCTGATTTCCATTTGTTCCATGCGACAGCAGCCAGACAGCCGTAGTGTCGGCTAAAATCTTTGATTCCTTTGTAGCGCAGTCGCACTCCGATACCCTGCATCAAGGTGCACTCGGTTTCTGGAGACAGGTTGCGCGCTCTCATGATGTGGCCCCACGTGTACATAGTAAAAGCGTCCTGAGGCGCTGAGATTCTGGCAATGGCTCACCGAGCGGCTCTTTCTCCAGGATCTCCGCATCCGCTTCAGTCAAAGGTAACCATTCTTTGGGTACAGTGTCCTTGGATGCCCAATAGTCGAAGTACTTCAAGGGAAAGTTCTCTTTCACTTCTTTGAGAATGTCCTGATCAAACCCTTTGTTGAACGGCACCGCCAGGGCATCGATGCTGGACGGATCGGCTGCAATACCCACCACTACACCTCGGTCCTTGAGTGCAGTGATTTGGATTCTAGCGACTGGGACATGTGGCACATGCATTCCTTTGGCTAAAATCCAGTCTCGCCTATTGAGGACAGTGGTTATTCGTTCATTGTCCGTCATGAACTTGTGACGCTTGTAAGGATCAGCATTGGCCTTGGTCTGATCTGGAACGTACTCCAATTGGCCAGACCATGGAGGGAACTGGTCCACGGCCAACTGCAGCGACTCTTCCAGTTTCTGTACATCGGTGTTATCAAACACCCAGATTCCTGCAGGGTCATGCGATGGGATGATTGGGGCAGTAAGCGCAATAGGAACTGTCGTCGGGGGTCCTTTATTCCGGCATCGAAGGCGATACAGCTTGTCCGCAGTCATTCTTAGTCTCTCTCTGAAGCTCTAAGTGAAACTGAGAAACCAGTACCATTAAAAACATTTCAGAATGCCCTCAACCAAATCGGGCAAATACCGCTGTTCTCTCCGCATTATCGTCAGCCCAAATTCCGGCGCAGTAGGTTCGCTGTCCGGCGAATAATCGTATCTCCAGAGACTGACCGTCACAGACGCCAAGCCCATGAGCCCACCAGCTCGGGCCGTGTATAGCCGTTTTGCCGGCTTCCCACAGTGCGTGTACCTCTCAGGTGCTTCAACCTAAAGTCCGCGATCTTGGCACCGGTCCATGACATCACAGTTCCAAGGTTTGGAAATGTTTCAGAATGATAACGCGAGCAAAATTGTCGCAGCTATTACTGGTCTGTATCCTTTGGCTGTGCTCCAAGGGCCAGCTTTCCTTGCCTCTGCCCAGTTTTCCAGTGTTGGCCTGGAGACCAATGCTGAGCACCGCTACTACTCTATTGCATGGCAGTGCAGCGGAGTAAGGGTGCCGACGTAAAATGGCACCACAATTGAGCAGTGTGTAGTGATCTCAGTTGATGTACGTTATTCTTGATGTCGACGGCATCTACCCCAGCGATCGGGGGGCCCGCTTGGACGTGGACCGCTCTTTGGGTTTCCCTGCATATCGTGTAGCAACTTCTCGAACTCCTTTCCGACTTCAGGGTAAGCAAGATTATCTGATAGATAAACCCCTGCCTACCAGCCTGCCATGTAACCTCAAACCGCTACCGGTACGCCGAGTTCCATAGCAATTTCTCACCATGTATACTGTAGCTGTACGTAACCCATACCGACAGCCACGCGGCTGTTAAAAGCAAAAACTGTTAGTGCTGGTTTTGCTTCTGCCAAGCACGACCCTTGTACGCATCTCTAATTTTGCACCACCGGTCACAGAGTTTTCCAGATATTATTCCAACGTTAACTTAACGATATAAGCTAACGGGATCACGATAAGCCACTAGGTACCCTGGCGCGCAGATAACGCCCATCACTGACGTCACGGACGCAACAACATTAATTTTCATTTCTACCTACAACTCATGAAAACAAGGTAAAATGGCGTGGGACCACCTAGGGATTGATAAAGCCCATCTGGCCTATGCTCTCATCGGAGGGTTTACCGCTGTGTTTTCGCTGATATCTCTCTTCGTTAAAGAGAAGCTGTATATCGGCGAAGCTACCGTCGCTACGATATTTGGAGTCATCGTCGGACCCCACTGTCTGAACTGGTTCTCGCCGGATACGTGGGGAAACACTGATTACATTACGCTCGAAGTCTCGAGAATCGTCCTGGTTGTTCAGATCTTTGCGGTCGCCGTCGAGTTGCCCAAGAAGTACATGCTTAAGCATTGGCTGAGCATCTTCATCCTGCTTCTCCCTGTCATGACCTTTGGCTGGCTGATATCCTCAGTGTTCATTTGGAAGCTTGTGCCTACATTGAACTGGTCCCAAGCGCTGGTACTGGCAGCCTGTGTTACCGCTACCGATCCCGTCCTTGCCTCGGCGGTTGTTGGTAAGGGTAAATTCGCTAAACGAGTCCCTGGTCATTTGAGAAACATTTTATCAGCAGAGTCCGGTTGCAACGATGGTATGGCATTCCCTTTCGCCTTTCTTGCATTGTACGTGGTGCTACACAAGGGCCATAGCGCGGAGATTGCCAAAGACTTTATTGTCATCACGGTCCTTTACGAGTGTGTGTTTGGATCTGTCCTTGGAGCGATTATCGGATATGCAGGACGACATGCGATTAAGTTTGCCGAGAAAAAGAACCTGATCGATCGAGAATCTTTCTTATCGTTCTATTTCGTCTTGGCGCTTCTCTGCACGGGTGTAGGAACAATCATCGGCGTCGATGATCTGCTGGTTTCATTCGCAGCCGGAACTGCATTTTCCTGGGATGGATGGTTCTCTCGAAGGACCGAGGAATCGCACGTTTCCAACGTTATCGATCTATTGCTAAACATGTCGTTCTTTGTCTACTTTGGCGCCATTGTGCCCTGGGAGCAGTTCAACAACTTTGACATTGGAATCAGGGCTTGGAAATTGGTCATTCTTGCCATTCTGCTCCTTCTGTTTAGACGAATACCCATTGTGCTTGCCATGAAACCATTCACACCCGACATTCGAACATGGCGAGAGGCCCTGTTTTGTGGTCACTTCGGACCTATTGGAGTCGGTGCCGTTTTCATCGCCATTCTGTGTCGAGCAGAGCTGGAAACTGGTGGCTTGACATCGTCTCCACTAGAGACCCTGCCAGGACCGGATAATCCAAACTACTATGCCATCCAGACAATCTGGCCTGTTACGACTTTCCTGGTGGTTTCTTCGATTGTTGTCCATGGTTCTTCAATTGCGGTTTTCACTCTCGGAAAGCGTCTCAACAACTTGACCTTGACAATGTCCTACACCACAGGTGGAAACAACCAGTCGTGGCTTTCCCGATTGCATAGGACTGAGAGTGGAAAGATCTCGCTGCACAAAGTTGATACTGACGAACCCGGCAGATTCAAGTTTGGAGTCAGTAGTAAACCCGCTGGCGGAGCTACTCGTCGAAGAGGCAAGAAGGCCAAATCCGATAGACCTGAGCCTGAAAACATCCCCATCCATCTAGGATCTAATAGACCAACATCACAGGACATGACTAATAGAGAGGAGGACCTAGAAGAGACCATCAACGAGCATCAGCCGCAAGTCTACCAAGAAGGTCGACATTTGATTGTGGAGGACTCCGAGGGAGAGGTTATTTCTACCATTGAGAAGACGTCTGGCAGCTCCGAGTCGGAAACTAGAGACGAGGCTACACCCTTGCGAAGACAATCCACTCAGCGACGGGAGCCACATGGACGGAAGATCACTGCATATCAGCTGGACGACAACATTATTGTCGAAAATGACGAGGGTGAGATCATCAGAAGATATCGAGTCAACCGACGTCCCTCAAACACGATGCCTGAAGGTGAAATCAAGGACCGTCTTCGATCCTACTTCGGTTTCAAGCGGTCCAACAGTGTTGTTGATACTCCTAACATTCAAAACCAGCCCAGTGGTGAGAGTATTGGGCCCCTGGATGTTGAAAAGACAGGTGACGCTAAAGATGAGCTGGTGCTTATCGACAAGGCCGAGGGCACACTGAAGGATGTTGACGAGGACATCATGAAGAACCGTCTCCAGAACTTGCTCTTGGATGGACGTAGACCGTCTCAGCCAAGTAGCTCGTCTGATCTTCACAAGTCACAGGTCAGCCAGCGACGTAACGCTGCCCAAGAGGAGCTGGAGGAGCAAGCTGAAGACGCTACAGAGACTGAGTTTGAGCGAAAGCGACGATTGGCGGCACTTGGTTTGATTGATGGAAACGACGATGCCGATGACGAAGAGGAGCTGGTTCGGCCCCCGTCTCATACTAACGCTCCAGCAGTAGAGTCGATCAAAGAAGAGAAGGAAGAGGAAGAAGGTACTTCGCCTGAACCGGGACCCAGTGGCATTCAATGGAGCTCCGATGTGAAAAGAAGCTTATGATTAGACTGTACTGCTGTAACCTTATAAACGCTATTAATTGATTGCACACTATTTGACGTGAGTAAAGACACGTTTCTTTGCCAGCCTATCTTGGTCCTTGATGTAAGCTTCATCATCGAGGAACTCCTTCTGATGGTGCAGTTGCCAGTTGTTCTTGACCAGCTGACAGCCGGCAATGTTAGTTCCAATAACGTTCTTGATGCCGGTGAGGCCGGTTCGCAGCATTGTCCTCACGTCCTCGATCATCGGCCGCAGTGACTTTGTAGCGACAATCTGTTTGTGGTGAATTTTGAGAGTAAAAAACAGCACTCGGCAGATGAGTGGCAGCTTGGTAGCGGCGATCTTTGCGTCTTGAAGCCACAGGCCAATAAACTCAAACAAGACAACAACCTTGTCGAAGGGCAGTACCATAAGAGCGTCCTCCAGCTGCATAGGCTTAATCTTGCTGAGAACGTTCATAACGTACTGCTCAGCAGAGAGGTTGCCCAGGGCAATGAGAATAACGTTTCGGGTAGGCCGTGGGGTTTCCTTTGCATCGGCCAGGTCTCTGGCGCCAATTTCAAGGGCCTCCATAAGCTTCTCTCCGGCTTTGAGGGTCTCGATAGTCTGTTTGCCCACACGGTCAGCAGACGACTCCTCTTCGTCGTTCTCATCCTTCTTGACTTCTTCCAGCTCTTCTTCGTATTGATTCGTTAGCGTCGTCTCGTACAGCTCCTCAAGTTCCTTCTCACGTTCTTCCTCAAGGAACAGAGGCTCGTCAGACTGCTCCCAGACACGGATAGACTTGTCGTGAGATGCAGAGACAATAAAAGATCCGTGGTGAGCGACCGCCAGCGCCCAGACCTGAGAGTGGTGACCGTGGAGCTGCTGAATGTTTTCAAATTTGTCTCCGTCCCAGTACTTGACAAGGTTATCCTTGGATGCGGAGAAGAAGTTGTGCGATAGGTTACCGTCCTGATCAGTCTTCTCAAACACGACACTCATGATGGAGTCTTGGTGAGCGAAGATGCTTCTGTGGCAGTCACCGAAATCCAGGCCCCAAATCTTGATGTTCTTGTCAGCAGAACACGATATCAGCAGCTTGGAGTCGTGCGAAATGTCCATAGAAAGAACCGGCAGCTTATGACCGTACAGGTTCAAGAAGAATTTGAGCGTGTCCATGAAAAACACCTTGATTGTGTTATCCAGTAGCGAGACAGCCAATAGCTTTCCGTCCGGCGAGATCTTGACAGACAGAATATCGTCGCTCATCTGGAGACTCTTATAATGTTTTAGTTTTAGTCGAGTGACGGTTGCACCGCCAGGCACCTCAGTCTCGACCAGCTTGAACTGCCAGAACTTAACAACCTTGTCGGCACCACCGGTCACCATGATTGTATCCCGAACATGCAGTGACCAGATAGCGCCGTCGTGGCCGTCTGTAGACTCTATCAGTGATGAGCTCGCCAGATCAAACAGCTCCAGCTTACCCTCCTTAGTTCCCACCACCACAAGCTTGTCACCAGGCAGGAAACTCGAGCACAAGGCGTAGCCGCAGTCAAAGGTTCTGAGACAGTTTTTGGTTCGCACATTCCACACTTTTAGTGATCCGTTGGCAGCAGACCCTAACAGCTTGTCGTCGCTGCTTAGAGTCAGTGATCGGATATCTTCTCTGTGGCCGCTCAGCTCAAGAGCATGTTGTTTAGTGCTGGCGCCTTTAGCTATTCGGTAGGTCTCGACGCAATTGTTTCTGAGACTGACCGCGAGATCCAGGCCGAGTGGTGACCATTCAAAGTGTCTAATCTTGCTCTGTGTTCGCAAAACGTTGTATGATGTGTAGTGCTCAGCGACGTCCTCCTCGCTGGGTTCGCCCTCTTCTTTCTCGTCTTTTTCCTTCTTGTTCTTTCTTCGTTTTAGTTTCCTCGACACTGACTTTTTAACCTCCTCGGCAGTTCTCAGCTTGAAAATCTCCAGAGTTCGGTCAGCGCTAGAAACCGCGAAATGACCGTCCCCTTTGAACTTGAGATCAACACCTCGCTCGCCGCTTGTCTTGGTCAAAGACCCCCACAGAGCTATCTTCTTCTCCTGCTCCAAGTTAACTTTCCAAACATTCAGCTCCTTGCCGTTTCCACTAGTCACAATAACGTTCTTTTGAGCGTTCAGACCCATGCTCCAACACTCGCCAGTGTGGGCCACATGCGTCTCGACACAAAACTGCGTCGTGAGATCCCAGAGCTTGATAAGACCATCTTTGGAAACACTGACTAGCCAGTCCTCAGCAAGAAAATGCACCTGAGTAACCTGATCTCGGTGGCTTCGAAGCCGGTACTGACCAACTTCAGCCACTAGATCCCACACAATAATGTTCGAATCCTTGGATCCACTGACTAACCTGGTACCCTCTGAATCGAAATTCAATGCAGTGACAGCAGATTTGTGACCATTGAAGTTAACAACCTCAGTTCCACTCTTTAAATCCCAGACTCTAATGCTTCCATCTGTGTAACCAGCAGCCACCAAATCGTTGCTCTCCTCGTACACCAAAATGCTGACTTCTGGTTGTTTACCAGTACCCTGAGAATATCTGTTCAACAAAGCACCGGTCTTGATGTCCCATATTAAAATGTCCTCCAGTCCACCAACAACCAGCCTTCCAGCGGACGTTGACTCGTTCGCACTCGAAGGCTTAAGCCACAGAATGTTGGAGTCGGACGAGACCACGCCAAAGCTGGCAGTCTGCTCGTACCGAAGATATGATTTGACCATAGCGAGCTAGTATGTGATATCTGAAAAGTTTTGAGCCGCATTGAATTTTTATCGTTCTTGGTTCTGAACGATTGCGAAGGTCACGTGAAACAGTCACGTGATGTGTTCAGAACCGATAAGATAAGGAATTGGTACCGTCCGAATTGCAAATTCAATTGTTGGGTCGGCATGTGTTTGAGCGGTAAAGAGAATATTACACTGCGCCAGTGACGGTTGTGTGGGGTTGCCCGATCCCGCATGAAGGTGATGCAGGTATGAGTCGCATATTATTTGGCTGAGTACAAACTCAATTGATCAAGCTGAGTTGAATATGCGTTACAGGGTGTATTCTCACAACATTCGATACGACCACAAGGGTCCGCTGCTGGTCGGAGAGAGGGCCTGGGTTGAACGAAAGCATCAGTGTGCAGCTGCCATCAAGACATACGCTGCCTTCAACACAATTGTATGTCTCCAAGAGGTCGAACATAACCAGTTAGTGGATATCTTAGAGATTCTCGGCTCTGAGTGGAAGCATTACGGCGTTGGACGAGAAGACGGCGCGGAGAAAGGCTCTTATTCCCCAATCCTGTACAATGAGACTGAATGGGAACTGGTTGAGGGTAAGAACATTTGGCTGAGCGAGACGCCAGAAGTGCCGTCTAAAGGCTGGGATGCTTCGTACAAGCGGACAGTCACAAAGGCAAGACTGAGGCATATTAGCTCGCAGAAGGAAGTTTTGGCATATAACACACACTTTGACCACAAGGGGCAGGCTGCCAGGAAGAACTCGGCCGAGATGGTTATCAAAGAGCTTCAACGGGCGACGATTCCTGTTACACTGTGTGGTGATTTCAACGCTACGCCAGATTCCGAGCCTTATAGAATTTTGGCAGAGAATCTGGTGGATACCTGGAAAGAACTGCCAGTGGAGAAGAGGTTCGGCCATGAGTACTATACATTTACAGGGTTTGGCGAGCCTGAGTTGCAGCTCGATTATATATTTGTGCCTCAAGGTGGAGCAACTCATGCAGGGATTTGCCACGAGTGGTATGGAAAGTACAAGTTTAGCGATCATCGGCCGATATTTGCTGATTTTGTGTTCGAGTAGTGCAGCTACTAGATTAGATTAGCTTTTATTGATAAATATGGATATCGTTTGAGTGGACTATTTTGAACCACCCACACTCTTCGACATGTTGATACCACTCAGCTTTTGCATGTAACCGGGCGTTGGTACCGACCTCCTGATCGATCTAATCTCATCCGAGCTGAAACCCGGAATCCTAATATTCCAGTTTCTTTCGAGATGCAGCTGCAAATCACGAGCTTCTAGAACATCAGACTTTCTGTGCTTGGCCAGTCTGCAAGCGAACGACGTCACGCTGCTCACAAACTCGTCCGCCAGGTCCAGCAGCAGCTCCTCAACGTCACCATCAATCATAGCTTCCTTATCGTCGCCGACAACGCTCGTGACCAGCTCGGACAGCTTTCGCTTCGACAGAACCCGGTCGCCAGTGAGCTCAAAAGCCGGCGCGCGGATCATGGCAGGCGAATTGAGCGAGGTAGACGTGGTCGAATGGCCACCAGAAAGCGTGGGCCTGTTTTGCTTGACGGGGACGGCGGTGGGCTGCTTGACAGACAGTGTTGCAGAGATGGGGATCGGTGGCAGAACCGGCCGCGTGTTGGCGGACATGGCCTGGCCGCCCTGAGCGGCCGCCGTGGCAACCGCGGTGGTTGGCGGCTTGGGCCGATTGGGATGTGACGAGTCGGCGGGAGACGGGGCAGAGATCGGGGGCGCTGCACTCGTCACTGGCGGCGGCGGGGCGGCGTTCTGAGGCACCGCAACTGGCGGTACCGGCGCTTGCACCTGCGTAGGAACCGGTGCCTGAACTGGCGGCGGTTGCTGTTGTTGTGGTGGTTGTGGTGGCCGTGGTGCCTGTACTGGTGGTTTTGGCTGTGGCTGTAACTGAGTGCTAGTAAAGTCCTGACCCATCTGGCCGCTCATTTGGTTCATCTGATTCATCTGATTCATCTGCTGTGCAGGCTGACGATTTGCTTGCAGCTGCTGCATAATTGTCAGTTCTGCTGTCCTGATCTGGTCTCGCCGGGCACGCAGGTTTTGTTCCTGGTTACGCACACGAAGCTTGGTGGCCTCGTCAAGGTTGTTGCCCTGATTTCTCATGATTGTCTCTAACTTCTCCATCTGCACATTGATATCACGCTGTGTCTTTCGCAGCTGCTCGAGCTGGTTGGTTCTGAACTGCAGCTGCTGCTGTGGAGTCATGTTGGCGAACTCCTGCTGCCTCTGACGATACTGTTCCTGTTGGCGCTGCAGCTGGTTCTGGTTCATTCTGTTGGGTTGCATCTGGTTGACATTTGATGCAGTCTGCTGTGCCTGGGGGATGCTCTGTACATTCTGTGTCTGTGGCAGGTTTTGTGACACGTTCTGTTGTATGTTTTGCTGTGTGTTTTGCTGCGGTACGCTCTGTTGAGGCGCGTTCTGTGTAGCGTTCTGTTGTCCCTGGTACTGTGTGATAATTTGCTTGATCCGCTGTGCTCGCATGTAGAAATTCTGTCCCTCTGGGGTCTGGGTGCCGGCTTCCGCGGCTTGCTGTAGGGCCTGGTGATACTGTTGCGCCAGCGCATTCAGCTGCTGAGGCTGCAACTGGGGAATACGCCGTTGCGCACCATTGGCGCCGGCAGCGTTAGAGCCGTTATTGATCCCTTGTAGTTGTTGCTGAATGGACTGGTTGTTGTTCATGGTGTCTATCAGTCGCGGTCAGTCACGTCGCAGAGGTTTATTTGAAAAAGTCCCAATGGTTACCCACCGTTTTTGGTCATCAGTCGAAGCGGCCGGCTGCTGATTATACAGCAACAACCATAAGATTGGATACATGATCCATGAGGAAATGCATGCCGATAGGGGTGCGCTGTGTTTTTCATTTCGAATTCCGCCGCGCTGACTTGTTTACGCACCTGTTTGAGAACGCATTTATGTCTAGCTATTGCACTTACTACATGAAGATGGTTCCTGAACATGTTCCATGTCTGCATTTTTTTTTGTTGTTGGCCCATGTGTAGAAACATGCCAAAATATCAGTCACTATGTAATTTGAGTCGATATCGACTCAAAATTTAATTATCGCGATCGCAGATGCATGGACTGGCATAGTACAAATTAGCGTACATTTTTTATGGCTGAGACTTAATTCGAAAGTGGTTGATAACTCACTAGAGCTTGGGCTATATATTGGATACGAGCTTGCGATAAATTATTTCCCGTTTCCTCTGGCATGTTTGTCACGAAAGCGTCGAAGCCACACCTAGCCTGCACACGTGCACTGGATACTTACCGCAGGACCGGCACACGTATAATAGTGTATTTGAATTCTGCGTGTAACATGCGATTATTCGTACACTAACTTGCCTAGCAAATTTTTGACGCAGTAGTCAAGTTACGTAATAGAAGCGACGTTCCATGTGCGTCGGACGTTCTATGCGCCGGAAATCAGCGACCACGAATAAACACACCCAACATCAACCTCTGAAATCACCCGGTAGGCTTATCATGAAGCAATAGATTACTAGTTTGAAACAGTCATGAGTCGCTCTCATACATGCAATGTTGTTACTACTGCTTAAGGTAGTCCACGAACTCGTCAATGATGGACGGCCAGGCGCCCTCTAGGTCGTACTGGGCGAGCGTAGGGTCCGACTTGTAGTAGTTGATGAACTCCCAAAACATGTTCCATGTGTCCTTGGAAATGCTCTTCTTGTACTCTTCGTTGACAAAGGTGATCCACTGCTCGAGCTTGTCGAACTTGCCCTGCATCAGAAGCATCCAGTAAGAGGTGGCGATTTCGAGTGCTATGTTAGTGTCTGTGCAAGCGAGTGCATCCTGATATGCCGTTCATCGGATCCCCTTGACAATATGTCACTCTCGCGGCATTGTCAACCACTATCTTTGCTGTGACATCACATCCACCTCACTGCGTTTCCATCACCGCATATGCCAGGATTATGCCCTCGTGGGCTGATACTCACGCAAAACTCTCTGTCCATCTCCCAGGTTGTATGCAAATGTGAATCTATAGACGTCTGCGAAATACGCATCCGTCTGCATCTTTTGAGTCAGGCTCTTGACGACTTTCCTCATATCGTCAATCTTCCTAGCGCCCAGCTCGGTCCAGCCCTTGACGAACTCCGCCTTGGTGAATCGGCCCATCTCAGGCGACCCCAGCTCTTTAGCCACAGCAAGCGCGGTGGGATCTTCAGGGTTCAGTTTGAGGTCCTCGAAGAACTTGAGCGTACCGTTGACGTCCATCTCGCCGGATCCGTTCTGGTATTTACTGAAGACGGCCTCAATGTCAGCTATGGCGGCAGCCGCTTGCTTGTTGTCGACCCGCACGTCGCCCTGGTAGATGGCGTTTAGTGCTACCTCGAGGTTGTAGTTGTACTTTTTCAATATAGTGGTAGCCTGCCGCGTAGAAATCTGGGCGATGCTGGCCAGGTTCTGGGCCATGGCGTCCACACTTTGCCTCATTCTATGGGTGAGTTGACGGAGTTGGCGGTGATAGTGGGAGTTTCAGTGCACGGCGTGACACCTCTCTAAATTGAATGATCTACTAGCTTTGAGTATCGGTACTGGATTGCTCTGTACTACGAGAACTATACACGTCAGGTGATGGATAAGCTGGTTGGGATTGAGGTTTGCACATATCGTAGCTGTGCTTCAGTAGATCATACAGGTTAATAAATATGCATACATGCGGTCATGGAGCCTTCTCGACGGACTTGTCGAGGAAGGCCTTGATCATGGTTAATAGACGAACCTTGACGTGATCAGGGACCATTGCTTATTAGTTGTGTTGTGCGGTGTGTACTCACTCATAGCTTTCCCTTCAATGTTCTTGGAGACTCGGTCAAAGTTTGGACTCTTCTGTCCGCTCAGTTCCTCTGTGTGAGATTTGTTTAGTCAGTAGACCTACCCAGAGCCAGCTCGTTCACCTCGTCGAACCAGCCGGATTCTTGGAGTTCCTGGTGGAGAAATTTCGAGAACCTAGATTAGCGCTGAACGGTAAAGGCTTATATGCAGACAGCAACGGAGTGCTAACCGAATCAAGCAACACTCACTTCTCGTACTCCCCCGACTCCACGAGCCTGTCTTGAATGTCCTTTTTCAGGTCCTGCGACATTGTGGTGTGTATGCGGCGAGCGACATTATCACTATCGCGACAAGCGTCTAGAAGCATCGTGACGCTGCGAAGCACAAAAATGGACTTTTCTCAGGCTAAGGTCAACAGGGCTGTTGACTTGGTGAGTATTGCAGTACCAGTAGGCGGCTAACATAGGACTCCAAGGACGCCAAATGGGTTAAGGTCGGTGTTGCTCGATACGCAATCTAACAAAGCTGGAGAAGCTGTACTATACAGACGCAGTTGGCAAGGACAGAGACTGGGAGATGTCCAGCAGAAGGACTAGAGTAAAGGGTAGTGACTGCGATGGTGAGTAGCGGGCCTAGCGTTTGCGTCTAATAAGGTGTCGGCATCATTGCTATCCTAGAGAAACCAAGCGGAAACGAGATTCTCCTCCAGAAACAGTTCCGACCACCCGTGAACGCGGTCTGCATTGAGGTCCCCGCTGGACTGCTTGACCCCAACGAGTCAATTGAAGTCTGTGCTGAGCGGGAACTGCTGGAGGAGACTGGTTACGTCGGCAAAGCTACCCACGTCAGTCCATTGATGTTCAATGACCCAGGGTTCTGCAACACCAACCTGAAGCTTGTTCACGTGTCTATTGACTTGAATGACGAGCGAAACAAGAACCCAAAGGCCCAGTTGGAAGAGGGTGAGCACATTGAGTGTTTCAGCGTGCCATTGAAGGACTTGCCCGAGGAGCTGGAGAAGCTTGCTAAGCAGGGCTATGCTTTGGACGCCAGGATTCAGAACGTAGCTGACGGAATTGCCCTGGCCAGGGCCTATGGATTGTAGCTAGGCTTACGAATATAGCACTCTTAATTATTCATAATCAGTCCACTAACGTTACCGCGCCTAAAACGTTTTAAAATGCAAAGATTAATGTTTCAAAAGTTGCCGCTGTTACCGCCGTCACCGTTATAGTCATTGTGATCAGGTATCCAGCATTAAATACCGTAGATGAAGGTATCAATGGCGTTGCCGTGACTACAGACATACGGCCAAACCTTATTCCGCGAATATAAATTACGCTGAATCCACCGCTTTCCTCACCTCTCTGGTCATCATCTTTTCCCCATCACTTTTCTTCTCGCCCTTTCAATTCAATCCTCTCGAGCACTCTCGAACCAACTCATCTCTATCCATCAACCCTAAATCATGAAGTTCAGCACCCTGGCGCTTAGCGTGAGCTCCGTCCTGGCCGCCCCCGCCTTTACACCACCAGGCTATATCAAGTTCCCACTCAAGCATGTTCAGCTGTCCCAAGAAGGCGCACTGCAGAAAAGACGGCCAATCGTCGAACCACTGGAGAACCAACTCTTTGCCTACATCTCAACGCTGCAAATTGGATCCCCGGCCCAGCTGGTTGATAGCATTCTTGACACTGGTTCAAGTGACCTGTGGACGTACACAACCCACGCAAATGTCCCCACAAACAAGTTCAATCCGCAGAGTTCGTCCACATACAAGTTCATCAACGACGATTTCTCCATCGAGTACGTCACCGGCGCCGCCGAGGGCAATTATGTCAAAGACACATTCACCTTTGGCACCAGCACGTTGACCAACCAGCAGTTTGGGACAGTAGATAACGCTCAAGGCGGAATCAGTATGGGAATTTTTGGCGTTGGATTCACAAAGAGCGAGGCTACCAGTCACAAGTACCCAAATATTCCAGCTGGACTCAAGAATCAGGGTATCATCCAGCGAAACGCCTATTCGCTATATCTGGACGACGTGGATTCCAACAGCGGGTCTATCGTCTTTGGCGGCGTCGACAATACAAAGTATACCGGAAACCTTTATACCGTGCCCATTACCGACGACGACACCCTTGAAGTCAATGTTCAAGCAGGACCATATCAGCTTCAGGCTATTCTTGATAGTGGCACCTCGTTGATTTACCTGCCAGCCGATGTTGTGGACTGGGTCGGCGAACAATTGGACGGCCAGTATAACTATGATTCCGGAATTTACTTTGTGGACGCGATTCCGACGCAGAATGTGACTTTTTCGTTTTCTGGCGCTCAGGTGACTGTCAGCGGCGAACAGCTGGTTCTGGACGCCTCTTTGGTTACTAGCTCGCCTGCTGGTAACTATGCCATTGCCGTTTTCCCCAACTCGCAGGCCGCAGGGTACAATTTGCTGGGCGATGTCTTTCTCCGGGCAGCCTATGTGGTGTTTGACTTGGACCAGAAGCAGATCTCGATTGCCCAGGCGTCGTACAACAATGGAGAGTCCAATGTGGTGGCCATTCCTAGTTCTGGTGTCATTCCCGGTTCGGTCAAGGCGCCCAATTTGTGATTCTCCAGCGAGCAGTCTGTAGTGTATGTAGTTTTGTGATTAAAAGGTGGTGAATTGGTGCGCGCGATAACGTCATCTCGTTTGGCGATAAGATGACTGTCGAGGCTGAGAGCATAAGGGCTGAGGGGGCTGTTGGACACGAGAGCGACTATTGGGTCTTTGGATACGGTTCCCTGATATTTAAACCGCCACCATTTTACGACCTGAGAGTCCCTGGATTCATTCACGGATATGTGCGACGTTTCTGGCAGAGCTCGAATGACCACCGAGGAACGCCAGAGGCCCCCGGCCGTGTTGTTACGCTCATTGACAAGAAGTTCTGGCTGAGCCTGGACGACCCGCATCCCTGCCCAGGCGACGACACGACGTGGGGTGTTGCGTACAGGATTCGAAAGGACAAAGTTGCATATGTTCGAGAGCATCTTGACTTTCGAGAGAAGAACGGATACACATCGCATGAAGTTGACTTCCACGTGGCCAGAGGTGGAACCATGAGTGTTGGCGAGGAGGCTAGTGAGGAAGCAACTGAATTTATTAGCAAGCTGAAGGATGGAAGCGTCAGTACAGTGAAGTGCACAGTTTACATTGGAACCCCCGACAATGAGGCGTTTGTTGGGCCCCAGGACCCCGAAGAGCTGGCAAGGCATATTGTACAGAGCCGAGGTCCCAGCGGAGAGAACCTAGAGTATCTGGAGAAGCTGGGCAAGGCGTTGCAGGTGCTGGCACCAGAGTCGTATGATCATCATATTGAGGATCTGATAAAGTATGCCAGCCTTGAACGAGGGGAGAGGGTAGATGTGGCAGTAGAGGCATAAGGTTAGCTGACTGTGGCGCTGGAGACGATTATCTCAATTTTAGATCGCCTTGCATAATAGAACAGATTTGATGTATACATTGATGAATAAAGGATATGCTAATGCTTGTGAGAAAAGTTTTCGTGGTATCGGTAGTTTTCGACTTCATTTGGTGAAGGCCAGTTTTCTCCTGCGGCTTGGCCGTGTTTCTGAAGATACTTGCCGTTTGGACTGTAAATGATGAGCGCAGAGAGGCAATGTTTGTTTGGCTTGAACCCAATTCTTTCCATCCAGGGCAGCACCTCGAGCAGATCCTGATGATACCCCGCCCGTCCAATCATGAGAATGTAGAGATGGAACAAGGTCTGGTCCGGGTAAAGTTTGAACAGACTGTCGCTATCGCTATGATCGAGATTGGCTCCTCGTACCCACCTCTTGAACTCGACGACTGCTCTCTGCACGGCGTACATTTTGTCCCACATGAGACTAGTGTCCAAGGCGCAAGAGCACAGGGAGATGAGTGTCGACAGATTGGGCTCGTAGTCCTGTAAAATGGCGTTATAGGTAGCCCACGCTTTCTGGGGGTCGAGTCTAGCCTCAGATCTCAAGAGTGCATTATAGGACTCGAAATCTTTTTCGCTGTGAGAAAGCAGAACTCGAGCTCGCGACAGCCCTGCCTTGTGTGATGACAGTGAATGGATGTACTTTGTGAAGGCACTCTTGCTGATGGTGCAGCCAGAGCTCACAGCCTGTTGAACTATTGGGAGAGGGTCCCGTTTGACTGCCAGTCGGTAGGCTTCCAAGACACCAATTAGGAGGTATGATGTGACGTGCGTGTCCTTGTGAATCTTCTTCCAGATGACCTCAATTGTCTGCGGGTTTCCGTGGCGGATCATTTGGTCGATGAGAACACGCCAGAGCAGCGAATTCCGTTTGGATGCATGGAGAGAGTCCATTATGTTTAGTGCCTGGTGAGCGTCTTCAGAATGCATCAGTCTGAGTGCCGTGATTGCGTGGTTGCCCGTTTCAAATTCTTCAGCCGAGTCTACGGGTTCGTGCTCGTGGTGGAGAACGATATCCAGAAAAGCACGGGACTGCGCAGGGTTAACCTGACAAAGGGTATACGCCAGTGCTAGATAGCCCTTGGTGTCAAGCTCCAATGCGTTTTGCTTCATGTGCGCAACCAAGATCTTTTGAGCGTTACTCAGAATGATGGCTTCTCGCTCAGTGTGGTTCTTACCGAACCCTGCCAGTAGCCACAAAATCTGATTGCAGCTGGGCGCTGTTAGTATGCTGGGATGGCTTTCGTTGGTCAGCATCATGCATAGCGGGGGCACCAGTTCGACCAGCTTTGCACTGGCTGAACGAAGCGCCCGAATAAATAATGTGAGCTGACCAGTGCCCGGAACCGGGTGCTGGTCAAACGTCGAGTATATGCTTTGAAAGTGTCGGATTAGGGTGTATGCAGCGTACCGCGACTCGCAGTTCCGGCGGTAAGTGAAGTAGACGAGGAACTCTGGCCATCGTTGACCATCCATGGCATCGAAAGCCTGCTCCATTGTGGGCGCTTTAATGCAGTTTATCCAGTGTCGGAGGTCGTTGATCCCGAACTTCTCGTATTTGTGTAGAATACGTTCAATGAAGGAGTCACTATTGGGCTGGTCGAGTGAAAATTTCTTTAAATCGTTTTCCATCATCCTTGTCTCCTTTTCCGTCGCCTTTGGGAACTGTTTTGCAAACATGGCCCTCACTTCAGCGATATCGACGTCACCATTCCGACATTCTTCCAACCTCATCGCTATAACCGTAATGCTTTCCAGTAGTCGGACACTACGCTTCTTTCGCCAGACCTTGCCTGTGCTCCGAGTCGTTTGTCGCTTCATGTCGATTTCCAGGTGGCCCGAGTTAACATAGTTCATCAACATGTTGTTTAACTTTCTTCCAGCATCTCCGGCGCTCACTGGAACTCCCTCGTCTTTCTCCTGTGATATCCTCGTCCTTCTAATAGTCTTATGACTCTGATCGAATACAGGTTTGTTGGGCTCCAGATCAGACCTAAATATGCTCGAATCAGACCTAGCAAACACCTCCCCACCAACTCTAGTCCTGGCATTCTCCCCATAAACGGCCCCAAACCGCCTCACACATCCACTACAGAGCCCATCCATCCTCAGACGGATCCTTAGGGCCCTCATTCATGCTGTACAATATGCTTGTAACGTTGAAATTTTGTGCGGCTCGCACATCATGAATCGACTATCTAGACTGCTGGCGCCGGTAAGACTGCGCCGCCTCTACTCGACCAACAATGACGTAACTGCCCCGATTGTGAGCCACCTGCGAGACCGAGGCCTGATCTCTAATGTTACCGCTGAGCTCGACCCCAAGGAAACATACACGCTCTACTGCGGGGCGGATCCTTCCGCCAGCTCGCTTCACGTGGGAAACCTTATCCCGCTACTGGTCCTCCTCCATTTCTACATTCGTGGCCATAATCCAATCGCCGTAGTGGGCGGGGCTACTGGCCAGGTCGGTGATCCGTCTGGGCGAAGCACTGAGCGACAGCAGATGGAAGATGACCGACGCAGGTCGAATCTCACAAAGATCCACTCACAGATGACTCAGTTCCTCGAACGGGGCTGGTCAATGGCACAGAAGCACGGCTACACAACCAGAGGAACGCTCGGTACCGCCAACAACGCTGACTGGTGGGAGGGCGTGACCATGCTGGGATTCCTCAGTACATATGGGCGACACATCCGCGTGTCACAGATGCTGGCTAGAGAGAGTGTCAAAGCCCGACTCGACTCTGAGAGCGGTATTGGCTTCAACGAGTTCACGTACCAGGTGCTGCAGGCCTACGACTTCTGGCACCTCTTCAACACGCGGAACTGTCAGATCCAGGTCGGCGGAAACGATCAGTGGGGAAATATCACGGCTGGCATTGATCTTATTTCTAGACTGCGGAAAAACAAAAAGAATGCATACGGAATCACTGTTCCGCTGCTCACGACGCCGTCGGGCGAGAAGTTTGGAAAGTCCGCAGGCAACGCTGTCTGGATCGACCCAGAGCTCACCAAACCCTACGAAATCTACCAGTACTTTGTCAAGTCGCCTGACGCTGCGGTAGAAAACTATCTCAAGATCTTCACCCTTCTACCGCTAGCGCGAATCTCTGAAGTCATGGGTCAGCATGCGGCAGACGAGTCGAAGCGAGTGGCCCAGAAGACTCTCGCAGTGGAGGTCACTGATCTCATCCACGGCGAGGGTGCTGGCGCCCGTTCAGAGCTAATCTCCTCTGTGCTGTTTGGTTCCGGCTCGAACGTGAGCCCAGAAGACGTTCTCGAGGCCTTTGAGTCGGAAAACATGGTCAAGAGAATTACAAAGTCAGAGCTCATCAACACCCCTTGGAGAGAGGCCCTTTCAAGCATCCTCGGAAAGTCAAAGTCCGAGGCAACTAGAGCGATCAAGGGTGGCGGCATCTACTACGGCCTGAACCGAACTGTGATCAAGGACCCTAGCGCCGTCATCGTCGAAGAGAATCTAGATGGTGACTTGCTGCTTCTGAGAACCGGCAAAACCAACTACACGGTTATCAAGGCTGTCTAGATACGGATAATGTAAATATAGAATGTAAATACTGTAAATGCTTATTAAACTATGCCTGAAAATTATGAATATGCAACAAACTCCTTCACTCCTGGTACCAACAATCTGGTACCATTAAAATATACCTCTCCATAGCTTCTCTAAACCGATTTTTGTACTGCCTTGGAGAAACCACCGTGGGCTCCTTCACACCACCACGAACCAAGCCTCTCTCCTTCACCCAGCTCTCCAGCTTTTTATCCCAAGTGAATGTTCGAATGAAGTCAATGATGCCAACCACAAGTTGCTTATTTTCCTCGTCAATACCAATCACCAGTGAATAATCCATCACGTTCATCTTGGCCAGGAACAAGGTGTCGTTGAACAGCGACGTTCTCAACAATCTCTTGGCGTACTCTCTCACGAAAAGCGGGGACTCGTAAATGTACTCCACCATGTTCTCGTCAAGAAGTACCTCGTTCTCTCTGCCCGTCTGCTCCACGTGACGGTTCCGCATTGAACCTTTCAGGTCGAAGATTCGTGTCGTCTTTTTGTTGTAAAAAAGGTTCTCCATGACAATTAGATCCATCTTCATGAGACGGCCGCTAATTGGATTTCGAATCTGAATCTGGTAGAAGCCAAAGATTTTGGCTAGAACAGTGGGAAGATCGTGAAAGAACGCTTGCGCCATGTACTCAAAGTATGACGGAGCGAATTTGACAAACGCATCCAACTCAGATGGCGATAACTGCTTTACTACCAGTCGATCATCCAATGTCTTCAAGAACGCACTGCCGGATTTTCCGCCACTAGAGTCCCATTTGACACATCGTGCCAGTGAGGGTATGTAGTTGGTGTCGCAATTGCACTGTCTCCTGAAAGCATCAAACTGCTCCGAGTAGAAGATCTTGCAAGACAACATTGCCGAGCCTTCTTGAAATTCTATGTTAGCCCATCACCTTTGCTATAATCGCCATACTCACGGTACTTCAAATGTGTGCCTGTCTTCTTCAGCATTCGGTATTCCAGCTCCGAAACGGACCCGTTTTTCTGAAGGAACGCTTCGTCGTGATTCAACTCTTGCCTCATGTTCTCCAACTTTTCCAAGTAATCAGCAGTGCCTAGACAGAAGGCAATCAACGAACTGGGCTCATCCTCTCTCACAATCACATCGGAGTCCGCGAAAATGTGCTCAGTGTGATTCAAAGGATACACAAGCGGATTCCAACCTGTCGCAGAACGGTCAGCCCAGAACCTTGCTAGCGTTTGCATCAACGACTGTCGTTCCGCAGTATGTGGCTGTAGCTCGGCAGGCACTTGGCCTACCAGATTCAGATCCGAGGACGTTCGACTGACCGCATCCTCCTCCTTGTCTTCCGTCTTTCCGTCTTCCTTCACTTCGCTCTTGTCCTGCCGTTTGGAATCGTCAGGTTTGTCCGCTGTGGATTCCTCTGCCTTGACTTCTTCCTTCACGCCCTCCTTAACCTCGGGTTTAGCGGCCTCGGCGTCAGACTTCGCATCCTCTCTCGAAACCTCCACCACCTCTAGTTTCTTTGGCTTGCCATCTTTGAAATCAGGCTTGGGCGGAATATCGCCTCTTGAGTCGCCCACGGCTTCCTCAACGTTCTTGAAAACTTCGACAATTGGTCGCGCCTTGGCCACAGGGAACGCCCTGTTTCTTCCTTGTCGAAGAAGGCTTCGCTCTCGTGCCCGCTCTCTGTCGAATTCTCGCGATAGCTGGTCGAAGTGCTTGGCCAATGAGCTGACCTTTTTAGCACCACCATCACGGTTTATCAAGGTCTCCAACTCACGTGTGCCGAAACGCCGGAAGTTCTGAGCAGGAAAATTGATCTTTTCAGTGAACTTCTTGCGCAACGAGAAGCTGTTAAGAGAGGTACCGGCCAGCGTTGGTCGGTCAACTCCGCGTAGCGTAGCCGGAAAGCCTCTGTGAATCTCGTTGGTCGGAGAAGTTACTCTGGACTTGGGCAACTCTTGACCACCAGCTTTGATCTTTCTTCGACCTCTCTCCGCTGTCGCCAGTTTGGGCGCCTCGCCAATTGTCACGTTGTGCTTGAATTGTGCTGAAGTTGGCCTCGGAATCTCTTCAGGCTCAGAGTGCTCCGTACTAAAATCGGGTTCCTTCTCGATTCCTTCGTCCTCCTTAGCGTCAACTTCCTTGCCACCGTCTTTGTTGTCAGCTTCTTTGCCGTCAGCTTCTTTGCCTTCAACTTCCTTGGCCACTTCCTGCAGTTTGCCTTCGGCTTCCTTTCCTTTGCCATCGGGTACGCTGCTCTCGCCTGCTACATCCTTCGCGTCATCCTCCTTAGTCTCATCCTTCTGAACAACCTGTGAAACTTCTGGGGACACCGCCAAAGACTCGTCGGATTTAGAATCCGCCTTCTCATCCGCCTTCTCATCAATTGACGTTGTAGGGGTGGGCTCTGGCTCCTCGGTTGTTCGGTCCAAGAAGATTCGCCTCAGTTGCTGAGCTGTAATTCTGGAAATATCATTTTCTGAGGGCAAATAGCTTTTCTCGAAATTCTGAAACTCCACGTCCCACTTCACAACAAGCTCTTGCAAGTGACGAATGACACCGTTCATCGGCAGAAGCTCAGTGATGTTGGTCTTCACATATATCGAGCTAAGCAGTTCCAAACAGTCCGACCGCTCCGTGTCGCACCGCTTCTGAAGCTCTTCTATAGTCAGCTTTCCCTTCTCCATTAGCTCAGGCGTAAGCCCATCTAGCATGATCCTACTCAATCGCTCCTTCGCACTATCATAGAATCGCGCAATCTTGCCCACGATACTGTTGTAGAGATCTAACTTGTAGCCAATATCCATACGCGTGTTCCACAGAATCTTAGTCCGGGGTGGCAGAATCCTCAGAAGGTCGATAGGCGTGTATTCAAATCGCACAGACAAGTTCTTGAACCCGAAGTAACGGACATGATCCCGATACAGGTCATGCTCACACAATCCCGCTCGGAACGCCACCTTGGAGCTGTAAAAGTAAAGCTCCAGGTACTTTCCAAAGGAGTACTTCCACGTCAAACCAGACATTGGAACCACAGGTGTGGTAGCCGAGCACTCTTTACAGTTACTCCACATCAGAATTGTCTCCTCATACCCTGGAAGCCGACTGGGCATGCTTTCAATAATGACGCTGACACGACCTCGGCCGTGAACATAGGTCCTGTAGTGACCACTAAGGCACCTTTCGCAGCCGTCCGGACACACTTGACCGCTCTCCAAACAGCTATGCTCCACAAACTGTCCTAGCGTCATGTCGTTTTCGCTGTAGTAATCAATTGGCAGCAAATCTGGACCAACGCAAGGGCTAGCCGTCTGATTGTTCACCACAGAGAACAGAACCACGATACTCTGGTGAGCAGACGGATTGAACATGTATGGCGACTGCGCATACATGAACTCCCATTGCCGCTTCTGCATCGACCACAAATCATGAAGCCGTTGAACGACCTCCTTGTTGACAGCCTTGATCATGTTTATCGCCATGGGGACACCGCCAGGGACCTTTGAAATATCCACGGGTAGCTTGAGATTGGCGAAATACTCGTTTCTGACAGCCTCGTCCTCTAAATCGAGACTGTCAAACTCTTTCTCACGCTCGACAAGTCTGTCTTCTAGGTCTCTAGCCATTTGAAGCATTTGAGGATTGCCAAAGTCAACAAGAGGAGACGATGAAAAAATCCTTTTAGCCTGGACCTTGACAACATCGTTGAAGTAGCCATCGTCAATTGCGGGTGTCAACGGTGTAATTTGCGCTTCTTTCGCTTCCTCTGGCTGGGTTTCAGCCTCACCGCCATCAGTGCTAGGGAGCAGCACAAACTGATCTCGCATCAGCGACGTTTCGAGTTTCAGGTTGAAAATCACGTAAACAAGAAATTCAACGACTGACTTGACGCTGGCGAGCATATCCATATCGCCACCTCGTACAAGAATTGTGCATCCGAGCTCTTTGTTGATTCCTGTCAAACAGATGAATTTTTTCAGCGTGTTCCTGTATTTGAACGTCTTCACTTCGAACTGACCGCACTCGCCAAGCTTGGGGTTCAGTGCGAGCTTATCAATAGAGGAAATGACGTCGGCTTTAGTGTAGCGCGAAACACGCTTTATAATGCTCTCCTTGACATTTGTGATGACAGTGATTTTTGCGTTTGCCAGGTATTTGACCGCCAGGCCGCTTACTCGCTCACTAGCAAGTAACACCTGAGGGTCCAGGGCCACAATTCTTTGCACAAGTTTCTTGAGGTATTCTGACTCCTGCGCCAGAACTGGCTCCAGACTCATAAAGTGTTGGTCACCGTTCCTGCTGTATTCAATAGGAAACGTAACCAGCAGAATTCTTGGATGGTCGATCTCTCTAGCCATAGTCTTCAGTGCGGGAACGTCACTGAAAATGATACCGTCAACATACTTGCAGTCTTTTTGAGTTCCGCCCGCTACTCGCTTCACTTTCACGTAATGTCGCGCATCAATACTGTCGCCATTTCGAATGTCAAGATCAATATTCGTGGCGCACTCAATCAAAGGGTCCACTAAACAGGGGATCCACGAAGCTGGCAGCTGGTATTCATCCAGCAACTGACGCAGAAACTCTTTGCAATGCGTGATACTGGCCTTGTTCAGCTCCGCTGAGGGGCTTGTGTAGTTCGGCGGCGTGAGACTGTGACGAGCACCCCGTGGAAGCTGGTCGCGCGAAGCTTTTCTCAAGCCACTCTTGGACCTCGATAGCATTGACCTTCTGCTGTTGCCGGGAAGGCTCTTACGGTTACCCACCCGCGGACGATTATCCATGGATCTACTTGTTCCGCTTCGCGGCCTCAGAAATTTCGACCTCTCAACATTCTCCGGTTGCAGCGACGAGAAAAGACTCATGGCCTGTTCATCCTCTTCTCCAGACGAAATCACGTCAAGCTCAGCGCCCTCGTCTGTGTTCATGTCTTCCTCGGACAGAAATATGCGATGCTCCATAGCCGCAGACAGGCTTTTTCCGCGACGATGGTGTTTTGGTGACCCATGCAGGGACGCATTGTCGTTAGTTGGCGACATTTGCTCTCCTCGAATCATAGGCAACCCAAGCATAGGCGTCGGCGGCGGTGGGTTAGTGCTGTTGTACGGCGAGGTCGCGAGGTGTTCAAAGTTTGCTGGGGCAGATGGCGAGCTGCCCAGCTTTATCTCCTCGTACGAAGAGCCCGGCGACGGCGTTCCGTATTTGTCCAGCACGTCCAAGCAGTGCACGCAGCATCTCAGTTTCCCTTGTAGATTAAAGTTGTTTCCGGGTATTAGCGACGTGCAACTGGAACAGTAGATTTGGCCGCATATTCGGCAATGGTGTTTTCTTCTCCACGCTATGTTAGTTCATTCAATTTCAAGCGCTCATACTCACTTGTAAATGGCCGCCCGCATTTAAAGCACTCTGTAGCATTCTCATCCTTCATCCAAAACTCCCTGCTCAGACCGCCCGGCCTGATCGTCTTCCTCCGCGGCTCTCTCTTCAAGTAGCCATTAGAAGTCGACGCCATACTCTCAGAATCACTGCTCGCATCTCGGTCGATTGAATAACCCGGCAACTGGTCGCGAACATTGTACGAATGGACTGTGTTCATACTGGCTGTCCGACTTAACATCGGCTTCTCCATTGATCTCAGTGGAGACGTCCGTCCCGCAGACGATTGATTCTCCTCAACACTCCAGTCAGTAGTGACGCCGACAATGCTGGGAGATGCTAACGGATTGAACACGGGTATGCCGCTGTTTCTATTCCTGTTTGTTCGCTGTGTTGGTTCAAGGTACTTTATAGGCGTCGTGAACTTGTAGCCATCAGGGGTGGTAGCACGGCTGCGATCACTATAACTGCTCATGGGCCGTCCAAATCGCTCCTGTGAAGATGACATAGTCTCAAGCTCGGGCTTTGCTGCTGGAAGCACATTACTCATCACGCTCGTCGCCACAGATGTAATCGATTTCACCTTGTCGTAGAAAAACGAACTCAGCTTGGGATCATTTCGCGGCTCCTTGAACCCTTCTTCCGGGAAGGAAGTGAGTTCCGGGCCGCCCTCCATGTAGTAACTTTATCTCTCAAAAGTACACTTAGTTTTATCCCCCAGCTCTCCTGGTACATCATAATGTATACCCTAACCCCTGCGTTATCAGTCACGTGACCGAACAGGGTTCAAAACGTACAGTTGGTTTGTTTGTGACCCTGAGCAGAGACATCAGAACCGTATGATGTACAGAATACCATTGCTCCTGGCGGTAGGATTGGCCAACGCCTATAAAGCACTGTCTGTTGACCAGCTTAGCAACCTGTCCAAGAGTTATCCGCCCCTGAGCTACATAGACCCCTTTGACAAGAGCGGGTTTCTTGAGCCAATACTAAAAGTTCGAATACCGGACACTCCTGGTTCCATTGAGGTTCAGAACCATTTCAAAAAGTTTTTTGAAGGACAACAAGGCTGGAACTTGAGCCTTCACAGATTCCAGGACGACACTCCAAACATCAAAAATGTCACGTTTACCAACGTTATTGCATCAAGAGATCCGCCAGTTGCCGAAGGAAAGCATGTTAGACGACTGACACTGGCAGCACACTATGACTCCAAGATCGAGCCACAAGGATTTATTGGTGCCATCGATAGTGCTGCTCCTTGTGCTATGATTATGTACGTGGTGGAGGCCCTGAACGACGCATTGACCAAAAAGTGGGCCCAGGATGGTTCCGGTTTGGGGCTGCAGGTCATCTTTTTCGATGGTGAAGAAGCGTATGAGGAATGGACCGCCACCGACTCGATTTACGGCGCACGGAAGCTGGCAGAGGACATGAGCAAGACTGTAGTGAACCCTCTGAGACACATGTCAGAAATCGACACCATCGACACCTTCGTTCTGCTGGACTTGCTAGGGTCTGCTGACCCAATCATGTACAGCTACTACCACGCTACGGACTGGATGTTCAAGAAGCTCATCAATGCCGAAAAAAAGCTGAGAAAAAACAGCCTGAGCAAGGTGACTACCAAATCGTTCTTTGTCCCGGAGCCGCAGTTCCACATTGGCGGACACATTGGCGACGACCACATTCCATTCCTGGCGCGTGGTGTTCCCGTTTTGCATTTAATCCCGGCCCATTTCCCCGAGGTGTGGCACAAACTGACCGACGACGCGGATCACTTGGACATCAGCACGGTGCATGACTGGGCACTGATTATGGCCACGTTTGCCGCGGAGTATCTGGAGCTGGGACCTTACCTAGACAGAAAGAGGCCGCACGAGGAGCTCTAGATGGCGCGGCCCACAGTTCAGAATTTCAGCAGAGATGAGACAGCGCGGCTTATCGAGGCTATATATCCTTTTATGGTGATTGGGCCGAGTTCGGGCCGCCGTCATTCCCCATTCATCTAATTATAACCTCACGGCCGTCCGGCTACGGCTACCGCCACGGCTGGTCTCAATTTCCACGGCTGTGTGGGTCGGTGGTTCCATGGGCGGTGGGTCACCAGTGGAACGTCAAAGCAGGTACCATGCAGGCCAGCGCGCATCAGCGTTAAGATGATACAATGGTGCAATGATACATTTTGACACAGGCTCGTATGGACGCGCGTTACACCTCAGGTGTGTGGTTCTGTGGTGCCAGAGAGCATGTGTAGTGATAGATGCATTAGTACATTAGAAATTACGTCACAGCGTTACGTCCAAGGTTCAGGTGATTAGGTGGGCAGTCAAGCTGGAAATGGGAACACTATTCACCGGCATGACTCGCCTTTGCATGCCTGAAGAACTTCATTCCCATCCACGAGACAATACACCACACCCAGGCGACAACTGTACACAGAACAATCAGCGACGGATAATACACCGGAATGGGGTAGCCAGTTCTCTTTTCGTAGTCAGAGTAGCTTGAGATTTTCGGCGTCTCATTAAACAGTCCCAATAAGCTCGCAACGGATACCAGGAAAACTGTCCATGTGGCTGCCAGGATTAGGTAGCCGTAAGTAGCGAGCTGGCTCAGACTGCCCTCATCGTCTGACGAGTGCGCAGTAGATATGATGCTCAGGCCATCATCGTCGTCTTGGAAACCGGTTTTTCTCCGTCTGCGTAGGGGAGAGTGTACTCGCGTGGGCGTAGCCAGCGGGCGTAGTGGCAGACTCGGAAAGGAAATGATGTCGTCGTCCGGCGTGTTTTCGCTTGAGGACAAGTAGCCGGGAAATGTGAATGCGATATTATTGGGACGACGGAGACTAGCGGCACCATTTATGACCGTAGGCGCGATGATGGTTGGAATAGACGCAATGCTAGTGTTGATGCTGGGAATGTCAATGTGTGCGGTGATGTTGTACTGTGAGTTGTGAAGAAGGATGTTGTTTGGGTTCTGAGTGCAGGATTTGCTAAACAGTTCTCTTAGTGAGTTGAGGTCCTTGCGGGCAGTTGGTGATTCGAGATGGAGTAGCAGCGACTTGTTGTGCAGAACCAGTTGGCGAATAAGCTTGCGTAGTTTTTGGCTGTGCGACGATATGCGTAGCGATACTGGCTTCTGGATGCGTTCTATTAACCGTGAGAGCTGCGACAAATCGCTGTCGTGTGTAATGTCGAGCTCGACCCCATCGAAATCGCCGTAGTCCGCGGCCAGCTCGTCGAGCCCGAGTCGCAGAAAGACTAGACATTTGGACTTGGCCTCGGTTTTCCACTTTTTGACGTTGCCCAGCGCATTTAGACTGGCAAAGAGCAACACGCTTTCGGCCCCCATACTCTTGGTGACGGCGCGACGTTCTTCCCAATGGACCCAGCTGCCATAGCCAGGCTCATAGGCCAGAAATACCGCGAGTTCGCTGGCGATGTCAATCAGTTTGGCAGGACAGTCCAGCACCTGATGAGCACTCCGCTCAAGTACGAGGACAATGATCTGCTAGATGCCGCGCTGGAGGTGCTGCCGCTGGAAGATCTATACCAGAAGGCCGAGGACAGGTCTCAGGACCCGTCCTGGGGCCTGCAGGACTACCTCATCATGGAGCTACTCAAGTGGTTTAAGGGGTCCTTCTTCACGTGGATCAACAGCCCCAAGTGCGAGTGCGGTGGCGAGTCCACGCCAGTAGGGCGGGCTGCTCCTACTATTCAGGAGAGGAACGATGGTGCTGGCGTTACAGAACTGTACGAGTGCAAGCTGTGTACCAGGTCTATTAGATTTCCACGGTACGGTAGCGTAAAGAAGCTGCTGTCCTGGAGGCAGGGACGCTGCGGAGAGTGGGCGGACTGTTTCACACTGCTGTGCAGGGCACTGGGCTCAAGGGTTAGATATGTGTGGAACAGCGAGGACCACGTGTGGACAGAAGTCTGGTCGGAGAAGCAGAAAAGGTGGATTCATGTGAGTGCCCGCCCGAGCGCAGCGAGACGCGAGCTAAGTTCTCGCCTATCATTCTATGTGATGGTCAAGTGATAAGCTAACTTAGTGCGACTCGTGCGAAGAAGCATGGGACAAGCCCACTCTGTACGAACAAGGCTGGGGTAAGCGAATGGCATACGTAATCGGCTACTCCGTCGACGGTGCAGCAGACATCTCTAGACGGTATATTAGAGACCCCAAGAAGGCCCTCCCTCGTGACAAAATCACCGAAGCGCAGCTTGCCAGGATCCTCCAGGATCTCAGCCGCACCAGACGGGAGCCGCTCACGGAAACAGAGAAGCAGGAGCTAGAGAATATCGACAAATTAGAGCAGATAGAGTTGTCGACCCTGTCCGCTTCTGGCGAGGCTACCACCACTGCAGAAGTCGGTCCCAGAGAGAGCGGTGCCGGAGACTGGACAAAGTCTCGTGGTGAGGACGGTTCATAGTCATACAGCATACGCATAATAGCGTTTTAATACACAAATAGAATGAAACAGGTTGAAACAGGCATATTCTAGAACAGCATACGAGAAATTTCAGCCAGTCATGAGTCATTCAACAGGAACAGTATAACCAAAGGTTGGTCAGATCAAATGTGATAGTATCCTGATAACTATTGTGTACAACAGACTTCGTGGACCCCGCCCCTACCATGCGCTCGGGGTGTCCGCGCTCGGTCGGTTTCGCGCCCGTTTCGCACAAGATTTGGTCCCTTTTGGTAATGTTCTGCAAGGGTTAGGGTCGATATGGGCTAGGGATATGGGGAACCCAAACGTTGCCCTCCTGACACAAGGCCGAGACTCAACTTTCGAATCGCTTAGACCCGATTAGAGACCTGGTATACGACTTGTGACGGAATGAGGATAAGAGTCCTAGCGCTGGCGGCGCTGGTCGGCGTTATCGCGCCGGCTCTCGCTCAGGATACGAGTCCGGCTTTAGGTATTGTGGACTTGCTAGCCAGGCCGCCCAAGAATCCTCCTCCAGACGAGTGTCCTCCTTGGTAAGTGATATGCTGGAGTATTATACTAATGAGTTTCAACTGTAATTTCCCTGGGTTTGAGTGCCGTCAGTTTGGCAGTTGCAACAAGTTTACTGGTCGGTGTGATTGTCCCGAAGGCTTTGGTGGCGATGATTGCTCAGAGCCTGTCTGTGGTGCTTTGAGTGACGGAAAGAACCGACCGATTCGGAATGGAACGACTTGTGACTGTACGGATGGATGGGAAGGCATTAACTGCAACATGTGTTCTGACGATTCAACGTGTAATGCCTTCATGCCCGAAGGTGAGACCGGAACGTGCTACAAGGGAGGAATTCTTGTCAACAGAAACCATCAAATGTGTAACGTTACCAATCGAAAGATCCTTGAGATTCTAAAGGGACAGATCCCTCAGGTGACGTTCTCATGCAACAAGCCGAACGCGACATGCGAGTTTGAGTTCTGGGTGGACGAAATGGAGAGCTTCTACTGCGGCTTGAACCAGTGCGAGTTTGACGTCAACAGTAAGCCTGGCGCCAACATCACCAAGTACTCGTGTTCGGAGATTTCCTGCAGATGCATGCCGGGACGAATGCTTTGCGGCCAAGCGGGCTCAATTGACATTTCCGAGTTCCTGAGCGAGACCATCAAAGGTCCTGGATACTTTGAATGCGACTCTTCAACGAAGAACTGTTTCTTTTCGGAGCCGTCTATGAATGACCTGATCAAGTCAGTGTTTGGCGACTCGCAGATTACTCTAAACTGTAACTCGAGTGAGTGTCTGCACTACACGGAGCTGCCAGGATACGAAATACCGGTGAAGGAGGTTGATGCGCGGTTTATCATCGCCGCAAGCGCCGTAGCCGGTATTATTCTGCTAGCGGGATTGTACTCGCTGCGATACTTTATCAAGCTGAGCCAAGACAAGCGACTGGGCTACGTGACGCTGCCAAGCGACAATGACGACTCCAAGCTCATGACGTACCACAAGCCTGCCAGCCTGCAGTTCGAGGACATTGGATACACCGATACAAAGACAGGAAAGACAATTCTGCAGGGCGTGAGCGGCACCATCGAGAGCGGCCAGGTGCTCGCAATCATGGGAGGATCGGGAGCCGGAAAAACCACGTTGTTGGACATTCTAGCAAAGAAGAACAAGCGTGGACTGGCCACGGGAGAGATTTACGTCAATGGAAAGCAATACTCGGACAAGGAGTACAAGCGAGTCATTGGATTCGTGGACCAGAACGACTACCTGATGCCCACACTGACAGTTTATGAGACAGTTGTGACAAGTGCGCTTTTGCGGCTGCCAAAGAATATGAGCGACGACGCAAAGAAGCTGAGAGCCCTGGAGACGATGACCGAGCTAGGAATTCTAGATATAAAAGACCAGCTTATTGGCAGTGAGAGCGACAGAGGTATTAGTGGCGGTGAGAAGCGACGTGTCGCCATTGCATGTGAACTGGTCACTAGTCCGTCTATTCTCTTCCTGGACGAGCCTACCTCTGGATTGGATGCTTACAACGCCTATAATGTTATTGAGAGTCTGGTCGAACTGGCACGAAATTTCAACAGAACTATTGTGTTTACCATTCACCAGCCGCGGTCCAACATTGTGTCGCTCTTCGACCGGCTAGTGCTGCTGTCGCAGGGTCAGCTAGTGTTTTCTGGTGGTGAAAGGGAAGCCGTTGATTATTTCGCCAATGTCGGCTATGCCTGCCCGCCTGGGTTCAACTATGCGGATTATTTAATCGACTTGACCATGAAGGCCGCCATGACCACTGAGGCTGACATGGAGGAATATGCCTCCCGCGCACAAGGTATAAGCCAAAGCTCAGAGGAGTCCCTGCATAACGCATACGCCTCATCGACCCAGGAGGAAGACTCTACCCGAGAGTGGCGACACTATGCCAGCCACCGGGTACCAGGCGGAGATGGCAAGAAGCGCAAGACAAGGGTGATTACCTCGGATGCAGAAATACCACCCACGACGCTGCAACGGCTAGCGCAGATGTACAAAACCAGCATTAACTACGATAACTTGCGGCGGTCTATTGACAGCGCGAAACAGGCTGCGGCTGAACAGGACGAAAGCAGCTCGAGCAGCAGCAATGGAGACGAGACATTTTCTAAGGGGCTTCAAGGGTACGATAAGGTGGGCGTGTGGGGACAGTTTAAGATTTTGTCTGACCGGACCTTCAAGAACCTGTACCGAAACCCGATGCTCATGTTGACACACTACGTCATTGCTGTCTTACTTGGAGTATTCTGTGGAGTGCTCTACTTCAACATTTCCAACGACATTTCAGGTTTCCAGAATCGGCTAGGCCTGTTTTTCTTTTTGCTCTCTCTCTTCGGCTTCTCCACGCTGACGACTCTGCAGTTGTTCAATGAGGAGCGAGTTATCTTCGTGCGCGAGCGAGCCAATGGATATTACAACCTTATCGCATACTACAGCGCCAAGGTGCTGTTTGACATTATTCCGCTGCGGGTCTTCCCGCCAATGCTGCTGGGCATCATTGTGTATCCAATGGCGGGGCTGAGCACGGAGGACAACGCCTTCTTCAAGTTTATCCTTATTCTTGTTCTGTTCAACTTGACTGCGGCCAGCATCTGTCTGCTCATTGGCATCTTAATCCAAGAGGCTGGCGTGGCAAATTTGGTGGGCGTCCTGGTGATGCTCTTCAACTTGCTGTTTGCCGGCCTGTTCCTGAACCCTGACTCGATGCCCAAGGGCACCCCCTGGCTGCAGAATCTGTCGATTTTCCACTACGCATACGAGGCGTTGACCGTTAACGAGGTAAGATACCTGACTCTGCACGAAAAGAAGTTTGGGCTGAGCATAGAGGTGCCAGGCGCGACTATTTTAAGCACGTTCGGATTCAACGTTGAGGCGCTTTGGGCGGATACCATTGCGCTGGCAGCCGGGTTTGCTATTTTTTTGACTGTGGGATTTGTTGCTATGCATTATGTGTTGGTCGAAAGAAGGTAGCGGGCCCGGACGCCCTGAGCCCAGCTTCTCACCAACCCTCAGCCACGGAACTCACAGTAATACACTACAGCACATACACTACACTGTATATAATAGATAGCAGCACGTCTGGTACCAGCTTCGGCCTGCGAGCTGGTGCCGACAGACATGTACAGTACACGCCTTTATCAGCTGATGTCTTTTCCTCATACATTTCTGAGACCATCGCGCTAACTCCGAGCAGCAGTCATGTACAGTCATCCTGGCCAAATGGTTACCGATGGGACCAATAAGGCGACACGTGACCAATGACGTTTATCACGTGGGAGGAACTGTTGTAACTTACAATATAGGGGACTACGTCAATTCATTGTATGCAATATACTAGCTAATTTGGGGAACTTGCAGCGGGATTCGCTCGCCTACCCTGGTTCACAGGGGTGTCGGTAGGTCATAAGTAGGTCCGTTATGTCGGAGTTAGCATGGTGAGCGGACGAGCTAATACGAGCGAAGCGAGTTTTGGCTTGCCTGGAACCTCTAGCTTGCCGACGTGTCTCACTCGACGCCATCTTACCGACGTGCGCTGGAAATAACGTCAAGATCTGCTAGAGTTAGGTTGCCGGCGTTTGCTCCGGATAATAGCAGTATGGGGTGGTGGTGATGACCGCCGCACGGGGCTGAAGATAGCCTACTCGAATGAGTAAGGCACAGATAAGCTGGGCGTGGTAGCGCTGCAGAGCGCTGCGGTGTGGTTACAATCATCACATGTTGAAACGAACAGGGGTGAACTGACAGTCGGGTTCTAGCGCCACAATTCGCGTATCATGATGATCCGGGCTAGACCTGATCAGCATTACGTCATAGACCGGGCGCGAGCGCACTAAGGCACAGCGCTGAGCGCACGTTTGGAGTTAGCCGAGCAGTTGGGATACAATGGCAGGGTACCGGGAAACAACGAAATGAACTGGCCTGCGTGGATTGACTGAGATCTAAAACAATCGTATACATGTTCCGTTTACCCGGAGCGGGTTGAGGTTGGCGCGCTGGTGTTGACGGTATATCATGCGTAGATTAGCGTTGGTAACGGGGCGATAGTCAATTGCAGCTCGGCGGCCTTTTGACAGCTAATAGGCCCTGTGTAGGTCTGGAGGTGTGTGTGTGAAGGGTACGTACTGACACAGCCGAGTGAGACTGATCTCAATACATCGGTGACACGAAATCGGATATCGTGTCCGGGGCTATCATTCTGCCGGCGGTAACGCCTGCTTGATTGGGCCCCTCAATTCCTGCTACGCCGTCCGATGGGCCAATATCTACTGCACCGGTGCCCACGCCTAGCCATACTGTGATAGTGCCTTCCTTGTTCCTTGTCCACTATTTTCCGACAGTTTCAGTTCACGAGAGGCGCGGTCCGACTGGCGGTCCGACCAACTGGTGGGCGACGTCTGATGCCAATGTACCAGTACCCACCTCGCCTCGAGGAGTCTAATCCTGTTGTCAGCGCGCGCAGGTCCACCGCGCCCTGCTAGCATGGCGGTAGGAGGTGGCTAGTAGGGGATTATTATAAGCCTGACTAGTGGCTAGCCCTGAACTTAATATATAAGCAAGCGAAAGCTGGCCTTTGTTTTCTGCTGGCCCAGAGGCCAGAGATTAAACGCAGGCAAATAATATCATATCGGCCACTGCCTCTATCGCGGCCCACAGAAGCCAGCGTGCCTGTTTTTGGCTGTGGGCCTGAGAAGCTTGGCTGGTGTGCAATGGCCCACAGACGAGTCGCGCGGTGGGCGACAGTTGGGACCACACCCAGTAGCTAGCGGTAATGAACAATGCTTTTGTGATGGGTTTCTGCGGTTTCCCAAAGCGGACAACGCCACAGCTGGAATTTGTTTTTGCGCGCGCGTTCAATCGTTTCTTTTGTAGTTGCTTTTCACGATCGGACTGAAAAATACTGCGGGCGCCGCACGGGCCCCAGCGTATATTTTGGAATTGACGAGAAGAGCGGAACTCCCAACTCAAAAGAAATATATACCCGCTAGTGCTGCCCTTTAAAGGAATAAACTCTCTGAAACTGGCTGTCCAGGCTATCGATACGCACAACGCAAACTACACACTAATCGCTTGACTAATACGCCAATCGCCCACCGCAGACGACAATCAGCAGCTCAATCAACATTTCCCACTACAATTTCAACCAACAACAGCCGCCAGCCAACATGTCCGCTGTTCCTATAGATATCGCTTATCAGAATCGCAACTCGTTTGGCGGGCAACCGCAACGATTCAGAAGAGAGTCCATGGCCCACTCCCAGGGCATGGGTGGTATTTCCTGGGGTGGTGTCTCTGTCGGATCCTGGCTACGAGATGAGTGAGTATGATGTCCAGCTCAGCTGGCATGTCCTTGTTTAACTTCCGCATTAAGCCTCCACGTTGGCACTCTTTGAGCTTCACGACAACAGATCACCGTGGCTGTTGTGATTGCGGTGGCCACGTTGATTACGGCCGCTCGTTTCGATGGCAACGGTGATTTGTCATCTTGGTGGAATATCGTGGGTGATCATGGTGTTCGTGATGTCCATGTGGCGTGGCGGTGGCGGTGTGTTACTCATGGTGACAGCACTGCGCAGGCGCTGTGCTTACGGAAACTAACTCAGGGTACTCTTCAACAACATTAACAACATGCAGTTCCAGCAGCTCCAGCAGTTCCCCAACAACCACAACAACGCATTGTCCATGTCGCCCATCACATCCTCCTCGTACCTACCCAACCTCGAAGCTGACTTTTGCAAGGACTACTCATGCTGCGGCCAAGTCCTTCCAACCTTGCATGATTTACTACGACACTACGAAGAGGCTCACATCAGTCCCTCGCCGCCAATAGAGCCGCCAATCATGCGCAGAATGCAGAGCCTCGAGGCCGTGTCCACGAACGAGGTATTCCTGTCGCCGGCCCACTCAAACATTGGAACCCCCATGATGATTGACGAGGATGACGAAATGTGCATTGACGACCCAGCGCGCCACCTCTACGTGATGGAGCGAGGCGAGCACAAGCCATTCAAGTGCCCGGTCATTGGCTGCGAAAAGACTTACAAGAACCAGAACGGACTGAAATACCACCGACTCCACGGCCACCAAAACCAGACTCTGCATCTCAACGAAGATGGTACCTACAGCATAATAGACCCGCTCTCAAACACGCCGTATCCCGAGGGCATGGGCATGGAGAAGGACAAACCCTACAGATGCGAAGTCTGCGGCAAGAGGTACAAGAATCTGAACGGCCTGAAGTACCACCGGGGCCACTCCACTCATTAGCATTACAAATTCCGCTGGCAATAACCAGGTCATTGTCGGTTAAGATACACCATCATAAGTCACCAGCATACTCAGTTGCTGCGCTCCTGAGTATGCTATCTGCCGCCTAGGGCATCGTTGCCTGTCCGGCGAGCTCTCCGCCAGTTGGCTTATCAGCTGTTAAAGCTGACAGCAACTGATTGCCCAGGAAACGGGCCGGGCAAGCTCAAAGCTTGCCCGAACGGCATCAGAGCGACTGCGGTGCTGTACTCAAAAAGGTTTTATTTTTATTTGTCATTAATATGGGGTCTTTTAAAGACGAAAAGTTAGAGGGATATTAAAATTAGTTGAATAAAGTTCATTCCAGTACGTGCACGCGGGTTAGGTACGCTGGCGTAAAACGGTGGTGCAGTTGCCGAGGACCTTGCCCGAGGATTTCACGTCAGCTGGTTTCACCTGTGCAGAAAACGAATGTACGGCGCCCGGCACTCCAACGGCTAAGTCCAGCCTCGTTGTCATCGCAACGACAAAGGACGGTCTAGTCTGGCATAGCCTAATGTTATAAACGTGCTGAGATGCAATATGAGGGGTACTGTGCTATTGTCAGGGGCATTCTAGGGGAGAAACATCTTTAGGGGAGTGCACTGGTTGGTAACTCACCAATACACGTGTATGTGTGTTATTATGTGGGAGCTATTACTGCACTTGAATTCTACGCCTGGCAAATAAGCTTCCAGTGCATTGTGCGCACATGTCATTCAGTTCACATGAAGGTCTGTGACCTGTAGCTGGCGATTTATTATTAACCGTGGTTAGCTGGCTATACTGCTATACGTGTCTCTATACTCCGGTGCACAATAACTATTTAGCAAGTCCAGTGAAACATACTACTCGGCGCTACGCTACCACCCGAGAGTCCCGACGTCCGGTGCTGCTTACTTTCCAGCCCGACTGATTCGCCAAGTTCCTTGTTCACGGTATGCACCGTTTGTTCCGGTTGCATGGCGTCGGCTAGTGTCGGAGTCGGAGTCGGTCCAGCTTCGGAGCATGTGCAGGGTCCTCGGGCGTCAGCAAGATAAGTCCACATTCACTACAAAGTTTCATGTGTTGACACTACTACGCGACCGGGAATTAATCCGGTTATTAAATTTCAGCTAACCACTAGGACGTCACGTGAGCAGGGCGAGGGTCGATGATTTGCCAACGTTGTATGTCTCGGAGTGAAATTTCAGCGCGCGGCAATTACATATAAGGTACGTACGCGCCGCGGAGTAAAGTGGGTATGGAAAATGAGAAGTAGGAAACTCGATGAGGCCGGAATTCCACGATGGGTGCGCGATGAACTAAGACGATTCACTCCAGATATCTCCGCAACATCTCTCCGCGCCTCCGCAGACGAATCGAACTGGTTGCGCGATCTGATCGTATCCTCCTGATTATCAGCAGATCCTCGGTATTACGACAGAGGCCTCGATCGCAGCGCGCGCTATTTATTAACGCTGTTATTATGAGCGCCCGTGGCCATGCGCTTATATGTACTTGATCGTGCCTATTGGCGTGAAATACACATGGCCCAACAATGCTGTCAGTTAAGCGTGTGGCTGGTCGCGCTAAAACATGTCTCAGCGCGCAGCATATAGTAACGTCAAGTGTTTGGGTGGTAAAGTTAAGGTTACACACATATGTACTTGCATGTAAAGCCAAGTAACTAATGTAAAGTTATTAGCGGAAGGTTGTGTAATGAGCGCGCATGACGTAACCATCTTTCGCTATTTTTCGCTGGGTATATGTCGGTGGGGTCGCCGTAATACAGGGACCGTGAGTTCAGGAAACTTAGCTTTTCGTTAGTGTAGCTGGCCCTACCACGTACTGCTACTCCAGGACAAGGGAATTATCGAAATTACGCCGACAAGGATTAGTACCGAGAAAAGTTCCACGCAGACGGTTCTATGCGAGGAACGCCCAGCAAACGGTAATGGGATGGCTGAAGTGTCATGGGCAGAGGTCGAACCAATTGCCCGTGCTGTTGCCAGTGCACCATATTGTAAGTACTATAATGAAGAGTTGTGTGCTTTGCGATTGAGGTCTTGCGTATAAGCATTGCGTAGCGGCGTAGATTACATGAAATGAAGCTTATGCAGCTACACGTGTCACCCACTGACCTGCGCTGGGTTGCCCTGCCTACACGCACCCTGGTCGACCAACCACCCAATTTACCACCACCCAACTTTTTACACACAACTTGCTACTAACCACACACCACAATGGCCATCCTGGGCAAATACAGGAAGAACAAGAAGGACAACAGGGCCTCGGTGATGGTCAAGCCCTCGTCCGACTCGGTCTCCGGTTCGCCCAAGGCTGATTCAAAGACGACGGGTTCCGTCCCCTACGACCAGATGCCCATAGGATCCCCGCCCGAGAACGGCCAGCTTCCTCTTCAGCAGCGGCCACAGAACTTCAAGAACCCCCTAGCGGGCACTAATCCCAACACTCAGAGCCCGCCCTCGAACACACCAAGCGCGGCCAGCTCCAGCAATAACGTCAGCGTAGCGCCCAGCACGTCCAACCCAACCACGACGAATGGGCCAGGGATACCTGGAGCTAACGCTCCAGGCCCAGGCCCTGGCTCCAGGCCAATGTCTCCAGAGGACTGGCGACCGGGCACAGTTTCGCCGACCTCGCCGCCCCAGCGACAGATCAATCAGATGGTGAACCCTAAGTCGCCTCCACCGACATCGCAGACGGCAGCGTTCAAGGCAGCGCACTCGATCTATCCGTGGAGCCAGAACCTGATCTCGAATGCCTCGCCGTTCCCACGGTACGGACACTCGGCCAATGCGGTGGCCGCGCGAGACGGAGAGGTGTTTGTGATGGGCGGACTGAAAGGATCCAATGTGTTTGGAGATTTGTGGGTCATTGAGACTGGTGAGTAAGAGTGAGGGCTGGTGAGATCAGCATCAGCAACGGTGGATAAACTAACATAGACACACTAACTGGCTATTTGCTGGACACAGAAGGCTGCCCGAGCCCTCGAGTGGGCCATGCCTCTCTCACCCTCGGTAACGCGTTTATCGTTTTTGGTGGTGACACCAAAATTGAGGACAACGACGTCCTCGACGACAACCTCTATTTATTGAACACAACTACGCTGAAATGGACAGTGGCTAACCCAGTTGACAAGCGACCTAGCGGCCGATACGGTCATTCTATCTCGACAATCTCCTCTAACGTCTACATCTTTGGTGGCCAGCTGGACGACGATTTTTTCGATGATTTGTGGTGCTTTGATCTCACCTCTCTCAGGTCGCCCAACTGCCAGTGGCAGCTCATCAAGCCAAACAGCGGATGCCCGCCGAAACGAACTAACCACACAATTGTAACCCACCAAGACAAGCTTTATCTGTTTGGTGGTACCGACGGAAAGCTATGGTACAGCGACACCTGGTGCTTCGACCCCAAGGTCAACTCTTGGACCTTGCTGGAGTGCTCGGGTTTCATTCCTGCTCCATGTGAAGGGCACGCTGCTACTATTGTCGACGACATTATGTACGTGTTTGGCGGACGATCCTCTCAGGGCAATGATATCGGTACCCTTTCTGCGCTCAAGCTCACCACGCGTAAGTGGTTTGCTTTTCAGAACCTGGGCCCCGGTCCAACTCCGCGATCTGGTCACTCCATGACTGCCTTTGCCAACAAGAAGATCCTGGTGATGGGTGGAGAGTCGCCCGAGGTGGTCAACAACACCAAGGAGATTAACGAGAACGACGAACAGAACAGAACTATATTCATTCTTGACACTGCCCGGATCAACTATCCTGCCGATAATGCTCAGCAACAGCAACAGTACAACCGAGTGGCCTCGCCGCCTCAGCCTAATGGTACACCTGTGCTGAAGCAGACCTCGCCGCCACAGCAGCTTAAGCACAGACCCTCGCAGGAAGCTATTTCTGGTCGGTCAGGTGGAGTCAAGAGCCCAGTGGATGCCCACGAGAGGTCAGCGTCTGGAATGTCTGACCTCACTCCGGGTGTCGGCTACGAGAGAATTGACGTCACTGGTTCTCATTATGAGGACCGAGATACAATTGAGGAGGAAGAGGTTGCGCCTTTGCGACAAGCTAGCAAGAACTCTGACCGAGCAGTTGAGCGAGGCCCACAGACTCCAGACATGTCTGGCGTGCCTGGAGCATGGCAGACGGCCTCAGAAGGTTCGGCGTCCGTCGTTTCCACTTCTTCTAAGAACACTATCGAAGTCGAAGATACTGATGAGGAGGACAGCGTTATTGAGACTGCGCGACCAGTCAGCATCGATTCGAAGGGACATGAAACCAACGGTGGTGTGCGAGCTTCGCTTATCAGGTCGGATGATGTTGACGATCAGTCTACGCCGCGGGCTAGCAAGGTCATCTCGGAGAAGGTTATTTCCGAGAAAGCACCCGAGAAAGCACCCGAGAAAGCACATGTGGAAAATGACCGGGGGCTCAGTCCTGGAGGAGACAATGAGGTGACCAACATTACACAGGTTCTGGAGCGACTGAAGGCGTCTAACTCGTGGTACGAGAGTGAGCTGGCCGCTGCCAAGGAGGCTGGTTACGTTCCTACGTCGCGACCACCTGTTGATGTATTGAAGCTCCGACGGGTGTCTCAAAGAATCACTCAGGACAACACGCAGACGCTGCAAGAGCGTGACATTCTGATCGCTGCCTTGAGCGAGCTTAAGGAGGAGCTGCAGTCAGTGCAGAGTAGTCTAAAGACCCAGGCTTCTGTTGCCTCGGAGAGAATTTCACGAGCTGAAGCTGGCAAAGATGAGATCATTCGAGAGAACGAGATGCTGAAGCAGCAGCTAGGCGGAAACAACGGCGAAATGCAGTTGCGAATCGAACAGCTGGAGCAGGAATTGGCTGAAGCTCATAGGACAAAGGCCTTGCTGATTGGCTCGAATAAGGAAGACACCGGCCCAGGCCTGTTGGACATTGACGAGCTCAAGGCTGCCAACATCAACCTGGAGAAGCAGCTGCGATCCCAGGCGGACAGGCTTGTTCTCGCCGAGCATGAGGCGACCCAGCTTAAGAACCGATTGGAGCAGGTTACCAGTCGAAACACTGACCTGGAGTCTACTGCTGATGATAAAGTCAAGGCGCTGGCTGCCGCTTCTCTTGCCATTGGCGCCTGTGAGCGAAAGTACGCCGAGGTTCACCGACAGCTCGAGGAGCACCGATCCGCTAGAAGCGATCTCGAGATGCAGGTGGCCCAACTCCAGCAGAAGCACACCGGTCTGGAGCGAGAGCTCTCCGAGCACAAAGCTTTGCTATCTCATGCCAACACCCAGACCGAGCAGTCTCACCTCGCTCTGTCTGACGGTATTGACCGAGTGGTGGGCATCTGGGGCACTTCGCGAAGCTTCCGACCTAGAAGCAAGGCCGAGGGTCACTCTCGTGGACTCAGCGTGGATGGTGACAGCACTATCAATGCTGAAGATGAGGACACCTTTGTGAGAGATGATGATTCTGCTGAACTACAACGACGGTTGAACGAAGTCATGCAGCTGCACGCTACACATAAGGAGGCAGCTGAGAAGTCCGTAAACGACCTCACCATCGCCTTGAAGGAGGTTGCTGCTCTGAAGCAGCAGCTAGCTATCGCTGACGAGCAGCGACAGCGTCTGGCGTCTGAAATCGACTCGCACGTGAGCAGCAGCAGGGATATGGAGGCCGAACTTGAGACAAACCGATCAACGTTGGAGGAACTCAACAGCAAACACGTTCAGTTGAAGTCAGAGCTGCAGCAGTCATCTCAGGTTCACGACAAGTTGGCTGCTCTGCAAAAAGAGCTTGAAGATGCCAAAGCTAAGCACGACGAACACGCCCGAGAACTGGCCAACACGCACATGCAACGATACAATGAGCTGGAGGCCGAATACGAGAAGTCACTGCAATATTTCAAGAACACTGAGACTGCGCTTACTAAGACTCGAGATGAACTGACCAAATACAAGGACACCAACTCCAAGCTGCAGGCTGAAATGGACGAGCTCAAGCTGAGAGTTGACGATGGCGCCAACAACTCGGATGATGGTCATGACGAGAGTAGCCACTCCATCGACCGTGGTATCGGATCTCCACAGTCCGGAGCGACGAAGTTCAACTCGCGACAGATTGACCTGCAGCTGAGAGACTTGAGGGCACAGGTGATTATCCTGCAGGAAGAGCGAGACGAACTACGACAATCATTACTGGAGTCCAAAAAAAAACAGATCAACTCAACACAGGATCTACAGGACGCAAAGGACGAACTGTCAAGACTGGCTCAGGAAAACGATATGCTTCGAACGCAGGCTAACGGGAAGCACTGACGAACGGAAAATATATATGATTAGCTGATGATTCTTTCCTTGTATTTGTATGAAATGACAATAAAATAACTTTATTCCAGATTGTCCCTAATGTAGTAGTTTTCAATCTGTTGCATTCTGGCGGCAGAGTAGTATGGTCCCAACGACTGTCGCATCAACTGTTTCTGGTGTAGCTGTCTAAAGAACTCATTATCGTCGATGGCCACGTCGTATTGACCCATCTGATACTGTTCAATGCGCTCATTCTGGTTTGACTTGGACTTGAGGATGGATGTTGAAGTTGTGGCGCTTGATGCCTGTGTGTAAGGAGAGTCCGAAGACTGATATCTGGACAGTTCTGGTCGCCATTCAACGTGTCTGTTAAGGCCAGGCGAGATTCTGTTGGTGGCCCGGTCGAGACCATTGTTGAACAGTGAATTGTAGCAAGGCAGTGCGAATGGTGAGTACTCTAGAATTGCAGGAGAGTCCTCGTTGTCGCCTGGCTCTAGGTCCAGCTCTTCGTCGTCGTTTCCCTTCAGCCGAGTCCAGACTTGTCAGCAGATTCTACTTATTGATACTCACATGAAAGGCCGGCGCTTAGAATGACGTGTTTTAAGGAGGACTTCCCCAGTTGTGGTTCAGGAATCGCTGCAGTCTCAATAGATGGGTACAGCGGGTAAGAGAGGTTGGCATTTGTAGCATATTTAGCGTAGATAGGTAGCGGTGAGTTGCTCATGATGATAAGTTGGACGTGAAAAGTTGTGTTTATATTAATTGAGAGCTGTCAACAGAAACTAGGTTTTGTGAACTTTAATTTCCACCACACGACCATAACGGCGCATGTGATTGCACATGTGATTTGCCAATAAGCAATTAACCAGTATCCTGACGTTCTATCCCCATCTATGTTCCCTATATTATGCTAAGCTCTTCCAATAGCGTCAAATGCGTCCCATTCGTCATCCTGATCTTTAACCGCGGTGCCGATCTCTTTCACCTCCTTGTCAACAGGCTCACTGGTGCTGTCGACAATCCCCAGCCAGCTAACCACTCTGCTTACCATATCTTTGCCGTTTGGAACGAAATGGCCGCCCGGGTGCGTAATCTTCGTCCTGCTCTCCTCAGAACAGGCATCAAAGAGTCTCTGTGTTCGCTCCTCCGACACCACAGTATCAAGAGAGCCAATAAAATGCAAAGACTTGACAGTGATCGGGTCGCTGTACCAGTGCTGATGGAACTCTGGCGCTGCCCTGAATCCTGAGTAGAAGATGGCGAACTTGATCGACTTGAGCTCTGGAATCAGAGCACGGGCCTCGTTGGTACACAACACGCCGGCCAGTCCAGCGCCTTGTGAAAATCCAAGTAGACCAACGTATTCCTCGGTGAGGGTCTCCTTGATGTGTTCAAACGACTTGTCCATAGAGTAATGATCTGCCCGGCTAACGTTGTTGGGCCACCATGATCGCATGTCCTTACCGGTTCCTCCGAAACTCTCCGGTTCGCCAACGTCAAATGGAAGATCAGCGATGCTGACTTCATAAGGGGCAGTCAGGTAGACAAGCTCGTAGCCTAGCTTCTCAAGAGCCTTCCGAACTCCAGAGCTCTTTCGTGAGAATAGAGGTCCGTTCTGGACAAAACCGTGAAGACAAAGAATCTTTCCTTTCATTTCAGTAGCGAGTGTGGCGAGGCCTTGTATGGGTATCTGAAAACGAGAGCAGATCAACCTCTAAGGTTGAATGTAATGTCATTTTGTGCGGCTGCGTGCGGCTCATAAAATTCATCCCAAATTTCGCCTCCAGAGGGCGTGACGCACTAATGATTCGCCGAGTCCGCTACTCGACCTTAGCGCCCAAGGTTCTACAGGACGGGACTGTGGTCGCGGCTAAGAACCCGCGTGTTGTTCGTTACGAGGACTTTTTGACCGAGTCACTGGACGACTCGACTCGCCCCAAGCTGGTCCCAGCCAGACAGTTGAGGCTTCACCCGCACACGGTTCTCGGCAAGTATGGCGGCGATAAGCTATTGACTTTGCCAAACCAGTTGTCTGATGTTGTCAGCGAAGCAACGAGAGGTTACTCGCCTCAGGAATTGCGAAGGAACGCAGCAAAGTACTTTGTCCATCTCGCCGGAGACAAGACGGAGGCCGATGCCAGTGCTCATCAGCCAGCCATGGAGCCCATTGACGTCGACACTCATCTAACAGCCGTGTTTTTGCAGACTTATGCCAGTGTTTATAGTGTGCTGGCAGAGGCAAGGCGGAGAATGGGTACGGAGTGGAAGCCTACTAGAGTTTTGGATATTGGATTTGGTCCTGCAACGGGAATCCTTGCTGCCAACGAGATCTTCTCTGATGTAGAATGGACGCCGCAGAAGAAGAGATCAATCATTATTGGGCACCCGTTGATGAAGAAGAGAGCTAAGGAGATGCTCAAGGCACAGAATGAACAGGTTCAAACGACCATTCAGCAAAGCATTCCAGCTCCCGAGACATCCAAGTATGACTTGATTATCGCCACACATCAGCTGTACCAAGCTGATCTGGTGTTCCCACAATCTGTCGACGACCACACAAACCACCTGCTTTCCTTGCTCTCCGACGACGGCGTCCTGATCCTGGTGGAGAGAGGTGATCCCAACGGGTTTGAAAGCATTGCACGGTCACGACAAGTGATGTTCCGGCCAGAGAAGACCGAAGACATCTCCAAGTCGGCTCGAAATGGCCTAAAGATTCTGGCGCCCTGTTCGCACCACGGCACCTGTCCCCTTCAGGTGGGTATGGACATGCGGTCCCGACCAAAGTCGAAATCCTTCTTCAATTGGTGTCACTCGGCACAAATGGTTCAGAGACCCAAGTTCACCATTGAGCTGAAGAAGGGTAAGTATTTGGCCTCGAAGTGGGATGAAGATGGTGTCGGAGAGGGCGGCAAGAAACTTTCCGGTTCTGGCCGGCCATTTGGCTCTAATCACGAAACCGCAACCCACTCTTATCTTATTGTTCAAAAAGTGGCCAAAGACTATGCCAACCCAAGCGACTCGTGGGCTCGAATCATGCAGAACCCAATGAAGCGAGACAAACACGTGGTTATGGAGGTCTGCACTCCCTCGGCTGATATTGAGCAGTGGACTGTCACCAAATCATTTGGACGACAGGCGTACCATGATGCTAGAAAGTCTGCTGGCGGTGATCTGTGGGCACTCGGTTCTAAGCACGTCCAGCAGCGAGGAGGAAACAGAGTGGCTCTGGCGAAGGTTGCTCGGGCCGTAGAGAGACAAAAAGTCAGAGAAGACGCAGAACACGGTCTTTCCCCTGATGGCGTTGTGGAGGTTGAGCCGAAGCCCACTGAGGCTTGGGCAAAGTCCCGAAGAATCAAGCGGGACAATTTCAGTCGAGGTCACGACCCGGTCGAAGATGAAAAAGATATTGGAGCTAGCCTGGAAGAGTACTTTCAGCAGCTGGGCGAGGAGTTCAAGTCTAGTGCCCGATTCAGGCGTCAGGAGAAGAAGCATTACAATTCTGAGAAGCAGAATTTACAAAAGAGCAAGAAGTGGTAGCGACCACGACGAACATTATTTATTAAGCTGCATAGCTTGTCAAAATTGTACATAGTTGTAAATATGCATCAAAGTTTGTATTCTGAACTATCTCACTACAGATGCTCCTTTGACAGAAGTTGTTATTCAAACGCGATAGCTCGATGACCTGTGATGAGGGTCGCTCTCGGTTCAGTCACCTAACGAGCGTTGTCGCAATGGACACGGTTCTGTGACCCTCACGAAGGCGAATTGCGAAAACAATCAACCTAATCGGTGAGCTCCGTTCGCTGTCCGTGCGCTTAGCTTATTTAAGAGGACTGAAGGAAAGTGGAACCAAGATGTTGGCCTCCATGTGGTCAATAAGCTTAACGGTCTCGTGGGTGGTCTCGGCCCAACCCGGAAGCTCCCAGCATCGCTCTCGAGAGAGCTTTCGGTGCTCGAGGTCAGCAAACTGCCAAATGTGGTGAACCCGGTTGAGAGTTCCCATGGACGTGAACCAAGCCCCGACAGGCTCCATAACCTGCTTTCGCACCTCCAAACCCTTCTGCCAGTGTTGTTCCCATTCGAGCAGTCGGCCTGGCTTGAGATCATAGGTTCTCAGCTCAAACACACCACCCAGGGTTCGCGGCGCGGCGGTACCGCCCCAGAATTCGAATTCTTGCATAATGTCCGATTTCCGTGCTCGCACGCACTCTCGCAGCTGCTGCAAGAAGAGTAGGTAGTCGGTATCCTGATGGATCTTGTTCTGGGTGTGGTGGAATCCGGCGTAGCCCTTGTACTCCCAGATGTGGAAGTAGGTGTCCATGTCGCCCACGACAGTTCGCCAGCTGCCGACCAGATGGACCTGGTTCTCTGGGTTGTTGGCGATCTTGGGGTACATCTTGGTGACAGCCTCGAGATACTCGACGGCCTTATCTGCCTTGACCTGGTGAGTCTGGATCTCGTGCACGTACTTGCCACGCATGAGCACTTTAGAGAACGACTGTTCCATCTGCTGATGCTCCGCCTTCATCTTGGGGCTGCCGTAAAGGAAGCTCTTGATGAGCCCTGGGGCAATCTTGTTCTCAGGATCGGGAACGCCCTGTCGCAGCTTCTCAATGGACTCATCTGTAGCCGATTGCTCCTTTCGATTGTACTCGTCAAGCTTGACTGACTTGATTTCGGCAAATGACGGAAGCCGCTTGATTTCGCCGACGACGGCGGTAGTGCTGAATCGGGCCCGCGGAATTGCCCGGAAAGCGAGGTTTCTGATCATCAATGCAATTGTTTACCTAGTCGTGTGGTGTGGGGTGGTAAGTAGCTGGATAGGAGCGATGGTGGAGTGTGGAGAGGTGCGCGTGCGGGGCTGGCGGCGCGCACCTTATCATGCATACTGACGTACTCTTACAGGTGCGTCTAGCGCAGCACAGGACGAGTGTCAGTGGCGCCCAGCGCAGTCTGAATGACTCGATTAGCGTCACTGTGAGTAATGGTGCAGCTAGAAATGAATTGATCACATGACGCGCGCATAACTTCATCAAAAGTCTCGAGGCGATCCGATTGGTGCAATGAGGTTCTGAGCGCGTATCACCCAACAATCACAACACTTATAGCTGTCACTTCACTTCCGTTAGATAATCACATTGTCTATGTAACGAATGAATAAATCGTAATGCTTGACTCAGGGCCGTCTTTCAGTTCTGTGGATGATGAACCTAGCCGAGTATTCGCTCTTGTCCAGGTTCAGCCTGTACTTGTCCTGGACGCCCGGTCCGCACGACGCTGTTCCCAGGCCATGCACTTTGAAATCAACACGGAAGTGAGTCTTCTTTGTGAACTTTTCCAGCTCGTACGGGTGGCCGGCCTCGTCCAGCTCCCACGGCGAGTACGGCTGCATGCTAAAATTGATCAGACGGTGGTTTGTGGCCACTGCGGAGATGCGAACGCCGTCGTTGGGCGGCGGGGACCGTGAGGGGAACATGTTCTGGAGCAGCGACACCATGCTGCTGCTTGGACTAGTTGGGCTGGGCAACTCAGGCTTGCTGCCCACAGTAACCCACCGCACGTCGCTTCGATTGCCGTTCTCCTGAGGAACCTCGTACTCAGTGTATAGGCTGTCACTACTGGCTGTAAACACGCCAACTCGACTGCCTGTCTTGGAGTCGGGATACGACTCACCAGGGCCGCGGCCGAACCAGGTGGCGTGGTTGATACAGTCTGGCAGAACAAAGTCCAGTCCAACTCGGGGCACAGAGTGCACATGTGGTCCCTTCGGGTCGAGGTTAAGAATTGCGTCAATGTTCAAGTCCCCATTGTTCATGCTCAGAGTATAAGTAAGCAGAGCATCAATACCCCACTGCACAACCTGCGGAGCCAGCCAACAGCGGACCTGAATCTCAACTTTGCCACCAACCACTCGGACGTGGGCGCTCTGGATTGAGTCCTGCATGTACTGCAGCCGATGGTAGCTCCAGTCATGTTCGTCGCCGCCACGATCGTTGTCGGTCGGGGCTCGCCAGAATCCAATCGATGGCCCATCGGCAAATGCCAATTTGTCTCCAGCAGTGACCTTTGCAAACTTGCCCGTGGACTTGGAGAACTCTGCGTAGAACGACTGGGCCTTGATGATCGTAAGGGTGCCCTTCTCCTCGATAGTGAAATCACTTGCCTCGGCTGGCAGCTTCGGTGCATCAAAGCCGAACTCGTACTGGCCAAAAGCCACTTCGTAGCCGGCCTTTGCCCACGGTGTGTCAACAGCCTGCTTCAGCACAGCGGTGGCGATCAAGACATGGCTATCGGCTAGGGCGTGGTAGCCGGGCACCGGGATGTGGTGCTTGCCAGGAGATTCCAAAGCAGACTCTGTCACTGTGACAGTGTTTTCTTCCGGGTCGAACGGGAACGCATCAACCTTGACCTGAATGGTGTAGTCATCCAGCTCGATAAACTTAAACTCGTTCTTCACCTCCAGCAGGAGAGTTTCAGAGTTGTACCAAGACCACTTGAACTTGACTGGTTGGTAAACGTACTTGAGCTGGACAAGACCTGGCGTGGGCTTGTGATCAGAAGTGCACAAGCCGTCCATAACAAACGTACTATCGTGAATCCACTCACCAAAGTCGCCGCCATACGCAAAGAATTCCTCGTTCCTGCCGGGAATTTTCTTCAACAGACCGTGGTTCGCCCATTCCCACACAAAACCGCCCTGCAGCCGACGGTACTTGTCAAAGAGCTCGACATACTCGTCCAGGCCGCCTGGTCCGTTGCCCATAGCATGTGCATACTCACACAGAATGTGTGGCTTCTTTCTATCATCCCGTTTTCCCAAGTCCTCTAGCCACGGAAGGTTTGGGTACATGCAACTGTCGACGTCCACAGTGGAAGACCAAGCGTTGTTATCACCCTCGTAGTGCACAGGCCATTCGGGGAAGTACTCGTGAAGATACTTGTACATGGCGACGTGGTTCTGTCCAAAGAACGACTCGTTGCCCAACGACCACATGAGGACAGACGGGTGGTTTCTGTCGCGGTAAACCATGTTCTTCACCCGGTCAAGATATGCCGGTCGCCATAATGGATTGTCTGACGTAAACTGATGGGCGCCGCCCCAGAAAGTAGGGTCTGTTCTGGACAGTTTCTTTGCAGGCGTGAACTCGGCGCTGTTGACGTGCACCATTCCAAAGCCGTGGCACTCGAGATCTGTCTCGTCAATCACGTAGAACCCAAGCTTGTCTGCAAGAAACAAGAGCGACGGATGTGAAGGGTAATGCGAGCATCGAATAGCATTGACGTTGGCCTTCTTCATCAGCAACAGATCGTGCTCCACGTCCTCCTTGCTCACGGCACGACCCTTTCTGGCGTTGTTGTCGTGACGGTTCACGCCATGAATCATGAGTTCCTGTCCATTGAAATAGAGTATGCCGTCAACGAGCTCGACCTTTCGCACTCCAAGATGGGTGTCAATCGTGTGCAGAAGCTCACCCTTCTTGCGGAGCTCAAACTCCACATCATACAGCTGCGGGTTCTCAGCTGACCACAGGTCAACGTCTGCGATCTGGAAGACCATTGAGACGTTTCGTGAAACGTGCTCTGTAACGTTTTCAGTGCTGTAGCGCTCCACAGACGAAACATGATTCTGGTTGGAGAGCGATGAAACTACGCCGTGATTGTCGACCCGCGATATCGTCACAGTCAGCACCGCGTCCTTCGCGGATATAGAAGCTTCGGCCTCGACCTGCGCAGTCCGAGCTTTGTAGTCAACGCGAATCGTCTTGACGCAAAAGTCCTCAATGTGTCCTTCCCTGTGGTACCCGATAACGTGGACGTCTCGGAAAATACCCGACAGCCACCATTGGTCCTGGTCTTCAATGTAGCTCCCGTCGCTCCACTGCGTCACCACCACAGTAAGAACGTTGGTGGTGTCGTGCCTGAGAGACTTTGTGATGTCAAACTCAGAAGGGTTTCGCGATCCTTTGCTGAACCCCACAAACTCTCCGTTCAGAAACGCATAGTACGCGCTGTCCACGCCGTCGAACCGGAGTCGAAACAAGTTGTCTTTTCTGAGCTTGTCATTGTCGACAGTGAACTCTTTACGGTAAACGCCGGTTGGATTCTTAGTCGGCACAAATGGCGGATTGATGGGGAAGGGAAACATGATATTCGTATACTGTGGACTGCCGTAGCCCTGCAGCTGCCAATGACCAGGCACATTTATGCTTCCCCAGTCCTCACCAGGCTCAAGAAATGCGCTGGTGGACTCCACCTCCGCCAGAGCGTCCTTCACATTGTAACCGAGTTTGAACGACCATTCGCCATTCAAACAAAGCGCAGAAGTCGGTATATGATAAGCCCGAGGCGGCAGCTTCAGCTTGTTGGGTATATTTGGGCTCTCAATATACTTCTCCATCACCAATGCCTAGTATGGGGTACTATCTAATCAGGCGGGGCCGCGCTACAGATCACCTGATCAGCTAACGTTGTACCGATCAGCGGTCACCTGACCAACGGTGTCTCAGACATATGGTTCAAAATGACGCGCTTCCCATACTTGGGGAATGGATTAGAGTTGACTTTCCGTCTATCCTGTTGCATGTTACACGCAGGAGGCGCAAAACGGTGTAAACAGAGTCACGTGTGATAACGGCGATAAGAATCTCGGCCCTAAGATATAATTAGACGTAGGCCGGCTCTTTATTCTTAGCTGAGTGAAGGCGGTTGGAACAAGATCTGGATCGTAGACATGCATTGACCCAGTAGCGAGGCTGTGCCAATAGACCCCAGCCTGTTGTCAGCATTGTCTTCGGCCAAGTGTAAGGGTAGGTCGACATCAGAAACGATTTTGACCCTATTGAGCACCCAACTGTGATTCATCAGCATTACACGATGCATGCGCCCCCCGCCATGACTCGGATTCAAACACCCGATCAAACAGTCTCGCGTGAATGTTGCAGGTCGCTCTAGAAGATTTGCCTAAATTTGGCCAGCGCGGTGCCCATCATTCCTCACTTCCACCAACTATGTATACGCATCTATACAGACATGTGCAATTGCTGCACCGGCTTTCCGAGTTCACGTCGGACGGAACTTCGCGCGGAGCTTAGCCGTATGCACCCTGATTGGGGGTAAGCTTGGACAATTGGGGGCAGAGACCCATCTCACTCTGATCTGATCGATGCAAATATATTAGCGATCGCGTGCGTGCCAACTAATTTACACGTAACCTATTTTTACGCGTAGATTCAGTGCTGGTTTGGGACGCGCGGCTTATCCGGCTCTTCCGTCCTGCCGCCGGAACACCGGCCATCTGTGGTCCGCATACCGCACATAACATAGCAAACTTGGATTGAAAACTTACACAGGCTTACGCTACCCGTGTCAATTACCGTTATCGGGTTGAACGGCTACTGTCGGAATGTGCCCACCAACGCGCAGTCAATGTCTCGGGTGTCAGGCGCAACGTATTACGCTCAATTGATACTACACTACAAGCATAACACAGCCACGAGATTGCCATAGCATACGAGCTACTAATGCTATATCCCACAAGACGAAACTACCGGTCGGACTTTAACGGACATTATATCTATAGCCAGGCCAATGCAAGCAGCCCAGGTTCTAGGCGACTATCTACGGCGCTATAGCTGTCAAGTTTCATAGCCAGGGTCCGGTCGAGACCCTTGGTTTGTAATGGACCCTTCTGCCACCCAATATACACCCTTAATTGGGTTTGTGTCTGTTTTTAGTGACATTGCTATTTCTGCACCATTTTACTGTGACGCGCTCCACCAAACCGCTTACCTGCGACGGACCCTGAATATCTAATTAGTTGATGCATGCCCGGAAAATATCAGGCGCGCGGAGCTCGATTCCCGCATTGGTACCGCGCAGCGCGGGCCACATCTGCACCGGAAAAACAGGTTACCCTGCTGGCTGATCACACGCACATACAAACAAGCAGCGTAGCAAAAACGTGTTTAGGCACAGAGACGAAAATCTCTTAATGTCACTGACTTTTGGAACGCTAAGCCTTGGCGTGGGCAGGTTTCCGGCAGAGGCATTTATGCTTCCCCAGACGACCCGAGCTTATTCTTAGTCTGTTCTTGAAATAGCAGGGTTATACGCTCCCTGTATACCCCGGCTAATTAACATCTGTGTTCAGCGCTATGCCGGCCCCCGATTCTCAGGGGTTCGCTCTGTGACCGCCCAGTAAAACAACTATCAACGTCACACGTGACCAATACACGTGGACTTTATTACCGTTAGATGAGCGGGGAATAGGGGTCTCCTGTCAATCAGTCCCTGAAAGCATAAGGAAGCATAATAGGCCAAGTCGTGTCATGGAACGGTTTCCGAAAGCGGGACGATCGTCGTAACAGCTAACGGTGCGGCGGAGTTTCTTTTTCTGTCACGAGCACCACGGCCGAGTACAGCGAGTGCCCGCAATCGCTAAACATTGAAGTTGAAGTACTGAAGTCATCTCGTTAATATACATCTAACATACAAATAAATAAGATTAGTATCCACTGGGCGTTCGTTGCCCGTTTTGAATGAGCCTGAAAATATAAATGGCTGGGTTGTTTGTTTTGTTATCGTTCGTTTGCTCGTTAAGGCATTAAGTTCCCCAGACAGGTGTAAGCCTGTTCCAGCATCTCCCACCTGCACCCCTGCAAACACTTGTGGACGCAAGCCAGCACACTCTTGACATTGCCGTTACCCTCCTCTCTGTTCATGTAGACAAAGGCCTCGACAGGATTGGGCGAGTTCAGAGCCTGGACCCGCGACGTGACATACTGCTTGGTCTGCAAAAACATATCGGTGGTGTCCTGTGACATGTGCATGTCGCCGTAGGCGCAATGGAAAGCCCAAATGATTAGCGTACCCACAAATAGGCACCACGGCCGGAGCGCGATCTTGTCGAGCCTCGCTATGTAGTGGTGCAGGTTTCCATTTTGCTCTGAGTCAGAGTAGTACTGGTTTGGTGAAAAAAGAATATCCTGTACCAAAATGCACGCATGCTTCACGCAGGCAATCGTCTCGCTGCGCACCGCCCATGCTTTGATCAGCCGCTCGGACCTGTAGTAGTCTTTAATGTTCCACGGGCGTCCAACCAAAGTGGGGTAGCCGGCGAAAATCAGGATATCCAAAATACTCAGTTTGGACAGGTTTAGCGTGATGTATGCCATTTGGTGCAGGGCGTGTCCGGCCTCGACGGCCATAGCCTGTTCGCTCAGCAGAGAGTACGACCAGGTCTGCAGTGCCTGCGTCATTTGCACCTTCCATCGTTCAGGAACCGACTGCGGGGCAGGCGTGGTGGACGCAGAAACGTCGGTGGAGGGCTCGCTCTCGCTCTTGACCATACCCAACGTCTGGCCCTGCATGAGCTGCATGCGGTTCGACAAGCAGTACAGGCCATGCACGAGGACAAACCGGCCAAAAAGCGACACCTCAGGACCGAGCGGCTTAAACATGAGCAGCGACTTGAGTCCCGTCAGAAACATTGGGGCTCGCACGTGGTTCGGACCAGGGCGGTAGAGCTCGGCCCACTGCGAGGCGTTCTCAGCGTCCCAGATCGCCTCCATGCATGGAAGCTCAAAGAGGATCTCGTTTGCAGACATGCAGGAAGTGTGGCCAAACAGCGCGACGTGCTGGGCGTCCATGATGAATGCAAAGAAAATCACTCGGCGCAGGCTCTCTTTGGCGATCCAGTGGTGCCATCGCGTCAATATAGACTCCTCATCATCTGCGTCTTCTAGGCTCTCCGGCATGCTGCGCCTCAGCAGAATCATCACCGCTCCGTGAAATGTGGCGGCTAGCTCGTGATGGTTCCGCGTAGACAGCATTTTCTCAAAGGCCTGCAGCAGCACCAGACACTGAAAGATCCACAGCGGGGGCGAGACCATGTCGTTGTGGCTGAATACCAGCCATCGCAGCCGCTCATGCAATTTAACCGAAATGTCATAGTGCTGCTGCGGCGCGAATCCTGTACCTAGCGTGACGATGGCAATCATGAGCAGTGGGTTAATTCTGTCTGGCCGCTGCACGAACGATGCACGGTGCAGGATGGGGAAGTGGTCGTGGTAGTTATCAAAGTAGACGTCAAAGTACTTCTTCAGCATGACGGGGTCTGAGAGCCAGCTGTCGGCCAGGTTTAGCGAGAAGGTATTGCTCAGCGTGCATGCCTCCAGCGGTGAGTTTCCCGCTGATTCGAGTTCACGGTCAAAGAGGACTTTCTGTATTTTAGAGGCAACCACCTTCCACATGGTATCCTCGTCGAGATCGTATACCGCCTGGCCACCCGGTATGTATATTTCCTTCGGGGGCGCGGTCTGCAGCGGTGTGGGTGGAATTGGCGGCCGGAAGTTCATGTCATACATTTGCTGTTGCGGCGGTTGCGGGACCTGGGGCTGCTCCGCTGTGTAGGAGGGTACTTCGCCGTCAAATAACCATCGCACGTCATCAGACTGAAAGTAGTTGATTGCGTACTCGGGCACCATAGCCGGCGCCGGCATGCCCATGGGAACCGGGGGCGCCTGTGGGGGTAAACTCGCCTGTATTGGAGGTCCCGGCGGCGGCGGGGCTTGCATCGGAGGGCCCGGCGGGGGGACGGGCGAATGTGAATGCTTGATGTAGGACTGATCCCACAGCACCTGATTCACAGGCATGTACACTTCCGCGGGGGTTATAGGGGTCGTTGTCTCGGATATGTCATGGTCCGAGGGGAAGTATGGTGATTGCTTGGGCTTCTTTTGTTGCATCGCTGGGTGGTTGTTGGGGATATTGCCTGTCCGCCGGAACCACATTCCTTTGGCGTGTCGCTCCTGGTGGCGTTTGTACAGGTCACGGCGGTAGAACTCTTTACCGCACTTTTGGCACGAGTAAGTCGTCTTCGGGGAGTCTTGTTAGCGAGATCACAGAGATCAACCACACACACCGTACGGGTGTCATCCGGTCACATATACATCAAGATTCACCAGGTACCATCTCATCCCGCTCCATCGTAGCCTTGTGTCTCCACCGAGCCAGATCATCCCACACTATCTCCATCCCATGTCGCCGGGTGTGATGGATCATATCCCTGTCCTTGCTCATCTCTCTCCACCTTCACACCACTAGCAGTTGACTGGTTGTACTGTAGATACTCACGATTCAAAGTATGCCTGTTGAGATGCTCCTTCCGCTGAAAGCTCTTGTTGCAGCCCACGTAAGTGCACACAAAGTTCTTGTGCTTAGCAGCTGGAATGGGGTCCTGTGCAGGCTCCTCCATCTTGATTCCATCGTAATGGCCCATTCCCATAGGCATCTGGGCCATTATAGATCAAACCGCGGCCAGAGTCGAGTGGATCAATTGCCAGGAAAAGTCAATGGTTAAGAGTCTCGAAATGTTGACGTCAAGTTCCGGAAAGGTGTGGAAAACCTGGGCTAGGGTCGCAGTCCAAGGAAAAAGAAACTGAGCGGGGCTTAAAACAGACAATAATCAAAAGAAACGATAACGCAGTAAAAGCAAAGGCTTAAAGTTTCGCTAGTCTAACCGTTGCTCGACCGTTAGCCAGCCCCTACATAACTTTATTATACCCAGCGCCTATCGCCACCGCACCACCAACTTCACTAGTACCTCTCACGAACCTCATCGGTGCTACTCATACAGTTTTGGCGTGTAGCGCACCGCTCTGTCACTTATATTAAACTACGTAATCCCCGAGTAAAGAACCGTCAAACCGGCGTAGCCCGAGCAAATGCCACAAGGCATTGCATGTGGAGGAAATCACGGATCGCTAGGCAACACTGTTTCTTGCTCGCCCAGTACTTTGGGTGCCTGCGACCACCAAGGTAGAGGCTAAGCACCTGCTTAGCGTCACCTGCCGTCACCTGTCGTTGCCTGGGCTACCTCGTGATGTCTATTAGTTTCATCCCATCGCTTCACTTTTCAAACCTTAGTGCGTGCTACTGCGTGTTGAGGCGCTAGCGCATGCTCGAGGCGAGATCCAACGGCCGTCCTTGGCTAAGAATAGTCGCCTTGTTCCACACGGACCATGCACACGCGACTTTAGGCACGTGGCCCACCTTTTTCCATCTTCTATCGTCTTGCCTGGTCGACTCTTTAAGGTCCTTCTTCTCCCGCCTACTCGATCTATCTGTTAATTACACCCCTCTTCACCAACCCTCCACTCCACTCTCCCCCTAACTCGCTTATCCGCCTCTGTACCGTATCTGGCCGATATCTTCTGGACATGCATGCACAGCTATGACTAAGAGCCTCATTACGCCCCAGGCGGACAAGGGCTACATCGATCACAGACCAGCACTCGCAGCTAAGCAAACATCAATAGTAAGAGACAGTTAGGCACTGGATATCGATCGCGCACTCTCCCCGCCACGCTCTAGTACTCGTTCCAGGTGCCAGCCCAGGCCGACGCTCGGGGTGGGGTTGACACTTCCCTGCTTCTCCGACACAAGCGCCATGACGTACTCAGGAAAACGGGAAAAATCACTTACGTTTGGTGCTTGGTAGTGCCGTACCATGTTTTATCTGCGCCCAGGGCCCCTGAATATCCGAGCTATAGTTTTATTACATGTGTAGCCTCACGTTCCATCTGGCCAGTCCGAGCGCACTCGCACAACAACTAAATTTATTATATGCCAGATAAATAACGCCGCCCGCACTGATACTCCAGTCTCATATAAATCAGACACTTAGTCACAAGCCAACTCAGGGATGCCATAGTATGAGCCTCCTGCTAACAATATTACCGATATAAGACGGCTCGTAACGCTACTGGCAACTCACGCTGACTAACTGCACACGACCCACTGCAACGCTAGCCGGTCGTCTCGCCTACAATGCGGAACTCCGCGCACTTTCATTTCCTATCCTGTAGGCACCTCTTTCACGAATCAAGGGAGTCAGCCGCGCGCTTTGCTTTTAACGCAAAGCCGTTATTTTGGCGCGTCATCTGGGACCAAACCTGGCAATTTTTCCTGTACCCAAAAAAAGCGGGCAAGGGTTCACTATTAGGTCTCCTTTATTAACGCAGTGGTTCCCTTTGACTCTTGCTATATTTACTCACTCTGTATGTTAGCGGAACCGAACGCAACCAATCTCATAAACAAAGACCTCAAGCCCACCAGCACGGAACAGAGATCATGGACTTGGCTGTCCTACTTCGCCTACTGGTTCAGCGAGTCCTGGACGGTCGCCAGCTACACTCTGGGCTCTAGCGCTGTTGCCATTGGACTCACCGTTCCCCAGTCCCTGGCCATAGTTCTCTGCGGCAACTTCATTCTATCGATCTTTTGTGTCGTCAACTCAAGAGCAGCAGCCGTATACCACATTGGATTCCCGGTATGGGCCCGGACCGTCTTCGGCATCTACGCCCACTACTTCTTTGTGTTGCTGCGACTCATCTTGGGCGTCATCTGGGGTGGCGTCCAGATGTACTTTGAAGGTCAATTCATCTCAGTCATGCTCAGATGCATCTTCCCACAGTGGTCGAAACTGCACAATACTTTCCCTGCGTCCCAGCACATTACGCTCCAGGAATTTCTAGGCTTCTTCTTTGCCTTCCTAATCACCCTCCCTCTAATGTTGGTCCATACCCACAAGCTGCGGTACCTGTTCATTATCAAGTCCGTCTTCATTCCACTGGCCGGCGTCGGACTGGTGGCCTGGGCAGCTTCTATGAACCACGGAGTGTCCACCGAGGTCATCACCAACACCTCATTGCGTGGTTCAACCACTACTTTTGCCTTCAGCGTGCTGGCAGTCCTCAACGGCATCTTTGGCAACACTTCCGCGCTAATCGTCACCATTCCTGACTTGGCAAAGTACTCCAAGCACCCCAACTCCGGCGTGTTTGGCCACCTGTTGGGCCTACCCATCGCCCAGACGCTGTGTTCGCTTATCGGCATCCTGACCACTGCGGCCGTCCAGCAGCACTGGGGCGAACTGTACTGGAACCCTTACGACTTGTTCAATGCCATGCTCGACCACGGCTACTCGTCGGCCGCGCGGGCCGGTGTCTTTTTCCTGGCCTTCGCCTTTGCATTCGCCACATTGGGCACCTCGATCGCCTGCAACGTGATCCCATTCGCAGCAGACGTCACCTCGCTGTTCCCAAAGTACATCAACGTTGTGCGAGGACAGTTCTTGTGTGTCTTTATCGCGTTTGCAATCGCGCCTTGGAGAATCGTCACCTCAGAAACGACCTTCCTCAACTTTTTGTCTGGCTACTCCATCTTCCAGGGACCGGTTGTAGGCATCATGATCGCAGACTACTTTTTCGTCAAGAATGGCAACCTCGACTACGGCTCAATGTACACTTTTGATCGTTCCGCAAAGTACTTCTACTGGTACGGCGTCAATTGGCGGTCTATAGTCGCCTTTGTTTCTGGATTTGCCCTGCCTCTGCCCGGCTTTGTGGCGGCTGTGAACGGATCTTCCATCTCTGTGGCAGCCACACGAATCTACAACCTCGGATGGATCCTCTCTGTGGTGGTCTCGTTTCTGATGTACCTCGCTCTATACTTCTTCTCACCAAGAGATTCGGCGCCCTTCGAGAGTGCTGCCCCGAGAGACGACGACGGCTTAGAACCAAAAGTGCCCTGGAACTACGACAACTCAAGCACTCCATCGCAGGACGAACAACTACGGGTTTAACCTCATTATGATCACGCTCAACGCTAACGACTAACGATATTCAACTAACGACGACCACGAATTGTATTTATAACATAGATGTACCATAAGACTAACGAAATAGAGTGCTAGACTAGGCACTACACCTAAAAAACACTGTACACCACGAGAAAGATCCAGACCTAGGCCCTGCTACGCGTTCAGAAACTTTTCGAAACTCGCAGCCGGAGTTCCGTACATTGATACATTGTCATTGACATTTTGTCATCACACGCTCATCACGCATAAACCGTTATCGCTGTGAACACCTTCTAGAATGTTTCTCCGTGCCTTCGTCATCCCCGTGATTTTAAAGTAAAAATGTCTGAGACCATGCAAGACACCGTATGACCAGTATTACTGCAACAGGGATTTTTTAGCGACTGCGCGGTCCACAATCTCCTGAGGGACACATTGTACTGTCGTTCAGTTCTTCCTTAAACCGCGCCACTGTCTTGGTGAGGTACAAGGGCCGCATTATGCACGAATCGAGTAGTGATGAGCCGACAGACGCGTTCTTTAAGTCCGACACCCATGTCCGCTATCGTCGTCCGTCTCTCGTAACTCCGACCATCTAATAGGCCAGACCACGTGACCGCCGCCAGAACTAGGACCAAGTACGTCTTAGTCAAGAGGGGAAGCCATGTGATAGTACAGGCGGCAGTCGATCCGAGAAGCGCACTATTAATAGGCGAGACAAGAGATCGAAATTAGCATCTCGTCAGGCTGTGCCTGCAATGTATTTTCGAAGTTGAATATTGATGTGCATGTCTATATCTGATGATCAATTGGGCCAGAACCAGCTGCCGCTTCGACGAGATCATACATATGAGGAAAGAGATACTTATGCTTCGATCGTTATCTCCTTGCATGCTAGCTTCTGATGCGCTTGTTCTTCAGTGAATCAATCTGGAGGCCAATTGCATGACGGAACGGGTATCGATGGCCGGTGATCGATGCGCTGGGATGTGTGTTTCATAGGCGGGTCGCAGAGCTGCTTTGTAAGCGTCTAAATTTGAATTGGTTAGAGGCATAAGTCAGCCATGATGCGGCCATCGGTCTCCCTCGCCTGTATAGTCCATCCATTGTGCATGCTTGCATCATAGTAGAGTCTGATTTCCGGCGCGCGGCATAATAGGCTTTATATTTTATCAGCTAAGATCACCTAATCGTCAACATACCATGTCGCCCACTTGCAGTACGCTATCGCCTCCTAGCTGCGGGGCCGCGCGAAGATCGAGTAGGATTCACTCGATCTACGCATCGGGCCTGCCGGTGTTGCTCTCTCAAGACAGGGTCAGCTCCGGGTGCTTGATGTCTACGTGTTCTCGCAATAGCACGTACTGACTGTGGCCGCTTAGAGGTGAGAACAAAAAACGATAGACACGATGGGGGGCAGGAGTTGAATCGTTTAGTGGAAACTTAGGGGCAGTTGCTATACATCGAAAACTAGACCGATGAATCACAGTTCCGGTTCTTGGGAATGTGGACTGCGGGGAATTGATGTGCAATTAATTGCTGCCGGTTGTTATCCGAATTAGTCGGTCGGAGTGAACAATTAAAGTGATATCGAGGGGCCGGTGTCTACCTACCGATGCCATACTGTCACTCTACATCGCAATAACGTCTCGTAAACGCTTCAATTCATGCATATATGACTTCGTACCTTGACTGTCATCACTGGGCCAGCTGAGTATGCATGCATTACTGGGGTGCTGCGATATAGGCGGTGAGCGATCAATTGATACATCTCAATACCAATTTTTTTGAACTGTCGTTGGTTCTCAAGTTATTGTTCCTCAGACTATTGTTCCTCAGGTTGGCGGTCAGCCGGGTCTTATTCAGTTCAGGTTGTGAAATGACAGCCTCAGAATTGGCTTTGCGCAGTTTGGTCCATGTCATATATGTGCGTCAAGTCGATCAGATCCCCCTCTCCATAAAACAGTTACTTCACATGCAAGTGATACTGCACGAAGCTGCATCTGCTAATTGCTAGCACCGTTGGCAAACGAGCTTGCTCGTCCAGGCTGAGAACTGGGTGAACACGCCAGGTCATGTGCATTTCTGAAACCAGAAATTTGTGGTTTCAAATCAATATTTCGGGCAGAGGATTGATTGTCATTGCAGGTTAATTCGTGATCTTGAACTCCCATATCTTCTGTTATCATACTGTGCATTCGTATTCTTTGCGGTTTCGCGCTAATTTGAATTGAATTTGCGCCGCTCGGAAACGTAGCACGAAATGTTTTGGCGCACCTCAAAATAACATGCAATTAATGCGTGCTTGCATGCGACGCGAATCAATAGAAGCAGTAGTCATGTAATGAAGCAACTTCAGCATGATGTTTGAGGTATTTTTAGAATCTGAGCTGTCACATATACAGTAGTAGGCGTGGTGGGTATCGACAAACTGATGTTGAAATCCATGAAAAATTCCTCCTAAGCCATCCCCATATATGCCAGCAAACGAGCTTACCAGTGGAGGTGGGGTAAACGAAATATGACACGAAGCATGCGTGAACCAAATCTGGACATCTCAGCTAGTTGGCGTTAATTGTGCGACTGGCTAAACAGTTTGATCACCAGCAACATGGAAATCGGAGTAATCTTAGTGTCAGAATTGCATGTCAGCCGCTAGACGTCCAGGTTTCTACCGTCCATGCTGCTGCTCGAAACTGGGATCGACTATATCAAGAGGGATGACGTGCGAAAACCAGTACACATGATGCTTAAGCAATTCAGTGAACTACGAAACGTAGTCGACAGTCTCACATCGCTATCAGGCGCTGTTGCCAGGGAGGGTTCGTACTTTGTGCCTTAGTCAACCTCCAGGCCTAGGTTTAGGTCTTTGAAGCAAATCGTCCGCAGTGGACTGCGGCAGTCTACCAGTTTTCATTCGGCAATGACCAAAAGCCCAAAATCACACTTGAAGTGAAGTTCCGCCGGGCTTAAATGGGAAGCGATAAGTCTTCTCCTCGTCTACGGCCATATCCTCAAGAGAACACGGTTCCCCGTCCGATCAACCATAGTTAACCTTGAGAGAGCCTTACCCAGTACCACAGCGGGAGACCATGTGGGAACAGGAGGTGTTGTAGACTCTTTTCGTTTTGTTTTGGAGCCCGCATGTCCAGCGAGGAGTACAGCATCAGCAGCCAGTCGCCACTGCCGCTCTTTATATGCGGCCTCAAAGACGAATTGTTTCAACTCATATCGATGTCCTTTCGAAAACACTGATCAAGCGCCGTAGTAATCGGTTGCCACGATGGCAGTCCACTTGTGCGGGGTGGTGTGGAGCCGGTTGGGTTAGGAATCTACATCATCACATCACACAATGGAGGTGGATTTCGTGCCTGACCTGGTGGAGGACAATGAGATTAACGTTGAGAAGCCCCAGCGACCAATAGAAGAGCCAGTAGTGAGTGGAGGCAAGTGAATCATCTGACATAGATCGAGAAGGTCCCAATTACTATCGTGACTGGATACCTTGGATCAGGCAAATCGTGAGTGCAGCGGTAATTCCCCACTAACTAGAACTCTCTTGAGCTATGTGGCCACGCAAAAGGAGAAGAAGATTGCCATCATCCTAAACGGTAAGTGTAAGTGCTTTGTGGCATTGACTAACCAGAATTTGGAGATTCTGCTGACGTCGAGAGATCGCTTACAGTTACTGAGGGCGATACAATGTACGAAGAATGGCTGGAGCTGGACAATGGATGCCTCTGTTGCACTGTGAAGGACAATGGTGTTCAGGCTATCGAGAATCTGATGGCACGACAAGTTCAGAATGGTAGACGAAAGTTTGACTATATACTGTTGGAGACGACAGGAGTCGCCGATCCAGGACCGATTGCCAATATGTTCTGGCTAGACGACGGTCTAGGAGCCTCTATCTACCTTGACGGTATTGTCACGGTTCTTGATGCCGAGTCGATTGTGAGGAGCCTGGACGACACTAGTGTCGACGAACATCAGCCGGAGCGAGGTGAGATGTCTACAGCCCATATCCAGATCGCCCACGCTGACGTGATTCTGCTCAACAAGTGTGATAGAGTGAAAGACATTGATTCCATTAAAGCACGAGTTCAGAGCATCAACAGTCTAGCGCCTATTCACGAGACTACGTTTGGAAACATATCGATGCACAAGATTCTAGATTTACACGCATACGAGGCCGGTCCAGAGATCACGCCACTTGAATCTGGCTGGCACGACCACCGAATTTCTACTGTGTCCATTTCTTTCGAGCCTCTTACCGCCGCGCAAATGGAATTGGTTGATACCTGGCTGATGGAAGTTCTGTGGAACAAGAAGCTAGCTGGCGTGGAAGTAGAAGTGCACAGAACGAAAGGTAAACTAGTGGACGAGAAAGGCAGTGTGAAGGTCGTTCAAGGCGTTAGAGAGACGTATGAGATTAGGGATACTGCTGATGTGTATCGCGGAGAGCCAAACGCGTGCAAGATGGTGTTGATTGGAAAGAACGTTACAAAAGAGCAGCTCGCAGCGGGATTTTCCACTGCAGTGGGCGTTGCTGTTGAGTGATGCTTAAATCGACAACTTGCATTCATTCAAAACAGGCCAGAGCAGCAGTAGGGCCATTTCCCACAAGAGGGCACATCTTCTAGATGCCGTGTAAAAATTTCCCAGTCTTGGCGTGTGGTTTTTCCCGGCGCACTGAGGCCAGAATCGCAATTATGGGACCCATCGCATTGAATTGCAGCACGTGTCAACCGACAGGGTTGAGCCGAGAAGTAAATAAATGGCGAACCACGAATACACTATTTCAGCAGATTGAAATGATGCGGTGCTGTGACGAAGCAAGATTCTGGCGCGAGATGGGCTGTGGAGCAAGCGATAGAGGATACCAAAGCCTCGGTCGAACAGCGTCGAAGGAAGATGGAGATTCATTAAGCATGCTACTCTATATTAAAATTACACATTAGAAACGAACTTTGCTCATCAAGAGCTTAGAACATGAGGGAAACGAAGCCGACGACACCAGCGATGAGGGCGGCGGACTGGTAGACCATGGAGCCAGAGTTGGCCTGGGCTGGGACGGTTGGGGAAGTGGTGTTAGAAGTGGTGTTGTGGGCTGGAACGGTGTTGTTACCAGCAACGTGAGATGGGGCAGCAGCGGTGGTAGCGGCGGCGGAAGAGGCGGCGGAGGAAGCGGCAGAAGAAGCAGCGGTGGAGGAAGCGGCAGAAGAAGCAGCAGAAGAAGCAGCAGAGGATCCAGCAGCAGTGGAGGCCTCGGTGGAAGCAGCGGAAGAGGCAGCAGAAGAAGCGGCGGAGGATGGAGCAGCCGAAGATGGAGCAGCCGAAGATGGAGCAGCCGAAGATGGAGCAGCCGAAGATGGAGCGGCTGAAGATGGAGCGGCAGTGGATGGAGCAGCAGAAGATGGCTGAGCAGAAGATCCTGGAGCGGCGGTAGAGGAAGCTGGGACAGCTGGGGTTGTGGTAGATGGGACAGCGGTGGTAGAGGCTGGGGCAGGGGTCTTGGTAGCGACGGCCTGGGCGAGCTCACCAGAAAGAGAGGATGTCAGAGCCCACATCATGGCGCCGACCTTGTCACAGATAGAGTAAGCGGCGGAGGTGGCGATGGCAATCTCTGGACCGTTGCACTTCTCAATCCAACACTCAGCGATTGGATCCTGGAACTGTGGCATCCAGCACAGACAACCAGTGTCCCAGTATGGGCATGGGGTGTTGCCAGTAGACTTACCAGCCTGGAGACACTCTTGGGCACAGGCTGGGACGGCAGAGTAGATTGGGTCAGCGAAACCGTTAATGGTAGCGGTCTTTGGGACCTGTGGGTAAGTCTCGAAGCCAGCAAGGGCGACGGAAGCGAGAGCGGCAATGATGACGGACTGCATAGCGAGTGTGTGTGAGCGACTGTACAATTTGTATGTGTCTATACGGAGTGGGAAACGGCTATTTATATTTACATTCTTGGACATAATGGTGGAACGTTAGGCAAAAGAAACGGCTCGATTATCTGATTGATTGTTTCACCAAGGATTATTTGGATGCATCTGTTTTGGGAAGCGCGCATACAAAGTTGGCGTATTGGACGCTTGGCTCGAGATCTTGGCCGTTGCCGCGCCGGGCCCGGTCATCCCTCGAGCCTACTCTGAGCGAAATGGGAAGAAGCTTTCACCGCGTATTAGTCCGTCGAAGGCATGTTTAACCTTGTTAGAGAATTTTCGAGTCACTGATTGATAAGGCAGAGGTGTAATATACGTAGAAGTATAACTCTTGGCCCTGCAACTAGAATAATCCCGTATACAGTAACGTTATTGCTATGCAACCTCCGGCAAGACTAGAACGCCCGTCAGTCGGTCTTGGGGTTGCAACACGGGCAAGCGAGGCGGTGCATCTGCGGAGAGCCAAGTCGCCATGGATAGTTTTGTTAGTGTAACTGCCCAGGGAGCTTCCCGGTGAGCTCATCTCGCCTTCTAGAACACGTGGACAATGAAGCTTAACACTGTGGGCTCTCGCGACGCTCGCGAAGGGTGATCAAAAAAAAAAATCAGGGTGCCGATCTGCCCAATTGGGTAATAGTTCTGATTGATAAGATGGGTAATCTACCGCGCTGAGGTGCGCGCCTCCCAAAACGGCCGCATCTCGCAGATCGACGCGTACGTCACGCGCAAACCTCAACGGCGCCTGTCCATCAGATAAGATTTTCCTTGGGACTTCCCAATTAGGCTGAAAAACCAACAAACGCAATTAGCGAAATGTAACAAATGAATAGTTAATATTAGCTGCCCAGAGAAATAGAGTTTGCTTGGAATGACTAATTGCCGTCGAGCCCGGTTGTTCATCCAAGGTTTAGCTAGCGAGTCTTGGCTCGGTTTTCGGAGCGATACTTGCGCCGAGCCCGTCGTATCCGCACGGTAGGATTATTGGCAGGATACCATTTGCACGGAATTGACGGATCAAAGGAACGGTAGAAGGGACCAGGACGATGCATGAGTGTGGGATGAGCATAGATTTAATTTTACGGGGATAATCGCGTCAGCGTCAACTTGCTAAAGCGGGTAATTTGTCATCACATGGTCACTTGTTCAAGTAGCTGTACCATCGTACAGGCACTGGTTTAAGCATAAGGTCATTATTCATTCGTTTATTACGTACAGAGACTGTGAAGTCGAATTAGGTTTTTCACTGCGCTGGCTTAGAGCATGCCGGCCATCACCATGAAGAGAACGCCCAGAATTCCGGCTGGAGCAGTGGTGGCGGCCAAGGCCTTGCTGGTGGTGGATGGAGCGGCGGAAGAAGCGGCAGAGCTGGCCTTAGAGGCGACAGCGGAGGTCACCTGGGAGGTGGCCTGAGACGAGCCAGAAGCAGCGGCAGTGGCGGAGGCGGAACCAGTAGCAGAAGCAGCTGGGGCAGCGTCGGAGCCGGTTGGGGTAGCAGAGCCAGTAGCAGAAGCGTCTGGAGTGGCAGCAGCCTCAGCTGGGACAACGGTTCCGGCGACCTGAACCAGAGAGTCGGACAGAGAAGCTGGCATCAACCACTGGTTGGCACCAACAGAGGAACACAGAGAAAGAGCCAGGGAACTAGCAGTGTAAATGGCCTGAGTGTCAGACTTGCAGTTCTCCAACAGGCACTGAGCGACCTCACCAGACCACTGTGGCATCACACAGAAGCAACCAGTGTCCCAGTATGGGCAAGGAGTGTTGCCGACATCGAACTTGACACAGTCCTTAGCACAGTCTGGGAGTTTGGCGTAGATAGGGTCAGCGAAACCGTTGATGGAGGCAGTCTTGGGCACCTGGGGGTAGGTGGCCCAATTGTTGGCCAGAGCGACGGAGGCGAGAGCAAGGACACTGACGAACTGCATACTAGCTTAACTTTAGCGATGTGATGTGGACGTTAGCGATGTCTCAGGGTACATATATATGCCACTCGGTCGACCGATTCCGACTACTAGGCGAGGAAAAAAAGCACCGTTTCTCACTGGCAACCTAGGATCTGCAGCCCAGCCGGAAACGGCATTTTTTGTTTTATCAGATGGGAAAAAGCAAATATTGCGTGTACGAGCATAATTTACAAACAGACCATGTGCCGTAGTGCCAAGTAGTAGGCGCCATCCAGTTCGGCTTACTCTCGGCGTATAGCGCTGCTTTCCGAATACTTGCATTCCTATACGCTGCATCCGGCTGCGGTTTTTATATAAGGGTTGCACCCGCGCATTCAAGCGAGAGTTCTGGGACCACCTTCACCATGGCCATTCCCTTCAATCTCCAGTATTATGAGGAGAAGAAGCGAAACAACGCTCTCGCCTGGAGCCTGGTAGTTATTATCCTGTTGGTCTATGTGACCTACGGGTTGGTTTTCCACTGGCTCCAAAAGTATCTACACCACAAGATTGCTCAGCAGCGGCTTAATCAGAAGAAGGCACATCTACCGCAGCGCTACGTCAGGCTACTAAAGTTCTACGACCTGTTCACATCGGCCGTGCCCGTCAAAATATGGAAATGGAAGTTTTACCTGGAGCCACATATCGTGCTGCTCTACGCAGCGTATATTGGTATCAATATTGGCTTCTGCTTTGCCTTCACCAAGGACCTGACCTACCAGCCGCGATACTACATCATTGGTAAGCGAATCGGCAAGATGGGCGTGGGCAACATGCCCATCTTGTACCTGTTCATTCTGAAGAACGACGTGCTGACGTTTGTGACGGGTCTGACACACGACAAGCTAACTTTCGCCCATCGGTGGATGGCGCGATGGGTCTGGTCAATGATTGTGGCGCACCTGACTATCGCCATGGTCTACTGGCTGCGACTGAACTTTGTGGTCATGATTGTGATTCCACCGCAGATTTTTGGCATGATTTCGTTCGGTTCCATGACCATCGTGACGTGGGCGGGCACAGGATTCATGCGACGGCTGTCCTATGAGTTTTTCCTATTCAACCACGCCGTCTTTGCGGGCATCATGATTCTGTTTGTGTACTTCCACAACCCGCAGTCTATGGCGCCTGTTTTGGTGTCGGTGCACATCATGGTCGTGGACAAGATTGTGATGCGAATCCGAACGGTGATGAACAAGTTTGCCTCGCCAACCAAAATGAAGGCCACTTTCGAGCTCATCGAGACTCCCCACGACGTTATGATCAAAGCATACATTCCGTGGCAGAAGACCAAGGTTGCCAAGTACTTCACCATGGGCCAGTGGCGGCCTGGTCAGCACGTTTACTTGCGTGTCGGCAAGGTCAACTTCTTCCAATGGCATCCCTTCACCATCGCCAACACGATGGGCTCCTCCACGAGCCCTGACCACGGGGAGATGTTGCTTGTCATGAAACAGTACAAGGGCTTCACCAGGCGACTGGCAAACAAAATTCGAAAAATGAAGGAGGCGGACCCAGAATGTGACCGAGTCACACTGGCCACCAACATCCACGGCCCGTACGGCGGTCACTTCCAGCCGCTAGACACCTTCGACACGGCACTGTTCATTGCCGGAGGAAGCGGTGCCTCCTTCACATTCTCCATCGCCCTGGGTTTGCTGGAAGACCTCAACGACAAGTACAACAAAAACATCACCAGCTCAATCGCGCATCTGCTGGCAAAGAAAATCAGAATCATCTGGTACATCCAGCGTGAAGCCCACCAGGAATGGTATGGCGAGGCGCTGGACCAGTTTCAGAAATACATGGACATGGACGCCTTCAACTTGGAGGTCGAAGTGTACATCACTCGTGACGCCAGGCCGTCGCCACAGCCAGAGAAGAAGAATCTCTCTCTGTCGTCCACCTCCAGTGAGCGATACAGGGTGCGGGTTGAATACGGCAGGATCGCCGTCAGTGAAATCATCACCCCGCACGTCAACGACTGTGTCAACCTGCACACTGAGGATGCTCCTCAGTCGATGGCCGTGTTTGCCTGTGGTCCAAGCAAGTTGATGAATGAAATTGCCGAAACCAACCAGAAACACCAGCGGCATCAACCAATCAATATCTACACCTGCATTGAGGAGTACAAGAATTAGTCTGCAACTCGGTTCGCTGGACTTATTCTGGTAGAGTTGATATGATGTGCATGTTTGTTATGACCGTATTAGCATAGGCGTTATTATGATGTTTATTTCCTTCCTAGCCCCGATTTACTCTCTTAAATTCAGTCACCTCTCGTTCCGCGCAGTTAGAACACAAATGGAAAGATGATCTTCCTGTTCCTTGGGTAGTCTGGGAACTCCTTTCGGTATCGCTTGTGCTTCTTGATAGCCCAGATGATCATCTGGACTGAAGAAACGACCAAGAAGATGAGGGAAGACAGGTTCTGCACCAGCAAAACCACCGCGAACCACGCTAGAATCTCGAAAAAGTAGTTTGGCACCGAAACCAATCCGAAGCCGTAGCCGTATGGGATCTTTCGCTGGGTGGTATCGCTGTCGCTTCGCAGAGAAGCCAGGTTCAAGTGCACCGCAAAAGTCGACAGTTCAGCAAACAGCCACAGGCCGGACAGGACGTACAGGCCAGTGTCGCTCCACTCAACAAATGAGTTTCGCGCAAACATCAATTTCATGAGAATGTTGGAGTCTGGAGTGAAGTAAGTGACTGGGGCGTAGGTGAAGTAAGCCAACAAAAGTCCACTCAGCGCCCAGTAATGAGCACTGTTCTTGAAGATGTTGAACACAGGCATAGTAGCCAGCGAAAACTTGTGGACAAAGATAGTCTCATACTCTCGCTTCAAGAAGTGCAGCAGAACAAACACGTACACCAACCATTGCTCCTTAGTGTATTCGTACTGCACGCCGTAGAAGAACTTCTGACCGTAGAAGAACAGGGGGTGGATCCACAGCGGTCCAAAGTACTCGACCAAGAACACGGTTCTCCAGGCAATCTGTGGGCCGAGATCCTTGACGTACACAATTTCGTGCTCGCCAATGACGTCCTTGGCCTTGAGGACCGCGTCTTTCTTCTTGCCGTCCTTGCCCGGTTTGCCGGCGGGGTCGGGAACAGTCAATCTGATTCGGTGAGGAGACAATCTAGTTGCCTTGGAGATCTCGGCAACCAGCTCATCGACGCTGTCAGTCGGCTTGAGATCAATGGTCTCAGGAAGTCTGAGTTTGCCCTTCGCCTTAAGGTTAATCATGTTGATGGTGTTGCTCTCCAAACCTCCCAACCATTTTTCAGGGCTCCAGCATCACTGACATCATCACTATGAAGCTCGTGCGGTAGGTGATTTACCTTTATCAGCTGCTAACTCAGGTTTTTAATGAAGCTGACTTCAGAGTCGGTGCAGATTGAGCTCAAGAATGGTATGTTTGTCGCTGAGATCACGTGGTCACAGATGGTAACGCACAAGAAGAACGATGGATGTCTACACCTTACAATGAGATTTCATTGATAATAGGCAAGAGTCTGCTCTTGATTTCTAGGAGATGTCACGGTTCGTTGGCTTCGGCGGCAAGGACGATCTGAAGCAAAGGGTTGACACAAGTAAACGCGTCCGAAGACTTCTGACTGTCTTCGCAAGCAGATGTCATATGCCTGATACGACCAAGAGAGTGGTACCGAACGAAAGGCGGCTATGGAGAAACACTCTTAGAGCTATTCACGGACAACGCGATCTCGCTGATCCACCAATGCTAACTTAGGAACCGTCATATCAGGAACTATAGTATCCGTCTCGCCCAACATGAACACTACCCTCAGAAACGTCAAGATGACTATACGAAACCGAGAGCCAATCTCTCTAGAATACATCAACATCCGAGGCAACAACATTCGATTCTACATTCTGCCCGAATCACTACCGCTCGACACACTTCTGATTGACGACGCTCCAAAACCAAAAGGAAGAAATAGAAACGAGCCCACACGTGGCAAGGGAGCCAGAGGACGGGGTGCACCACGAGGACGAGGCGGACCACGAGGCAGGGGACGGGGATTCTAACCCAGTAACGAAAAATAGACTCACTGTACGATATAATTTATATTGGCCGCGGCCACGACCCAAGTGGAGTAAGAGACTCACAACGTCATGCAACTTCTGTAGCCCACGATCTGGCTTAAAAGGGAACTCTATGATCGCTGTATTGAGAACATGAACCGCAGTGGGTTCTTCTAGCACTGTCTTGTCCATTGGGCATCATGTGGGCTGATTTGAGCCCGCTGCCTGGAAACACGCCTGATCTTCTAAACATTTGCTTGAACGCTCTGGGTGTAGCTTCATGTCCATATCTATCGTGGGATCGGTCCGATATTGGGCTCCCCTTCATTCATATGCTGAGACTTTCAAGCAAAATGGCGGCAATCTCTTACCACCTTACTCCAATTGCCGAAGCCAAAATTGCTTTCTGATCAGCCCCTAACGTCACCGTACCTCCTCCACTTGATATGCGCGCCTTATCGCTTATCGTCACGTGACCCCAACAATTTCAATTTGACCGTTTGTTGTCTAATTTTCAGGAGAACACAGACCAGGTAGCACTGTCAAAAGTCCAACTATGTTCCATCTGCTCTCCTCTGCCAAAAACCTACCGGGTAATACGGATAAACCCGCATTAATTGCCGATCTGCTATAGGCAAGCATTGTTTAGGATGGGGGTTACCCTACCTTGACCTCATCTCACAATTAGTCACTTGCTCTATCGCTATCTCGACATCATGGTTAAGAAGGTTCTGCTTTTAGGTTCTGGCTTCGTTGCGAAGCCCACTGTCGATGTTCTTACTGAGGACAAGAACATTGAGTTGACTGTTGGCTGCCGAACATTGGAGAAGGCCAAACAATTGGCTGGCGACCGAGCTAAGGCGATTTCGGTTGATGTTGAGAACGAGAAGCAATTGGATGAAGTTGTCGCCGCCCATGATCTGGTGATCTCTTTGATTCCATACACTTACCATGCTACTGTGATCAAGTCTGCCATCAAGTCCAAGAAGCACGTTGTTACTACTTCCTACACCAACCCTCAGATGCTTGAGTTGGAGAAGCAGGTCATTGATGCTGGAATTGTCGTTTTCAACGAGATTGGTCTTGATCCCGGTATTGATCACCTGTACGCCGTCAAGACCATTGATGAGGTCCACGCCCAAAAGGGTAAGATTCTCAGTTTCCTGTCTTACTGCGGTGGTCTGCCCGCCCCAGAGGACTCTGACAACCCACTTGGTTACAAGTTCTCATGGTCATCCCGGGGTGTCTTGCTGGCTCTCCGAAACAGCGCCAAGTTCTACCAGGACGGCAAGATTGTCGATATTGAAGGCGAGGAGCTCATGAGCGCTGCCCAGCCCTACTTTATCTACCCAGGCTACTCTTTCGTTGCCTACCCCAACCGAGACTCCACTCCATACAAGGAGCGATACAACATTCCAGAGGCCCAGGAGATCATCCGAGGTACTCTGCGATACCAGGGTTTCCCAGAGTTCATCAAGGTTCTTGTGGACGTTGGTTTCCTCAAGGATGACAAGCTCGAGTTCTTTGAGAAGAAGGGTCCATGGAAGGCCGCTCTGGCCAAGCTGCTGGGCAGCTCCAGCGACAAGGAGAAGGACCTTGTGTGGGCCATCAGCTCCAAGACTCAGTTCAAGACCACTGCTGACAAGGACCGAATCATCAGCGGCATGAAGTGGCTTGGTCTGTTCTCTGATGATGAAATCATTCCCCGAGGCAACGCTCTCGACACTCTGTGTGCCACTCTGGAGCAGAAGATGCAGTTCGAGGAGAACGAGCGAGACTTTGTTATGCTCCAGCACAAGTTCACTATTGAGTGGGCTGACGGAACTACCGAGGTCCGAACCTCTACTCTGGCCGAGTACGGTGTCGTTGGTGGCTACTCCGCCATGGCCAAGCTGGTCGGTGTTCCATGTGCCGTTGCTGTCAAGCAGGTGCTGAACGGAACCATCAGCAAGCCAGGTGTTCACGCTCCAGTCACTGCTGAGTTTGCTGATTCTCTGCGAAAGGAGCTCAAGGATGACTTTGGTATTGAGATGAAGGAGAAGACTGTCGCCTAATCGAGCTATCGAGCGAAATAGACGCCGGACGCCTGTATGTAGATAAAAAAGACTGTTCAAGTTCATTCAACCTCACTCTCCTCGTCGCTCAGTAAGGGCTCCCTGGTCTCCAGCTTGCCTGCATCTTCCAGTTGTATCCTTTTTGGCATTCGCGGAAGTGTCGTCTCGCAGACCCGCGTCTCTGTCAGCAGCGAATCAATGTACTCGTCCATGTAGCTCAGCTGAACGGCACCCGACGGGCTCCGTATCCTCAACTTGCGATAGTCGGCCAGCAGCGGCTCCAATAGCGAGAACACCTCCTCGGGTGGGTAAAACAGCCTGATATAGAACGCCGCTAGGGCTGTGAGGTACTTGAAGTCTTTTTGGTGTAGGTATTCCAAGATGATCTCCTTCTCGGGCTGAATTTGAATCAACTTAAACAGTAGACACAGAAACGGCGTGACCCTCTGTGTAGCGCTGCTGTGACCGCCAATGCTCTTGATCTCGACGGCCCTGTCACACAGCGTCGCGGCATCTAATCCGAAACACTGTTCCTTCCAGAACGCCGACTCGAATATTCGTTCCCGGGTGATTTTCTCAATCAGCAGCGCCGGATTAATGTCGTGGATAGTTTTTCCGTTTCGAACGATTCCTCGATCCACAACGTATTCACTCATGTTGCCTGCTGCTCCTACTTGTAGACGTAAATTGTCCGCGCTGGGACGTTACAACACTGCAGGTTCACCCTGATGTACATGCATCACACGACCTACCTAATCATCGCACCACTCTAGCATCAACATGGATAACAAACAGGGCTCGCTGTGGACGAGAATCAGACACCAGTACGGTACGGCATCGGCCGCCCTGTCTCAGCTGTCACTGAGTGCCTCTGAGCACGACGGAGAGACGGAAAACGACACAGTCATACACAACTCCCTGGTCAAGTACTATTCGTCCAAGAGCACAAACCTGCCCCCATGGCTCGGCGTAGAGGTTGTCAATAACGCAAACCAGGGCGCCTACGTTCAGCGAAATGCCACAACGTCTCTCCAGGACATTTACAAGAGACGGCAGCAGGCACAGGCACCACAGCAAGCGCCGGCTCAGGGAGGCATGCCCCAGCCGCCAAACAGAGTCGGGCAGATGCCTCCTAGGTCGCAGTCGTTCAATCATGTCAGCCAGCAGGCTGGAGACCAGGGCGAGAGGTCAGACAGGTTCAGGAACAAGCTAAAGACCACAAGAGCCAACTGGTAGTCCCGAGCTCTGTTCATGCCCATCACCTTGGGGTGCCATCCTGGCACAGCATTTCTACACACCCGCCAGACTATCAACGCACTCACTAATTTCGCTTCCCACCAGCTCGTGACGTGTATTATGTAATTAGTTCTATTCTAAGCGTTGAGAGCAAGAGACTCGTCCAGTACGCTGAGGCCCTCCGCAATAGTCTCGTTAGGGATGTTCAGGGCCGGAATAAATCGCAGCGTGTTGGTGCCACAGGTAATGACCAGCAGACCCTTCTCCCGGGCAGCGTTCACCACGCCAGTTGGGTCCTTCTTAAGCTGCAGCCCCAGAAGAAGGCCCTTGCCTCGAACAGTGCCGTCGACCAGGCTGGGGTACTTGGCGGCGTACTCGGCAAACGCTTTTCGGAAAATTTCAGACTTCTCCTTGACGCCGGCCAGCAAAGAGGGCTGGCTGACTTGTGACAGAACGTAGCAGCCAATTCGGGCAGCCAGTGGGTTTCCGCCGTAAGTAGTTCCATGGTCGCCTACCTTCAGAACCTCCTCAACCTGCTCTGTAACCATCACAGCAGCAACTGGGTATCCGTTTCCGAGGGCCTTAGCCATGGTGACGATGTCTGGGTGCGCCTCAGCCGGTAGGTGCTGGTGAGCCCATAGCTGACCGGTTCGGCCCAGGCCGCATTGAATTTCATCAAAAATTAGCACAGCACCCACCTGCTGGCACTTCTTCTTCAATGCGATAAGAAATTCATCTGACGGCACGTGGACGCCGCCCTCGGCTTGAATGGGCTCTAGAATCACACCGCAGGTCTTATCAGTGATCAGATCCAGGCTAGAAAACTCATTAATCTCGCCAGTCTTCACCCCGTCCACCAGTGGAGCAAAGGGCTTCTGGTATTTCTCATTGGCAGTCACACTGAGCGCACCAAAGGTACGTCCGTGGAATGAATTCTTAAAGCACACAATCTCAGTCTTATCGGCACCGAGACTCTTTCCATGTTTCCGAGCAAACTTCAAGGCAGCCTCGTTGGCTTCAGTGCCTGAATTGGCCAAAAATACTCGAGAGGCTCCTTGCATGGCGCCGTTGGCCTTTGTGGTCTCAACCAATTGTTTAGCCAGTTTCGGAGTCCAATCATTGTAATACAGGTTTGATCCGTGGACCAGCGTCTTTGCCTGATCGGCCATAATCTCAGCAATACCTTCCTCGCAGTGTCCAAGACCAGTCACAGCAATGCCGGCCATGAAATCAATGTACTCTTTGCCCTCAACATCCCATAGTTTAGAACCTTTGCCTCGGGAAATGATTAGATCGCTCGGTCGCGAATAGGTCGTCACCGAGAATTTGTTGTGTTTGTCAAGAAACTCCTTCTTGAGTGTGCTGTATAGTCGTCGCTGCATTGTTAGTAGTCGACTAGTACTGAGCGGTATTGAGATAGCGGTATTAACAATGACTCAGTAGCCGCACTTTGTAATATTTCACCGATACTTACTCAGCGGCTGCACTGGAGCTTATGTAATATGAGTCGCCGGTTATCTGGTCACGTAAAATCTCAAATTTTCTCCGTCAATTTCACTGGCATGATGTGAAAAAAAGTATCTAGCGACATGAGGTAGCTGTTGGAGTTTGTATGTTTACTGTCAACAGCACAGTTGGCAGGCACATCGTCGGGTGTGAAGTCATGAACCGCGCGCGAAAATTTCACCACAATGCGACCAAGCACAATAGCATTGAAAGTCAAGCCGCGGTTACGAGCCGCCGACGTTCTCGCCAATGTCGAAGCACTGAAGCGAGCAAACACTATTGCTCTGGAGACTGCTCGATCGTCTGAGGGGGCTCCAGCTGCGGTTGATGCCGGCAACCCATTCTTTGCCCAGCTGCCACCAACCCTGGCCACTTTCTTCAAGAAGTACCCTCCTCCACCATACAGACAATACTCAGACAAGCCTACTACCACAGATGCCGCTGATGCTAATCCGTTTATGGCAAACAAGAACCCAATCACTCAGAGATGGAGCTCACCAAAGTACTCGCTAAGACGACAGAGTGATCTGTACAAGGCCGCCTACAGAATGGGAATCTCACATCTGATGCCTACGCTAATGAACAACAAGAAATTCTACGAGGAAAAGCATGAGACCAAGACACCAGTCCGGGGATCCACACAGTTCAAGCTCTCCAAGGGCGAGCGGTCTCGAGAACAGCGACAGAAAGAAATCCAGGAGGCTCTGGACAAGGCAGACGAGACTATTGTGGAAGCCAGGGGCGCTGCTTACAAGAGAAAGCTGGAAAAGAGAAATACTCAGCTACCCAAGTGGTACTAAAAATCTCATATTGTACATACTTATACATCAACTTCACGACTTTAAGAGTCTTTGGTCTTCAGTCCAACGTCGCCTCTTCTGAGAAGACGCAGAACGCCTGCTGCTTTCTAGGAAACGAGTCGCATGAACGCTCTCATGTGATTCGAGTAGAGAAATGGGAATCTGCTTTAGTAATGTCTTCCGGACCGTCCGTGCATGATAATTCCCGATTATCATCAGTGAGGCAAATCTGACATGTTGGCTATAGTGGACTGGAACGAGCCAGCCAGGACATGTCAAAAAATTAGCTTGCGTTTAATTGACTCAAGATGAGTCTGAAATAGCCTAGCTATGCATGACAAGACATGCAACTTGTAGCAATCTCATCTGCAGATAACCATCATACCTCCATCACTCCTCCACGACTCTCTGATGACGAATCTTGCCCAATAGGTGCGTGATATACGGAAAGAAACCACTCTGTGCGGCTTTGTACGCCATCGAGGTCTCAATTCGCTCTATCTGTGGAACAGGCCATCGAAACGGGGCGCAACCTCTAAAGCTTTGATGCCATGCAGCTAGAACATTTGCGCTTGCTTTGTCGCGCAAGTTATAAAAACCAATGATAATGCTTATTATGGACGCTAAACTGTTAGTTATGGATGAGGCGCCATGAGAATCTGGGACGCGAAGCTGGAAGTGAACTCTCTGGAGTATGGCTCGGTGAGGTCGGAGAAGTAGAATCCAATGGTCACCACAAGATACGCCAGAATCAAGATGGAACCCTTGAAATAGTTCGACTTGCCCTCTGCGTAAATGTAGGCAAACAAAAACACGCAGAAAATGACCATAAACAAGTCCCACTGTGGGAACACCAACGTGAACATGAAGGAATGGATTGGACCTGGCAGGATCTCTGGCTGCGTGAGGATTGAGTAAACAACCAGCACTGGAATCTGCAATAGACACACCTGCAGCGCGTAGGCAGAACCAATTTCCATACTGAGCGCGATGTTTCCATTCATGGCGAACGAGATGGCGTTGAGGAACTCTGTGGTATTTGGAATCAAAGCAAACACCGTGATACCCAGGATTTTCTCCGAGATGCTAAAGTTGGCGAGAACAACGTCGACAGTGTCAACCAAGATCTCAGCAATGATTGCGTAGAGGATGGTAGCACCCAATAGGATGACGGTGGACTTTCCTCTTCCCCAGTTTGGAGAGTCGTGGCCACCATGACTCTCTTCGGCTTCCTCAGTGGGGATAGTAATAATGTGATGTGCGTTAGTATCGATAACCACGTGTTTGTGCGTGGTAGCTGTAGATGCATTTCTTTTCTTGATGTTTGGGCTGCCAGGGATTGTTGAAGCTGCGGTTGAGGTCGCAGATTCTGGAAGAGCAGCGATTGGCAGGATGAGCTGAGCTGGGGCCTGAATTGGAGTCAAAGATGTGACTGGGGCCGCCTCAGAGGACGTCGGGGTGGTCCAAATGATGGCAGCGTGTGTTCGCAGCGTGAACAGAAGTCCTATGACGTACGACACCAGCAACAGGACAGCGCAAACAAAACTGAATGGCTGAATAACGGTGGTGTAGAGCTTGTCGAGCTCTAGAGGCACAGGCAACAGAGAGCACCTGTTGCACTGCTGGCCCTGAGGACAAGGCGTGCACTGCAGCTCGTAGGTTCCGTAAATTCGATAGAAGATGGTAGGCGCAAAGGCACCGATGACGGCGAAAATCAGCATTGTCGACGACACACCTGCCGAGGCCGGGTTGTATCGCTGAGTCTTTCGTTTCAGAGCACCAGTGCACATGGACATGCCTGGCAGCAAAAGGACACCCGCCAGGATACTACCAATGATAGAACCCTCCACCAAGTCACCTTTGCCCTGCTGCAGAGCTACCGCATACAAAAACACCTCCACTACAGTAGAGAAGAATGCGTTGATGGCGGCGCCCATACCCATAGAGGACTGGGCAGAGATGGAGGCCACGGCCTGGCCAATGAAGTAAGCCAACGGGATAACGGAGACCAAACTCAGGATGAACAGAAACGCAGAACTCGTGACAATAGGCAGATCCAGCTTGAACCACTCGCTCAGAACGTAGTAGTCGAAAATGACGAAAAACACGGGGAACATGAGGTTGATGAAGAAGATGTTGGTTCCGTCGATCGTGTACTTGTAGTAGTTCCACCCCATGGCTCTGTATGTGCACAGAATGATGGCCAGCGATCTCTGATTCGGCTCACTCTGTTCCTCAGAAACGTACGAGCTGGCTGGCTTGAACGCAAGCGACAGGGGGTGTCGTCGCAAGTGCGAGGCCAATATTGAGGTGACCTTTGCCATTGGGATTGTGAACACGCCGAGCCAGCAGATGATGGAAATGATGTATAACAGCGGCGCGATGATGAGGTAGAACCACAGGTAGAAGACGATTCGACCCAAACTCCACTGGCCTCTGCCAAAGAGCCGCCTTTTTTGCTTCCTTGGCGAGCTCGAGTCGTTGTCGCTGCCCAGCAGATCGTCACGCTCGTCAAAATCAGTCGCGGCCTGCGCCTGCGTCGTGGTGGGACCGAAAAACAGTCGGCCAAACTCCACGTCGCCCGCCTGCCACCGCTCGTACTCGGCCAGCGTTCGGCCCTCGCCCTCGTCCTCCAGAAGGTAGTTCTCATCTGGCGCCAGCTCGACGTATTTGCCAAAGGGGAAAAACAGATACTGACCCAGGCTGAACAATTTCCTGCCGTACTCGTAGGCAGGTGCACTGGTAACCAGCAGCAGCAGAGAGGCAGTGGCAAATGTGCACACGGTGAACAGCGGCAGACCAAAAAACAGACACCAGAGCAGATTTCCCAGCCAAACAGTGAAAGACACCTTCTTGCCTGGAATTGAGTGGATATCGCCCTCAGCTACCTTCTGCACGGATCGACTCTTTTTGTACAGGGCCGGTTTCCAAATCCTGATGCCAAACGGATGCGTTTCGTTGATGGCGGCCTGTCGCTCTTTCAGCGTAAACGTCTCCACACTGGTCGTGGAAGCAGCATCCTCGTTGTCCTCACCATTGTCAGATTCATAGTTCTCAACTTGAATGTCCTCTTCTGGCTCTTCCTCAGATTCCTCGTCCTCTGGCGCCTCTGGCTCCTCCCCCAGGGGCGACTTACGCGTTCCGCCAGGGATTGAATTCTTTCTAAACTTCCTAGAAGTCTGTTTCTTCATCTTGAATCCGCGTTCACGCTCTCGCTCACGTTCCCGCTCCTGCTCGTCAAGGTCAGCTTCAACCTCGTTCTCGTCGTCATCTGTAGAATAGGTTAGTGGTCTATGGCACGAGGTGCTCATGTTTCGCCATCGTGGCATTGCCGGTCGCTTGCCGTCTGGACCAACTGGCAGTGGCTGGGCCATCGTCCCAGCCGGCGACGGAATCGTCGCCGACGGCCGTCTATTCGCGTCAGACTCTGACATGCCAAAGATCTGTGCACGATCTATCGCCTTCAATCGTGATAAAGTGTTACCCTAGCCCATACCCTAACCCAAGAGAACCCCTGCCCTGTTTCAATAGAAGCCCACCAATTCGCCATCACAGAACCTCCCAACCGTAGATGCCAATTCTTGAGTTACCCGGCGTACACATGACGTCAATTTGTTCACGTGACTTTGATATGCCCCAGTTTGTAATAAAGACGCAGCTGATCGAATGGAGAGCTTATAGTTTTCCAAATTTAGGTATAGTTAGGTAATTGTAGGCAGGGACTGTAATCAGTATACCTGTAGGTGAGGCATAAATGGCACTTCTGATATGGTTTTTTGCGCGCCGTGTAAAGGCATTGGTGGGTGTGTGGGCTTGACTGCAGGCCAACCAAAGAGGAAAGGAGGGTGACAAACATTGCACCTCTATTTATATTTCGTTTCCTTCTTCGAGACAGCATGATGTTTGGTGCTGTTGTCCTAGCGGCTATAATTACAAGCGGCATGGGTAAGATGCAGGGTCTGATCTAGACTAACTTAGCGGCCGTTGACCGGACAACCGTCCCCTTACCGGTACAGACTTCACCCCCTCCGTTGACACCGACTGTAGTACAGGTTGCACAGACGGACGCCAACGGCAACGTGGCTATGGTTGCTGTCACTTACACGCAACAGTTCACAGTCTCTAATCTCAGTCCAAGTTCACCGCTCAGCGGGACCATCGGACTGGGGACTATAACGGGGGCCATCGGTAGCACGAAAACTATCTCCTACACCACATACACTACGTTTGCCTGAACGCGAGGCGATTCGCGTTTATAGGCCTATTTATTCTAATACGATTAAGGTTTGACATAAGCAAGGGCCAACGGCGCCCCTGAGTTATATTTGTTTCCCTGGCAACACAGGAAAAACTGGGTAAACACAAAGATAACAGACTAATCCGTTGATCAACGAGTGGTAAACTGTGCTGGTAGCATGCCGGTGACGTTCCAGCGTGGCGGTGGCGTTCTAGCGTGGCGGTGACGTTCTAGCGTGCCGGAATCTGGGTTACGTTCAGGGGAATCCGATATCACATCACCTTATCGTGACCACGAGGCACGGCGCTATAACCCTAGGCACAGTTCAGGCTGTAGTCGTAACGGCTGTGCAGCAAGCGAGGATGAGCGAGGATGAGCGAGGCTGAACCGGCGTTTGCTGCTATTTAGCCGAGAGTGAAACCAGCGGTTCATTCCGGGTATGTCAAACTGATTACTCACATGCGTCGCCTCGATCTAGACATGCAAGCTAGTGCTGACCGTTATGTAAGTCTCGGTATGTCTGGAACCGGCGGGTAATTCAAATACCCCAGGGAGCATCGGGTGATTAGATGAGCCGATGAGCCGATGAGCTAACACGAGACTGCTGGTTAGGGACCGTGAGTGAGTGGCTCGAGGTTCAATTGATCAAGAAATTCAGCAATTGAGGGCTGGGGGACTGGCTAGGCCGGGGCGCTCGCCACAATATCTAAACGCACGCAGGCCGGTCGGAGTCCGCTCGCCCGTACTGCTGCGCCATAGGATCCTGAAAGGTATCCTGTAATAGAAATCAAGAAGGTATGGCAGGGTATGGCAGGGTATGGCGACGGCGGTTCTTTTTCAGAACCACGGGCAAGGCGTGGGTCACGTGAGGGTAATTTATGGGCAATTTTTTTCTGAGCCTAGCCGGTTGTGGAGAAGGGATTGTCAACTCAATCAGCCACCCAATTTGGCTTCGTATCAAGAACGTCCAGGGTTGGTATGGCGGTCTGTGACTTGTCATTTGGTGGCGCTCGATACCTGACCTACTAGGCGGAATGTGAGCTGTCGAGCCCGCCAATTGTGCTTCTTTTTCCTTCGCTTAGTATGATGAAATAGCCGATCGTGGATATATAATCACGACATTCCGGTTGTTGTCGTTAGAAAATCTGCCCACATGAACTTGGGCCTGCCTATCTCCCAGAGCCCGCCTTCGCACCAATGCCCGATTCCAAGCAGTTCGCCAGGCACTCCGTGCCTGGCTCGTCGGTCAACGCCACTGGGAACTCCACGCCAGGCGGACTACCCCTCAGAGGACGACCTCTGCCCAACGCCGACCCCATCAGAATCGGACTCAGACACCGACCACTACGAGGCCAAGTCTGACTGTGTTGACCCTGCAAAGATTTCCACTGCCCCAAGACCTGCCTTGTCCAGCCCAATCAGATTCCGACTCAGAGACGAGTGGTTTGAAGATGAACTGGAAGGCCTCCAGATAGGCCCTGCCCAGCACTATGAAGACCTGACGGTTGACGACGATGAGTACGACGACCTGTTCGACGAGCCCAAGACGCTGCTGGCCAAGAGAAGCTATGCAGACCTCTCGTTTGACTTCTCCCCGTCTGAATCCGATGCCGGCTTCGGATCGCCTCCACCCAAGGTTCCCAGAACAACGAGGTCTATGCCGGCTCTCAGAACACACAGGGATGCCAGGGATCAGGATCCAGACCGCCGGATCGCATCCGATGCGTCCCGCACATCGTCTGCCTGCTCGAAATGGACCGCTCGAGACGATGAGGTTATTGCATACCTGAAGGAGGCCCGCGGCATGTCGTGGAAGTACATCAGCGACTTTATTCAAGGAGCGCATTCGTGGCAGGCAGTGCAGATGCGCTACCTGAGGTCGCTTAAGCACCGATGCGCCGAGATGACTGCCGACGAGGAGTGCAAGCTGTTAAGCCTGGTCCAGCGTGACTGGGATAACCGCTGGCGTCGCATTTCTGCCGAGATGGGGCCTGCCTTCTCGGAGGACCGTATTAAGCGCAAGGCTCTCGTGCTGATTGGCTACTCAGATCTGGTCCCGCCCACCGACCCTAACGGCTTCTCCCGCATGATGAGTCCATGCAAGGCCACTTACGACGAGATCCAGGTTCCGAGCGACAACTCCAGGCTAACCGAGGCAGCTGCGGAATTCCTCAGCATGTGTAGCGTGCCTCATGAAGACCTCATAAGGCTATACACCGTTCCCAAGCTATACAATATGTAGATAGTGATGAGCCTCACAAATTGCAAAATCGCTTAGCGTTGGTAGAAATTATCGTGAAAAAGCAACCTCGGACCTCACCTGCCAAATCCAGAAGGTCTAGGCCCCCACGCAGGGTAAGGGTGGTTGGGGGTCTAGTCTTGGGGGCTGGGCTGGTTACTGCGTCTGCCAGTGTCATGTGCTCAGGCGTCTAGGCCCGGATAGCTACCGTCGAGCCACCGAACCACCTCGCGCGGTGGCGAGTTGCGGTCGGCCTTTCTGTGTAGTTTTTGAAGACCATTTAGTGCTTATCGACGCCCAGACAGGCTGGTGGTGCCCGCTGGTGATCCCCCACCAACGTTCGTAACGCTCACAAAAAGCAACCTGCAGGGACCGGCCAAAGTGTTTTTTCCAGAACGATGCATAACCACTTATCGGCTATCCACCGTTGGTTTCAGGGACTGTCTATTTTGGACTGAGAGTCCTAAGTCCGATACTTCATGCGGAGTTAACGCATATTGGCTTTGTTTATTAGTAGTCTACAGGTGCAAGTGTATAGCGGGTCAGCTCGCGTCGACCTCAACCGGTTCTACTGAGGTCATGATGAACTTGGCCACAGCGTCAAAGTAGTCTGGCTGGGCCGTTGTGTCCTGATGGTTGCCCAGCGGAAATGATTTGCGCACCTTGGTCGTGCTGGGACTCAGCTCATACAGTTGTTGCATGTGCGCGGGAGGGATCAGCTCGTCCTGCTCACCGTTCAGAAACAGCATTGGCAGCTCCGGCGACAGGTCCCGCATCAGTGCCTCCGAGTTCCATGTTTCTGTGCACAGGAACGAGAACGGTCGCAGCAGGGGTAATACGCTGAGTTAGTTTCACTTGTCCTTCCGAACTCATACCGAACTGTATCGATATTACCCGAACACCGAGCATCCGAGTAGCGTAGCACTCTTGTGATGTACTAGATCTCGTCTCGTGTGTCAGATTTGTGTCACGACTGTGTCACTTAATGGCCTCAGCTGAATCATGTCTCAGAAACGGCGCCCAGCTATTTTTAACTCACCTTGGTATCAGCTTTGTAATGCTGAGAAAAGTATTTTCCACAATGAGACCTTTGACGTTTGAGTCGATGCTGGCAATGTACATGGCCACCGCGCCGCCCAAGCTGCGGCCATACAGAATCACCGACGTCTGGCTTAGCTGCTTGTGGTTATTGATGTACTCCATGAGGGCGTGACAGTCCTTCTTGATGCCCTGCTCGCTGGGACTACCCGTGCTGAGCCCGTAGCCTCTGTAGGAAAACGAAATTCTAGTTAGCTTATCGAACCTTATCGTGCGCATGCACCAACGTGCAGCGGTCCACCACTTGAATACGACCTTGGCAAGTAGCGTTACCCGGTAATTAACTTTACCGCCCCAGTTTCTCCATTGTTTCCAGCCGCCTTGTTGTCGTCTCCAGCTCCCGGGGACGCCCCCGGTGGGTTCGCCATGCCAGAGACGGCAGCCGCCGGTCAACTCACACATTGTACCCCATGCGGTAAAACACCTGTGCAATGGGCAACCGGTGTCCCATGTTGCCCGCGTTCGGGCAGAGCATGAGCACCGTTTTGGTCTTGTAATCCACGCGGTTGGCGTCGTGCAGCATGACATAGAGTTTGACCCTCTCGCCGTCCTCCGTCGTAAGCGTGACGTCCTCGTACGGGATCCCGAACCTGGCGGGCGTCTCAACATGCTCTCGGCTGCCCTCCGGAAATCCGGATGGGTAGATCAGACTTGTTTGGAACTTGTAGATGCCCAGGACACATATTGAACAGATCAGGGGGATGGCCGCTGTGAGCGTCGAGTACGGTCTGCTGAATATCGAGCCCATTTTTGGCGGGCGTCGTGGATTGCCCTTTTTCGTCACTCGGTTGCGTCTGCGGACTTTTATAGTGAGCGTAGAGGTCTAGAGAGTTGTGTCTAGTCTAGCTATGTTCGTGGTGCTAGCAGGATCACCGCGTGGTGTTGGGTGTGCGCGCGAAAAATCTCATCACTACACATAGACATCTACGATCAGGATGACTGAAGTTGAAATCACACAGAAGGTTGAGGACCTGGCGCTGGGCGATGATGTGTCGCCGACTGTATTCAAGAGCGTCGGCGATTTCTCCGTGGTGCACCCGCTGGCCAACAAGTGGACCCTGTGGTACATCAAGCCGCCAGTGACGGGCAAGGAGCCCTGGCACGAGCTGCTCAAGGAGGTTGTTACCGTGAGCACTGTCGAGGAGTTTTGGGGCGCCTATAACGCCGTTCCAAAGGTGGCTGATCTGCCAGTTCGATCTGATTACGCCCTGTTCAAGGCCGGCATCACACCAGAGTGGGAGAACGCCGCCAACTCCAAGGGAGGCAAGTGGCTGTACCAGTTCCGAGACAAGAAGTCCGTCGCCATTGATGACGTGTGGCTCAACCTGCTGCTGGGCATTATTGGGGGCACGCTCGACAACGAGGAGAACGAAATTATCAACGGTTGTTTTGCCAACGTGCGAAAGGCCGGTACCAAGATCAACATCTGGACTGCTGTTTCCCAGGCCGATACCCTCAGACCTGTTGGCCAGCGATTCAAGGAGGTTCTGAAGCTGACTGGACGAGAGGAGGTTGAGTTCACCTCGCACGACGGCGCTCGATCCAAGAACAAAATTATGCTCTAAAGCGCGGACGCAGGCATGCCGAACACAGTGAGGCTGAATCAACTCTCACAATTTAACTCACTCGTTAGCACTCGTTGACGCGTCTTCATCGACGCGCTGATTGCACTCGACCGTGATGCGCTCGATTAATTTAAAAAAATAGCAGATCTGATCACCGATCAAGCCAACGGTGTGCTGAACCGATCTCAGATCTGAAATGCTGGGCCGGGGCCCCGCTACATAACGCCATGAATGCTATGATTCTCACATGTAGGTCCAATGTTTAATGTTACTCCTTGGCACCCCCAATGGAACTTTCCAGCACCGCACAGACTCCGGAGTTGGACTGGTGCAAACTCCTACGCCGGTTGTCGGGATTTTTTTATATTTGTGCATTTGTCTCACGCTCCAGTTTGATCTTGGCCCCGTGACTGTTGCGTGTGGATCTTTGAGCGTGCTCGGATCTGGCCCCTGATGTTCATAGCACCTTTTCGGAATGGGGTTGCCTAGTTCGGTATCTGTGAAGCGGATCCTCGGTATGCCGTTGCGTCTCTGGCGCCCAGTCGTGGGTGGTGGTGATCAGTGATCACTGGCAATTAATCCGCCTCCCACGTCTCGCAACGAAGCCAGCCTACAAAATCACTGACTAGGCAAAATTAATCATCGCTGAGCTACAGAGCACCACGTTGAATACACACTCGTCCGTCCCGACCTATAACAAGACGATTGCGATACGAGCTATAAAACACATTCTGATTAAGCGCTTAGGCGTTCCGACCTTCAAACATAAATCTCGTAATTCCAGCAAAGGAAAGTCCCCCGGTAGATCGCCGTGGTTGGCCGGCCTACGGTGCACCTCCTCCGGCTGCAGGCCATCTCTTATCAGATACTGTGAGACGCGATGGGTCCACACGCTGACTGGGTGCCGGCGTGAGACAGCCAGGCACAACCGGCGCGGTCCGGGTTCCGGCCCACCGCACCACACCATTTCAATTTATTTGGGAAATGGAAAATAAGGTAGTGGAGAATATGGAGAAACTGGGCACGATGAGCACCAAATTTTACAGCTGTGGTAAAAGTGTACTGAGAACTGTTGGGCGCGCCAAGACAGAAGGTGTGGAATACAGAGAAGTGCAGATAGAAGCAGTAGAGAAAACCTTAGCAGTAAGCTTTGTCACTACAGAGAATTTCAGCGTCAGAGCAAATTAGACAAACACAAATAAAACTAAAAGTTCTAGGTATTGCTTTTAGTCTGCCGGGGTCAGACATGTCTGGTATTGCTTCTGTTAAGGGGCCGTTATGAATTGCTTTTTGATTTCCTTTTTGGATCGTGCTTCTGGACTCTGCACAAGTTGCTTTTAATCTTCTACTCCAGCAGTGAAGTCATACCAAGGCACAATGTCATCTGGTTGCTTTTGCAGGCAGATATAAAGTGCTTGGACTGCACGACAGACTCTAAAATAGACCGGCGATAATACAAACACATGTCCACGATCCTTGAATATCCGATGAATCCTAGCAATCCAGCGCGGCCGCGATATGCCGACGACAATGCTCCTCCACCGCCGCCATTCACTAACCACCACTTCATGTCCTTTTTCGACTCCAACCAGGAATTTCCACAGTTTATTCCGGAGCCCAACACTCTGCCTCCGCCGCCGCCGCCAATGTATCTTCATCATCTTCCACCGTTTGGCCAGCGGCAGCGACTGCAAAGTTCGCCAATCCTCGACTCGCGAAGAACGTCAGCGTCCTCGCCCATCACAGCCAACCCTGCATTGCTGGCAGACCCTATGGTCGACCTCCACCACCACCACATGGTCTCGCTGTCCCGGTCCTCCTCCACGTCCACTATACTAACGCCCACCTCCGCTTCGCGCATACACAAGTCCAAGTTCTCGCCCGAGGACGACTCGCTGCTCATCCACCTCAAGGAGAACGAGAAGCTGTCCTGGAAGCAGATCGCAGAGCACTTCGACGGCAGGACCGCTGGCGCTCTACAGGTCCGGTACTGCACCAAGCTCAAGTCTCGGGACCTCGTCTGGACAGAGGAAGACCTCGACACCCTCAAGCGCTCCGTCACAGAGTACGACGACCAGAAGTGGAACGTCATATCCTCTAAGCTCTCGGGAAGATTCAGCCCAAGTGCCTGCCGGGACAAGTTCAAGCAGCTCAAGCGGAGGTAGCCGCAATTGTACACGACTCACGATAAATATCACGACTAATGCATCTAACCTTCTCTTCTTCAGTAGCATCTAATAGAAACTTACGCACTCAACCATACGCACTATAGCACGTCAATCCAAGCCTCTGCTGGTGGCATAGCTTAGTAATGAAGATCTCAATTACACCATAACTTGCTCTCAGCCCCTCCTCATATAAAATTGCCTGTTCTGGCTCAACTGATGTTGCAAAACTCTCTCTAATCCCGCACGCTGCACTTGCAAACACTCTTCATCCCCCTCGCAATCTCCCGCATAACAAGATCAGCCAAACTTGGTTGTTCTCGTTCAAAAACCCGACGATGTAATGCTCTCCGCTCAGATCGGATCTCCGGCGATCACAGCGCTGTTTCAAGAGCTGGAAACAGCGGGACTAAACAAACAACCCTGAACAACACTACTCAAATAGAGCACCAATTCATTCGCCGGCCAGCAATATCAAAACCTATATATAGTCGTTGCTCATACTCGTTATCAAAGCCCGAAAGCTTAACCCATAAGCATCGATAACTTAATCTTCCAGCGCACTGCAGCCTCCGCTTGCTCGGTCACGCATTTCCAAAATCGGCACTGTACTTATTGCATCCATGTATCACTTGCTTCCGAAACTCTTGCCCCTTCCCCGTGACCGCAATACACATATCCTTTCCAGTACATTTCCACTATAAACCGCCGCACTCCTAAAACGCTGACTAAAGATTGTTAATTTACCCTCGGGTCTTCCCCGCGTATCGGCCCATGATCTCATCTATTTCATCCTATTTTATCCCGAATTACCCTACCGCACCTCAACAGCCTCGCCGCCCATCCTGCGGCTATCCCGCTGGAAAACTGGGCTCCCCAACCAATGCACCTGCTACTCTGCTACACTCTCACAGCGCGCACCTCGCACCGCCTCGCATTAGCATAGACTGCATGGAAAGTTAACGCGCATGGGAAGCACACACCCAGCACTCCGCCAGTGCGTGCCAGCAGGGACCCTATCCGACACGCTCCCGGGTCGGATCGAGGCTTTGCTTTTCGCGCACACCGTTGTTGGACTGAGACCAAGCCGTTTATAACCACCGATCAGTACAGCCTCTCCGATCGTCCAATTCCGACGCCATATTACACATCCTCCGACCTATGCCAACCCCCGACACAACCGACTCACACCGACCGATACCCGCCTCATTGGGCCCACTTTGTGTTTCCCGAGGGCCGGAACACCGTTGAAACCTAACCCTATATAATTTCAAATCTTCCCTTACCCCGACCCTTACCCCCATCCTTATTTTTGTGCTGGTTCCTGCCCGGATTGTACCCGGATCTTCATCCATGCGCGAACGATATTGCGCAAAAGCAAGTCCTGGGTGGAGCGGGGGGTGACCCAGCGGTGTTCTTATGTCCGTGGTCACGAAGCACGGCGGCTTGGGATGGGGGTTCCGATAAGGTTAAGGTTTCCGCGCTTCTCGGCAGGTACTATCGCTACGAGGCTGTAATACTGGGCCACAGCTATAAGGGCTGATAGTGCTGACAGTTATAGTGACAGCTATACACCAGTCTATACTGGTGGTTAGGTCGGGTATAGCTGGATATTATTCACGTGCTGGCGGTCGCAGGATGCAATGAGATTGTGTGGGGGCCACATGCAAACGCAGACACTCACAGGGGCTTCAGTGCTTTACATTCTGCAGCAGGGAGTTGCTGTGAGTGGGAGGAGTAGAAGCTCAGTTGAGTGGGCGGAGCTTCTGCGGGCTACGGGTATTGACGGAAAAGCTCCGTATCCTTCCGAGATTTTTCAGTGGTGTGTCTAGTACTAAATATCACCAGGTGAAGTAAATCATGAGGTGTTGGGCGCGCAAAATGTAAACAACGCGTGACAGCGAATCACCACTGGAGTAGTGCAAGGCTTGTCAAGTCTTCATGTCCAAGAAATCAGGCCACAAAGGCAAGTACGCCGGATCGACTGTATCCGGTGTTAGCGCTGCGACGGGCTCCGCCTTCGGCGGCGCCGCGTCGCCTGCGCCCTCCACCACCACCTCGTCTGCTGCCCCTGACCTGAGTGATGGCCGAAAACGTCAAAACAAGCGAGATGAGCAGATCCGACGAAAGCTCGAGAGCGAAATCAACAAGCGACGGAACCCCGCGCAGCAGGTCCAGCAGTCTACGCCTGGCAAGAAGAAGCGACATGCTCCAGGCACCGTCCTTTCGCTGAAGCCCAGTCCACCGCTGACCATGAAGCTGACCACGAGCATCCACGAGGCCGCTCAATTCATGAGCGCCAAGCGTGAGAACTGTGTGTTGGTCCTGGACGATGTGGACGAATCCATCGTGGGAATTTTCACCGCGAAGGATCTGGCCTTCAAGGTAGTTGGTGCTGGTCTGGACGCAAAGAACCTCACTATCGAGTCCATCATGACCCCCAACCCTCTGTGTGCTACTACAGACATGTCCGCTACTGATGCCCTCAACCTTATGGTGTCCAAGGGCTTCCGACATCTTCCCGTCATGGATGAGAACAGCAACATTGCCGGTGTGCTCGACATCACCAAGTGTTTCTTCGAGGCTATGCAGAAGCTGGAGAGGGCATACGAGTCTTCGCGAAAGCTGTACGATGCCCTGGAGGGCGTTCAGTCCGAACTGGGCTCGTCTCAGCCAGCTCAGATCATTAACTACGTCGAGGCCCTGAAGGCCCAGACCGAGGGCCCTGATCTCGAATCCGTGCTGCAGGACGGAACTAGTCACCCGGTGTTTGTGGATGTTCGAACTTCCGTTGCCGAAGCCGCTGCCCTCATGAAGCAGAACCGAACTACCGCGGTCCTCGTTACCGACCAGGACAGCATCACCGGTATCTTCACCTCTAAGGACGTTGTCCTGCGAGTCATTGCCGCCGGCCTGGACCCCAAGAACTGCTCTGTGGTCCGAGTCATGACTCCCCAGCCAGACTTTGCGCCAGTCACCATGTCCATCCAGGCTGCGCTGCGAAAGATGCACGACGGCCACTACCTGAACCTGCCAGTCATGGGCACTGAGGACCAGATTGTCGGCATTGTCGATGTTCTCAAGCTCACCTACGCGACCCTTGAGCAGATCAACTCTATGGGCAGCAAGCAGGGCGAGGGCAGCGACGCCGCAGGCCCCGCTTGGAACAAGTTCTGGATGTCGCTCGACAACGACTCCGAGTCCGTGCACTCGGACGGTCAGTCCAGCTACCACCACGGCGGCATTGCCCAGCGACGCGACGGACGATCTACTCCGTTTTCGGACAGAGGACGACGATCCACCGACTTCCACGACCCAGACGTCACAGCCGCAGAGCTCGCGCAGTTCAACCTCAGCAGCGGACAGGAACTGGAGCCCAGCGATTCAATTTCGCGACAGGGTTACCATCTGCCAGCCCAGTCCAACGCGCAGTCCAACCTAGCATACCCCTTCAAATTCAAGTCGCCTACTGGCCGTGTCCACCGAATCACCATCGGCATCGACCAGGGCATCAGTGTCCTGCGACAGTCCATCGTCGACAAACTCACATCTGGTGAGCTCGAGACTCTGGGCGGCGCCGGCGTGGTTGAGGAGGACAAGGTTGTTGAACAGGGTTTCCTGGTCAGCTACGTCGACGACGAGAGCGACGCCGTTGCCATTACGTCTAACCAGGACCTCATTGATGCTATCAACATCTCCAGAGCTTGCGGTCTCGATAAGGCTGAGCTGTTCCTGCACCACCCGGACCAGCCAGCGATTTCCGAGAAGCCAAAGCCAAAGGAGGAACCAAAGGAAGAGCCGAAGGAGGTCAAGGAAGAGCCAGTGCGGAGAAGAAACGCCATGGACGAGGAACTCATCCCAGGTGTTCCAAACGAGCTCCTGCTACCAGGAGCTATTGTCACCCTGGCCGTATCCATCATTTTGGTCTTTACATTCAGCCGTGGAGGACGATAACCTAATACGCACATAATGTTAACACGGATAGAGATAGACTATTTACAATGCATACTGTACAAACTAGTGGAGTGCCTTGTCCAGGAGCTCCTGCTGTTTGCTGTCCTGGTCCTTCTGGGCGTCCTGTAGCAGATTCTTCCACCTCTTCTTTTGGGCTTGTCGCTCTTGCTGGGCGTCAACAAGAGTAATGTTGGTACCCTCAAAGTCCTTGGGATCGAGGTAGATGGCATTGGGCTGCTTTTCGTTGAACTCAACGCCAATCACCTTGTTGAAGTAGTAGTCTTTGATATCGCCAACAGTCTGTACTGTCGACAGCACGTGATCGGGTATGGCGACCTTCAGCTCGGCCATCACGGCTTTTGTATATTGGAATCGCTGCTGCAGATCGGTCAGCGGAGTTTCTAGGACAGCGCCAGTGCTGTTAAAGACTTGGGCATGGTGCTTTTCGAGGGCCTTTGTGACTGATTCTGGGTCGAGCTCTGGAGCCACAAGTCTCGTTGGAAAAGGTTCAACAGTGAATCCATTTCGCTGCTCTTCCCATGAGTTGTCTATTGGCTCACCAATGACCCGCAGCTTGACTCTGCCGGACTTTGATTTCTGTGGTTTGGGTGTCGTTAGTTTTTCGCTCACATTTGTGTTGGGGCCGGTTTCTTTTGGAGTAGTCTTGGGCACGGCCTTTCGAAAGTAATCAAATAGATCCCGTCGCGCAACGGTCGTGTGAAATGCTCTCTTCATGTTTAGCGGGGCTATTTAATGTGTAGATTTTTCACCACCAGCCAGACACTTGAAAAAACTCCCAACTTTACCTTCATCAAAAGTCACGTGACCCCACTTTTATATAATCCCTTTTGAATCCTATGTATGGTAACTCTAGATTATGGGACTATCTCAGGAAAACCCAGTAAATCAAAAACAAAAACACAAAGCCGACGCCAATGACCGGGATATATTGCCGGATCATCGCCTCGATGTTGATACGCCGTGCGGCCTTTCTGTACTTTTTTGACTCTGTTCTCAGGGACGAACTCATATCGGACATTTTATCCAGCGAGTCTCCACGGTAGAGTAGGTCTTCAATGTTCTTAGTCATGACTTTAGTGACGTCCTGCAGCTCGGCGTTCAGCTTGTCGAGGTTCTGGGTTGCTCTGGAGTCCTGGTAGAGCCGTTTAGTTCGCTGCATAAAGTTGTCAAACTCAACGAAAGCAAAGGGCCTCAAGCCCACTCGCAGGGCCTCTCTGCCGTACGAGTTCCAAAACTCCTTGTCCAATTCCTCCAGGTACGAGAAAGTCAACTTCCGTGGGTATGACTTTTCGCAGATGCACATGTAGACAATTTCATTTGAAACCAGGTAACTTGTTAGTAGGGCCATAGTGATGGACTTACTGAATGACATGGTTGCCAGACTCAATGGATGCACGGGGTTCAGAGTTCTGGTTGATCTTTCGCACAATCACTTTGAGCTGCTTTTTCTGTTCAGTGAGCTGGCTGAGGTCGCCTTCTTCGTCCACGGATGCACTCAAAGGGAGGCCTGTGTTAGGTATGGTGAAGAGAGGTACTTACCATCGCTCACTCGGGCGATATATGTGGACAGTACCATGGTGGTGTGAGGTGGCAGGCGCGTTCCCAGCACATGAGCGCAGTGGTGTGGCAAATGCGTTGAACAGGTAGGCCGTTGACTGAGAAATTACTGACTGGTATGTGCTGGCGTGATTTTTGTGTAGGGTTGTGATGAGTTCGATCGAGAAGTCTCAGGGGTAGGCGCTGGGTAGGCGTGGGTGGCTTGATCGTGTGTTTAGCAATCCGGCCATGTTATATGATGCCATCAATTACGTGGGGACATGAGGTATAGACACTTGGTGCACCGTCGAGATAATGAGTGCTCTGGCACATGGATGTCAAGGAGAACCTATTGTTGGGCTTATACTGAAAACGCGCACCTATCGCGAGAACTGTTCAGAGACACGGTCATTGAGGGACGGCCAGTCAGGGGAACCGATTGCCCAACTTTTCAATACCAAGGTTTCTTGCTACGTGACAGCTACAGCCCACAGAACAAGGATAGTTCCTGCATACAGTGGTATCCCGAGCTATCACTGTTTAAACTATGCATACCCGGGAACTGCGACTCCCAAAATAGCACGGCGAATGCCGCGCCATATGCCGGCCCGATTCGCCGCGAAAGCAAATCAAAATTCAGGCGTTCGCCTTTGTGGAGACAGACACAATGATTCAAGTATCTGCAATGCTGTGACAGCCTCGCGTCAATGCCAATTGCTATAGATGAGCTAGACATAACAACAGAGTTGGATGTCGTCCCAAAAGGTCATTTCGGGCAATCTCTTTGTTCCTGTTCCGCTTATACTGTCCGGTTTGGTTCTTTTTTTACTTTTTGTCGGACGTTTAGAGTGTTGGACTCATGCGGAGAGTTGGTGGAGTTGAGGTCGGGTAAGTGCGTGGGAAAAACAAAAGCGATGGTCAGGCACAACTACGCCATCAGCCGTCAACGCTGTCAGAGTGCGTGGTACGTTAAGCAGGCCAAGCACGTTAGCATTACGTACGTTCGTTGCTTACTTTTAACGGGACCCTTGAATTACGTACTGGACCCTGACACCGTATTCATTGCGTAATGAGACGAGACACACGTCTCTTTACTGCATATCTGCACCTTCACACTCTAAATTAATCTTTCTTCTTTTCGCTGCTTGAGACGTAAGCCGGTGGAGGGCGGACGCACGAGCCAGAGCTTGAAACTGTGTGAGACAGGTTTCGAACTTTAAATGTACGTACAGCAACCACCTCTATATACGCTAGCTCGGCAAGATCCGGGCCAGACAGGCGTGGCACAATGCTGTGACGCTGGACATAACAACTTGTTGAGGGTAAGGACGCGCCGGTCCCGTCGAGATGCTGGTCTTACTCAAGTTCCGGATCCGTTTGTGTGGGGGTCGCCAAACGCAGCGAGACAGTAACATTGAGACGAGCTTGGGGCGAGGAACTGTCTTAGCCGGGTCTGGTACAAGCGTAGCCAATGCACTAAGCGGCATAGCCGAGGTCAATGTTCTGTTCCTGCTTTGTGCCAAGTCCGTAGCGACAGGGACCGCCTCAGTGCAACACTGATTAAGCTTTTCAGTGCTGAGTTTTCAGCAGGACTCGACGAGCTGCTGACGAATAAGGTGTGTTGCCAAGAATTTCAATGCGATGAGGGAGGGGCCGGAAAGTTTCAACTCCGCGTAATGTGCGACCGGTCGTCCGGCCGGCAGCGCCGAATTAGGGTCAGCACTAGAATCAGTCATATGGTCTCATAGCTCGTGTGAATTGCTCATTACCAGACTCCAAGAATGCCAATCCTTGCTTGTCCGTTACGGGTTACCCCGCTGAGCGTTGGGTGGCGATCGATGGGATAAAGGGTCCTGGCGCGATGGGACTTGACAATGTCAACTAAGAACCTGGGCACGATTATTGCAAAGAACCTCGAGAGCCGGGGCAAGCGGCTCCCGCTTGACCCCGTTGCGGTTTTCGTGGGCGCAACTAGTGGAATTGGCGAAAGCACCGCCTACGCCTTCGCCAAGTACACCGAGCGCCCCACGATGTACATTGTTGGTCGAAACGCCGAGGCTGGTGAGCGAATCTTGTCCAAGTTGAAAGAAATCAACGGCAATTCTAAGGTCTCATTCATCCAGCAGGACGTCTCTTTGATCTCTGAATGCGACAAGCTCTGCAAGACCCTCGAGTCAGAGGTCCCTCACATCAACCTGCTCTACCTCAGTCCAGGCATTCTTACGTTTTCTGGCCGAGATGAGACCACAGAGGGCATTGACAAGAAGCTGGCTCTCCACTATTACAGCAGATGGCGAATCATCAACAATCTCATGCCATTGGTTGCCAAGGCCACGCACACTGCACGAGTATTTTCGTGTCTGGCCGCCGGAGACGAAGGAGCCATCGATCTCAACGATATGGATCTCAAGAAGAACTTTACACTGATGAAGGCTGCTCAGCATGCCGTCGCTTACACCTCTCTCGCCACCCAGAAGTTCGCAAGAGAGTACCCGGAGGTTGGATTCATCCACGCTCATCCCGGTCTCGTCGCTACCGGTCTCTCAAGGAACCTGCCGTTCTTCGTTAGGGGACCTGTCAACCTGTTCAGCTTCTTCCTTCCAAAGCCTGATAAAATTTCTGAAAAGTTCTTCTACGCAGCATTCGGAGGCGAGGAATACCAGCCAGGAGCGCATCTGCTGGACGCAAACTTGAACGAGGTTAGCAAGAAGGTGGCTGAAAAGGGCTACCTCGATAAGGATCTGGAGGAAAAGGTCTGGAAGCACACTCAGGATGTTTGGGCTTCCGCTCTAAACGCTTAATGCAAGCCGCTCCTTAGCCTTCTCTTACTTTCATTATATTTCAATTTATATTCGCTAGTTTGTAATACACTCGGTGGTCTACTGATTGAACCAAAAACCAAAACCCCGGATCACGTGACATGCAGTTTATATGGTTGTGCATGGTTCAGACTGATACTCCATCTCTGTCTAGCATGACCAAAAGATTCTGCCAGATCATCAAGCTGAAGCCCGAGCATGCTGAGGAGTACATCAAGATCCACAATCCTGTTCCTGCTGAGGTTTTGAACAACATGCGAAAAGCACACATTGAGGACTACTCCATCCACTATGCTGAGAAGCTGGAATTGCTTATCGGACACTTCAAGTACACTGGCGACAACATGGAGGAAGACTTTGAGTTTATGAGGAATGACCCAATCAACCACAAATGGTGGGCAGTGACAGACAGTATGCAGCAGACCCTGTTGGAGGTCCCTACGACTGGTTCCACTGATAAGAATGGATACTGGCTGGATCTTCCAGAGGTGTTTAGGTTCGACAAGTAGACTGGTGGGCGGGTTGGCAAGTGGGTAGATACAATTCATTACACTAATTATTAAAGGCACTCTCTGTCCTTGATCTCTACTCTCTAGAGTCTAGCGGTCTGCAAGTCTTCCAAAATAAAGCCCGCAATAACGTGGGCTGTAGCCATGCAAGAAATCATTGGGTTGACTCCGCTTGCACTTGGAAACACACTGGTGTCGGCGACATAGACATTGGAACACTCGTACAGTCGGCCTCGCGTATCGACAGCACCGTGACTTGGTCCCTTGGAGGTCATTCGACAACTTGCCATCTGGTGGGCACTACCAACAGGGAGGGACCATTGAACGAAGTCCGCCTGGTGCAGTTTCTTGATCCAGGCCATGAAGTCTGTATCGGTGATTTTTCTCTCCGCGGCAGGCTTGTTGGACTCAAAGATGGGCACAGACCAGACTGGTGGAATGATTCGCTTAGCGCCCTGGATATAGAGCATGTTTGCACCGCCCACGCATCCCTGCTTCAGCGACCAGAGGTCAAACTTGGACACATCGTAATTGATGATTGGGGTGTATGGTCGCTCTTTACCCCAGGTCACGGATCCCGAACCTGCGTCACGTGCCAGGACCAAAATCGGCGCCAGATGGTCAAATCGCACCATGTTTTGTCTGTACTGCTCACCGTCGTACCAGGGCATGAACTTGTTCTCCAGCAGAGGTTGGTGCAGCAGCGCCTCCAGTTTGGGGCCGTGGTGTCGTCCGTCCAAGTTGTCAAACTCAGTACACACGGCAGTCATGATGGCCTTGGAGGTTGGGTCAAGACTCTCGTCAAACTCACCAGTAATAGCGGTGGAAGGGTGCAGCTTGAGGCCCTGACCAATGTGCTTGTTCTTGAACTTTGATCGCTGGAGCAGGACTGGAGTGCCGAGCGAGCCGCCACAGCTGATGACCTTCTTTGCGTTAACCGTGAGCTTGGTAGTTCCTTTGACGATAGCCTTGACGCCGGCTGCCTTTCCGTTGGCGTGAACGATATGGGAGACGACAGTCTGGTCGATAATTTTGGCGCCGTGCTCAGCAGCGTCCTTGAGCCAGTTGACGATACCGCCCTGCTTGATGCCGAACTTGCAGCCCGAAGAACAGAAGCCGCAGTTGTGCGGCTGGTTGCCGGTGTTTTGGGCAATCTCCTTGGCCTTGTATCCCAGCTTGGCGCTAGCGTCCATGATGAGCTGGTTGGTGAAGGAGTGCTCAATGTGCTCAGTGGTGCAGCCCATCTGGTGCATCACATAGTCCATAGCCTCGTCGTACGAGGTCTCGCCGTACCACGGGACACCCTTGATGACCCACTGCTGTCGAATGGTTTCGGGCGTTCGCAGTGAGGCCGACCAGTTGACGGTAGAGCCGCCACCAAGCGTCGCGCCCGAAAGCGACAGGATCGAAGAACTCTCGGAAACCATGGCCGCGCCGTTCTCGTACAGGTTGATGTAGGCCTCATCCTCGTTGAAGTTTAGCTCAGACTGATGGTAGTACTTGCCTTTCTCAATAACCAACACATCGTAGCCTTCACGTGCCAGTCGACTGGCGACCACTCCGGCCGAGGATCCCGAGCCGACAATTACCACATCCACGTTGATTTCGGCGGCGGTGGCGTACTGGCCAAAGTCCAGCATGGTGAACCTGTACAGCTCGGACGGCGACCTTGCGTCGTCGTCGTGCCTGTCCTTTGGCTCTCGTTCAGGGTGGCCGAAGGCCCTGTAGATGTAGGGGTTTGTCCTGATGTATGAGGCCATGATACTGTCGACCATGGACCTGAAAAGCTTTCGTAGAGGAGGAATGGAGGACGATTTCCAAGAGTTCAGAACGGCCTCCCGCTCTTTGGTGGTCATTTCTGTGAGGAGCTTTGTTGAGCCCGTCAGCAGCAGGGCCGTTGGCCGATGACTGAGCGCCTTGAGGACGATAGTCAAGTTCAGTATGTTTGGAGGAGAAGCCCGTCTAATGGTGTCCTGCATCTTGGGCAGAAAGTCTGGCAGCCTAGAAGGACAGGCAGCGGCTAGCTCGTCTACCCTTACGCCATTGAGTCTCTGGCAGACGTAGGGCTTGAGCACCTCCGGCTCCACCGGCGGGATCAATCCATCAGCGATGGCGAGCAGCGTGTTCCAGTCGTTCTTGTTAATTCTGTTCATTGCGGTGTTTGTAGGCACAGTCTCAGGGGCTTGAGATTTGAAAGGTTGGGTAACAATTTTTAGTGTTTTGTGGCCAACTCTCTTCCACGTGGACTCTGTGGGGTTTATAACGACCATCTCGGATTCTCGGAACTTATTTAAACCCCAGACATGCAGGCACTAAATGGATCAGAGTGTGAAAAGCGGGGTGCCGTTGGGTGCATGTGACTCAACATGATCGAGAAATTAGACGTTGTCGTGCTGGGCGCCGGTATCAGTGGGCTTACTGCGGCTGCGGAATTGCAGAGAAATGGGCTGAAAGTACTTGTTCTCGAAGCAAGAGATCGGGTCGGAGGCCGGATCCTGTCTGAGAGAATTGAGAGGAATGGCGGCCAGATAGTCAGAGAGCTAGGCGCTTCCTGGGTCCACGACTCGCTAGACAATCCGCTGGTGCCAATTCTGCTGGAGAACGGAGTTGAGCTGCGGTACGAAGTCGTGGGCTCGTTTGATCACGAGGGAAACGATCCCGGCCTGGACGGCGTAGTCGCCGACTACCACGCATTTGTTGCACTGTACTACGAGAAGCACAAAATCGATGTGCCGCTTAAGGAGATGGTCTAGAAGTTCATTACTGCTCATCCGCTGTTGACTGAAGCCGAGAAGCGAGGAATTGGACAGAAGTTGCGAATCGGCCAGCTGGGCAATGGTACAGACTGGAGTGGCGTCTCGACCAAAGCCAGTGGCCAGCCGAGGGGCCGAGACTTGATGGTCATTGGTGGTTACGACAGAATTTTGCCTGTGGTTGGAGACGGGGTCATTGATACGGTGCGATTGAACAGCGCGGTCACAAGCATTACATACGACCACGAAGGGGTCCAGGTTACTACTGCCTCGGAGACTTTCAAGTCCCGGTATTGCATCTGCACGATCCCCCTAGCGGTGTTGAAACACGGCGACGTCAAGTTCTCGCCATCCCTGCCACAAAACCTGCAGACAGCCCTGGCGGACGCTCACGCAGCCCAGATCGGAAAGGTCTACTTCGAGTTTGATCAGGTGTTTTGGCACGATATCGACAAGGCCGTTATCGTTGGCGACCCGGACCACGAAGAGGGCTCTTCTCTTTCATATCCGCTTGTATTTTCCAATTGGTACAAGTTCAATGGCCGAGGCAAGCGCCCGGGTTTTCTCATTCTCACTCCACCTCCGTTGACGTTGAAGCTTGAACAAGACCCGTCCTCTGCATTCCGTGAACTCGAGCCGGTGATTCGAAACCTGCGGGTCGACAAGACTAGGCCGGTGCCTACGCCCACTAAAGTCACCGTTCCAAAGTGGCAGACTGACGCGTACACGCGGGGAACGTTTGCCGCTTACGGTGTAGGAAAGGACCGAAAGCTCGCCGTGGAGGCTTTTGAGGACGGTGCAGGCAGGTTGAGGTTTGCCGGAGAGCACACAATCCTCAGGGGCGCCGCCTGCGTCCATGGTGCATACCTGAGTGGAGTAAGGGAGGCCAGGCTCGTCCGTGCCCTAAGTGAAGCAGAGGGCAGGCAAGAGAAGCTTTAGCTTTGTGAAGCATAGAACTTGAAGCATAGAACTTGAATCATAGAAATGCAATAGAATAGACCTGAATCGAGTTAGTCATGGAATTCTATAGGCACTCTATGCTATGCTTGCGGCAAAGGCTAGTGACCAGGACCGCGACATGCCACCGTCCAGCCAGTTGTCCTGGAAGTTCGGATCCATAAAGAACTTCAAACTAGCTGCTGGGTCGAACAAGGACCTGTTCAATTGCAGAATCCCCTTCCAGCCATCATTGAGGCCATCAACAATAGGACCAATTCGCGCGTTCCACTCGTTCTGGACAAACTGAGGAGCTCTCAAAAGAGACAACGCTGGAGTCATAGGAAGCATGTGGATACCGTGAATGTATTCCGGATTCATGCCGAAATACGTCGCGTAGTCCATCTTGTTTTCAAAAGTGATTCCAGCGACAAAGTTAGCTCGAACTTGTTGCGGCATGCGACTGTCTTGATCAAAGTACATGTGCCCGTTTATAGCCCGTGCTAGAATCGCTAGCATCAGGTCGGCCCTGGCCTGCATGCTCACGTTGCCGGTGGCCAGAGCCCAACATTTCATGGAGTAGGCAAAGTGTAAGTCTTCGGATGTCGATTCTTCGTCTCTGCCGTCGCCGCTGGGAAACAGTCCTTTGGCCCACGAGTGGCCGCTGAAGAAGTCAAAACTCCTAAATAGGGGAAAGTATGGGTCTTGGTTACTCGGGTTGCAGACGTCTCTGACCAAGTCATCGACCCATTCTTGGTTTTCGCCTAGCCAATTGCCGCCAAAGTCTCTGTCTACCCTTGCCACAACGGCAGCCGCGTGAATGAAGTAGGAATAGTGAAAGTGATGATCATTGTAGTAAGAGTTTCCGAAATCGGCATTCGGGTCCCCGTTTAGGCCAGCTTGAGAAATGATTCCCTTCCAGCTTGTATCGTAGCACAGCGGCGTCTGTTGGCTGTTGCTAGTAAAGATCCGGAATGCCTGTTTGACCTTGTCTAGAGCGCTTCTGGCGAGCTGATCGTCCCGCAAAATGTACTTGGCCGTCAGCAGAATGAACGCAAACTTATCGAGGCCCTTTCCGCTGAAATACATTGAGTTGACATTGGACTGGGCCACAACGTCTTGGTTTAACTCGGTCTGGACAGCGTTTCTGACCGCGTTAAGGACGTCTAGTGAGAGCTTCGATGGGTCGAAGGACTCGTCGCCGCCAGCAGCGAATCGAGCCCACGGAAGAAACCCAATGTTTGTCGCCTGTTCGACCATGTCGATGGAAGTCGTGAGACACGCCGACATTTTGCGGTTGACTGTGGCATCAAGTTGCAGGGAGGGAACGACCCGGCTCTTCATGTCCTGCGTGAAAGAGTCAACGTGGTGCTGGAACGTATACACCAGAATCTTTCCACTTGAAGATCGACCCTGAACGCGATAGTTTATAGAATAGCTGAGGCTATTCCCACTCGCCTGCCCAGAAACATGCACCCAGTCGGCGTACGCTCCGGCAGCCTTGTCATACGCGTCGTCGAGTCCGACAGGACACGAGCCTAGCTGCAGCAACCCGGCTCCTGGCCCCGAGGCAACCAAATGGTTTGCGTCCCGGGTGGCTAACTGAAACGCACTGTACACTAGCCATCTGACTCCGTTGAACAAGACGATTTCGTACTTCTGCAATCCTGGAGGCCCCGGAAGCTGGTTGACGTGCTGGAAACCAACCTGTGACTGCAAAATCGGGGTCAATCCATTGTAAACGGCGCTCACCATGCCCATACCAGCGGTCATGGGAATCTGCATCTCTCCAGCGGCGTTGCTGGGTCGGAACACAGCCGTGACGGACAGATGATCAGGATTGATTACCTGCATGCTCATGCTTCCGTCAAACTCCTGGGCGCCAAAGTTTAGCGATTGGATGCCGACAGGGTTGAAAAAGTACTGGCAGGTAGGGGCGTTCGGATCAGGGCCAAACACTCGCTGGCTCTCAGTCGTGTGCGAGACAGCCAGGCCACAGAAATTGTCCTGTCTCGACCACCATACTGAGTAAGGATGTGTCCAAGCGGGCAAAGTTCGCTGGTCTAGAAGAAAGTTCTCGTAGAACTTGTTTGTAGGAATTGGCCTTCCGTCAGACACGAACGGCCGAAGCGCGTGGCTGCGCTGAGGAAGCCGGGGCGGGGAATCGCCAATTGGCTGGAATATGTCAGTCATCGCAATGTCACCAGGATTAGAGTTTGGCGGCGATGGGCTCTGAATGCGCGATGAGATACCCAGATAGGAAGTCGCGCCTTATCGGCTCCACACCCAACCCCGGAAGAGCAATCCACCCACTTGCTACCTCAATTGAACGGCTACACCTAGATATGCTGTCTGGATACTATATTGGCGTAGATGTCGGCACGGGATCTGCCAGGGCTTGTGTTATCAATGCCCAGGGCGAGATTCTCGCGTCCGCAGCCAAGGACATTAGCATCTGGAATCTAAAGGAAAGCTACTACAACCAGTCTTCTGAGAACATTTGGGAGGCCGTCTGTATTTGTACTCGGAAAGCCTTGGAAGAATCCAAGATCGACCCTAAGGAAGTCAAAGGAATCGGATACGATGCGACGTGCTCCCTCGTCGTCCTCGATGAAGACGACCGACCCGTGGCTGTTGGCCCTGATTTCACCGACAACCAGCAGAACATTATCCTTTGGATGGACCACCGTGCCGGTCAGCAAACCAAGGAAATTAACAGGACGGGCCACAATGTGCTCAAGTACGTGGGCGGACAAATGTCCATCGAGATGGAGATTCCCAAGGTGAAGTGGCTCAAGGAAAGTATGCCGTCTGAAATTTACTCCAAGAGCAAGTTTTATGACCTGGCCGACTTCCTCACTCATAAGAGTACAGGCTCAGAGGCGCGCTCCTTCTGTTCTGTCATTTGTAAGCAGGGTTACACGCCTGTCGGCGTTGACGGTGTGGTCAAGGGCTGGTCAGAAGACTTCCTTACAAGCATTGGCCTGGGTGACCTCGCAGAAGACAATTTCCGAAGAATTGGCGGTGTCATTGGCGAAAACGGCCTATATGCTTGCGCCGGCGACAAGGTTGGTTACCTGAGTGAAGATGCCGCAAACGATCTTGGACTGACCACTCAAGTTGCAGTGGGAAGCGGTGTCATCGACGCCTATGCCGGCTGGATTGGCACCGTCGCTGCAAAGACAAACATTCACTCTCACGATCTACTCACTAGCGCCGACAGCGTCACGCACCGGCTGGCTGCGGTTGCCGGCACGTCCACCTGCCATCTCGTCATGTCCAAAGACCCTGTATTCGTGCCCGGTGTTTGGGGGCCTTACCGTGACGTTCTGATTCGTGATAGATGGCTGGCTGAGGGAGGACAGTCAGCCACGGGTCAGCTCTTGCATCATGTCATTACTACGCACCCAGCATCTTCGGAACTGCAAAACCTCGCAAAGGAGAAAGATGTGAGTCCGTTTGTCATTCTCAATGAGACACTGGAAGCCCTCCAGACGGAGCATAAGGCTCCGAGTATTCCCTACCTCGCCCGGCACTACTTTTTCTACGGAGACTTGTATGGCAACAGAAGTCCGATTGCAAATCCAGAGATGCGGGGCGATATAGTCGGTCGTGGTATGGACGTGAGTCTCAGTGGTCTCGCCATTGAGTACCTGGCGGCGGTCGAGTTCATTGGTCAGCAGACCCGTCATATTGTTGACAGTCTCAACAGCAAGGGGCACCAGATTTCTGAAATCTACCTCTCCGGCGGCCAATGCAGGAACGAGCTGCTCACAAAAATAATGGCAACCTGCACAGGCATGCCTGTCATCATCCCCAAGTACATCGATGCGGCAGTCGTCTTGGGTTCCGCCATGCTCGGCGCCAGAGCCGCCAACGACAATCTCGATCTATGGCAGATCATGAGCGCTCTCAGCGGGCCCGGAACTGCTGTCATTCCCGATGCTAGAGACTCGCTAAATGGCAAGTTGTTGGACGCCAAGTACCAAATATTCCTAGACCAGGCTGAACGCCAGCAAAAGTACAGGAGGGCAGTCGACGAGGCACTGGGAGAGTAATGCAATGTATTGTGCTATAAATGCGAATGCGAATGCGTGAATTACTCCATGATACGACTGATGGGAATCGAGGTAATCTGCGATCTCTGTCGGTCGTTTCGCGACACTCTGTAGAATCTGTCAGTGTGGGCCGAGGCGTTCATGTGGGTAAGGAACTTCTCGTCGTGGGTAATGACAATAAGCTGGAAGTTCTTTTGTGCCCGTCGTAACTCGATGATGGACCCCAAGCTCTTTGCGAGAGCCTCAATGTTTTGCGAATCCAGGTTTGTTGTAGGCTCGTCCAAGGCAATCAGTCCACAGTTGGTTCCAAAACACTCTGACAAGGCGAGACGGATAATAATACTGGCCAACACTTTCTGACCAGCACTGCACCTTCCTCGCATGTCTAATTCTGCGTCCTCCTTTACCATGCACACACGGTAATTGTATGTTCTATTGCCCTTTGCTGTCTCATTGTCAGATCGGATGATGATGGTGTCTACGTCTGTACCAGCATATGTCTTCTTCCACAACTCATCAATGGTTTTGTTGATCTCCTCCATTTTCATGGAATGATACTCCATGATGGCTGAGTCAAGAGATTTGCCGTACTTTGCCAAATCCTCATTGGCCACCTGTGTCGTCATGTACTTGATCACTGCACGCTTGTAGCTTTCCTGGACGTCTCTAAACTCTGTATCAAGCTCTCCATGGATACGAGCCAGTTCAATCTCCATCTGCTTCACTTCACCCATCTTTCCTGAATGCTCGGCACTCAGCTTATCGTATTCGCCTCTTAGCCTCTGAGCTTCTTGTTCGTAGCGGTCTCGTTCGCTTTGTGCGTTCTGAACTTCCAGCTGGCTGATCTCTTCGCTAAGCGATGATATTTCTGCCGTCTGCTTTCTAATTTCAATGTTGTCCCGTAAGGTTCTTTCGTATGTCTGGATACTAGAGATGGCCAGCTCCTCTTTGCTAATGTCTTTGGCCACCTGCTCTAGACTTTCTTTTAGCCTTGCTATCGACGAGCCCAAGTCCAAGACATCTTTCTTGCATTTCGCTAGCTGCTCTTCGCCCTTGGCTTCCACATAGTCATCAATGAGCTTCGAAATAGCGGCAAACTCGGTGACATCAGCGCTGGCGGCAGAGTACCTTGCGTTCACCTCAAACTCACGGTCGGCAGCGTCAGCCTTCGCCGTTTCCCATTCTTGTTCGTGTGTTGTGATTTTCGGCACCAACTTGTTGATAGCTTCCTGTGCAACTCCTCTTGCGTCCACTGCTGATGCTCGGCTCGCCTTGAAATGCTCAATGCGCTCAAGCATGCCCTTTTTCTCCCTCATGAGGTTCTCAAGCTTGCTAAGCTCTAATTTCTTTGCAGATATCTGCGTCTGCAGGCTGTTGGTGTGTGTACGATGGGTCTCCTGCTCGCCACGAAGGTCGCTAATCAATTTTCTTAGAGATTTTGCCTTGTCTCCAAGCTGTGACAACTCTGCTTGCATCTCTTCAGCAGACTTGGTGGAAGAGTCTGTGGACTCCAGTCGTGTCTCAATCTCAGAGATTTCTCGCTCAATACCTTGAATGTCTCGTCGGCTCCGCGCCACATCGCCGACAAATCTCCGCAGAGTGTCTATCTCATTCACGGCTGCTCTGGAGTTCTCCACTTCGAGCTCAACAGCACCCACGGAAGCCTTCCCGCTTTCCACCACCTCTCTGAGATCCGCGGCTGTAACCGTCAGAGCAGGGATGACGTTATCGTCCAGATCCAAAAGTTTAGAAACAGTTGGACCTACCTTTATAGCGGCCTCTCGCATTATCAGGGCTTCTTTCAGCTCTTTTTCCCACCTTTCTTGGCTCATTGTTTGGGATTGTCGTTTAGCGTATTCAACAAATCCCTTGTGTTCCTCCTTATCAGCGAACTCTCGGTGGCACAATTTACACTTGTCGTCGGTCTCTGCCATTTTAATCGCCTCCTTGTAAAAGTCTGTGAAGAATTTCACTTGCTCTAGATTCGCTGTGGCGTCATTCACAGATGTTTCCAGCTCTTCTAAGGCGCTGTCGTATTCAGTCAACTTGCCTCCATCGCCAAACACATCAGTAAACCTATCCCACAACTCTTTCCGCGTCTTCTCCTGAGCGCTCAGATCTTTTTGTGTCATGTTGAGCTTTGCTTGGTTCTGAGAAAGTCGATTCTTGGCTTGGTCAGCCTTAATCGTCTGCTCCCGCAGCTTGCTGCTTGCATTGGCAGCCGCCTCAAGTAAATCTGTCTCGACAGTATCAAGTTCAAGAGATTTTCCCGTCGCTTCCAAATACGAAGCCTCATTTGCGTCCACCAGTGCTTTCAGTCCCGTGTTTCGCTTTTTCAAATCCTGCCGCAACAGCTCAAGCTTAACACGGTCGCCCGCCTGCCGGTTGTAATCAGCGAGCTCTTTACTGTGTACTTCATGTTCCGCCTCTACTGAACGAAGCTCAGTCTCGGCTTCTTTAAGCCTGGAAGACACAGCGCTTTTTTCAAACTCTGAGTTTGCAGACTGCAGCTTGCTCTCAAGGTCCTGTAACCCAAACTTCTCGTAACCAACAGTGCTCTCATCCACAACAATACGGTCCAACGACTGCTGGATCTTCAAGATGTCGTCGTCACAGCTCATAATCTTGTTCTTGGACGAAGTAAGTTTATGCTCTTCCCGAAGTTTTTCGTCGTTCAGTTCACGAAGTTTCTTTTCAAAGACAGACGAGGCTTCACGACTTGCCAAATTCTCAGCGTCCAGCTCATTTTTGATCCTCAGCTTGCGGTTTCTCAGCTTTTCCTTGAACAGTGGCAAACTATGGGGGTCAGTCCAGTCTAGAGATAGCTCGACAGCATCTGCTTTGGATTGCATAAAGCCAATTCGTTTCTGAATGTTGGCTTCGTTAGCTTCATGCTTAGACTGCAGCTGACCTTCACGAAGAATAGCCTGGTTCTGTCTCTGCGTGGTGGTCTTCAGCTCTCCCTCCTGTCGAGACTTATCCTGCCGCAATTTCGAAATGCTTCGTTCGCCTTCCGCAACCTTTGTGGAGACGTTATCTAGCATTTCTTGCAATTGGACATCAGATTCGCTCATGAGGGTAATGTCAAGCTTGAGCCTGGCAACGTTGGACTCGGCATTCCGCTTTGCCGTGTTTAGAGACTGAAGCTTATAGATGACTTCTTGAAATTTCTGATTCGACTCAAATAGTTTTTTCAGGCGCTTGGTCATCTTGTCCATGTCATCTTTCAAAACAGTAGCTTCGCTTCGGATGGACGAGATAGCGCCCCTGAGAGTTGATGCTCTAAGCTCAGCCTTCTCTGCTCTCTCTTTATCGGCTTTAAGGTACTGAACGTCCTTTTCTTTGAGCTTTATTGCCACCCCGTACTCTTTTCGCAAGGCTTTCAGATTGTCCAGAGCTTTTGTGAACTTTGTAGCCTCAAAGATCTCGTCGAAACGTTTCTTGACCACCGAGGGCTCGGCAAGGGGCCACAGACTATCTTCTTGGTGACAAAAAATGACATAGTCCAGCACGGCTTTGGTGACACCAAGATAATTTGGCACTAACACGTCGATATCACTGCATCGGGTGCTTACTGTCTCGGTGGCTACTCCTCCTTCAACAACAGCTAAGCTTGCCTCTAGCGTCTTAAATGTCACAGCCTTTTTCCCAGCTTTCAACACCATATTTCTGGTGCAAATCATGCTCGTATTATCTACACTGTAGAACGAGAGTTTGACTCTGGCGTGGATCTCTAGCTTTCCCTTTTCAAGTTTAGGATCATGAACAAATGCACCGCCCTTAGAGTTAGGAGGCAGGTCGCCGGTGGTGGCGTATCTCAAGCATTCAATGATTGTCTCGTTAGCAAACGTGCTCCAATCGGTTCCCGCTCATATCGGACCTACTCACCGTCTTTCCCGTGCCATTCTGACCAACAATCAGCGTCAGTGGGGTTCCGAATCGAATCGACTCCAGATTCTCTTGGTCAAACGACCGGACTCCCTGAATGGCGAGTTTGAATATTCTGGACCTGAATTAGTCACTTTCACAACAAACGGCACCCACATTACTCATTCAGCAACAGCTGCATCACCTAATCTCTTCCCAAAACAGCTAATACAGATCAATGTCGATGGTGCGGCTCTGCGCGCAAAAGTTGTTGCATCGTGACTCAGGGCATGAGCTATCGCGGTATATATATCTCTAGAGTTCGCCCCAGATTTTCTGATAAACTATTCACGAGATTCTTTCACAACACGCGAATTATGGAGAAGGTTACACAGCCACCATGGGAGGCACCCAAGCCAATTGAGGAGCCCAAACTGAAAATCTACAACTCTCTGACCCGAACGAAAAACGACTTTGTTCCGCTCAATGCCAACAGGGTCACCTGGTACTCCTGTGGACCTACTGTCTACGATGCCAGCCATATGGGCCATGCTAGAAACTATGTTACCACAGACATCAACCGGCGTCTGCTGAAAGACTACTTTGGCTACAACGTGGTCTTTGTGCAGAACGTCACCGATATCGACGACAAGATCATCGTGCGGGGACGACAGGCCTATCTGTTCAAGGAGTTTGAGAAGACTCAGACCGCTATTACCCCTGAGTTGGTGTCACAGGTCAAGAAGGCTATTGTCGATTACGCTAAGGACAATCTGAACTCTGACGTTGATCTGGCCCAGTTCGCTAATTGGGTCCAGAGCCTCAATGTTGCTGAAGAGACTCTGAAGAACCCCAAGTTCCCCATGCACTTGAACGCTATCACCGGTGCCCAGGAGGCTGTCAACGCTACCTCGATTGAGCTGAGCGACTTTCTCCAGAAATCCAAGAGCGTTCTACTGTACACCCTGGACAAGGAGCAAGGCGCCAGCGTCACGGATCATAGCATCTTCCGAGACCTGTCCTCGTACTGGGAGCATGACTTCAACAAGGACATGGCTTCGCTGAACGTGCTGCCCAACACCATGACGACGCGGGTCTCTGAATATGTGCCAGAGATCATTACCTTTGTGGAGAAGATTATTGCTAACGGCTTTGCGTACCGGGCTGACGACGGAAGTGTGTACTTTGACACCAGCGCTTTCGAAGAGGACAAGCACTTTTACGCTAAACTGCAGCCGTGGAACCGAGGTAAGCAGGATCTGATTGACGAGGGTGAAGGATCTTTATCAACCAAGAAACAGGGCAAGAAGTCGCGAAACGACTTTGCGCTGTGGAAAGCCTCCAAGCCAGGTGAGCCAGCCTGGCCGTCTCCATGGGGCGAGGGCCGACCGGGCTGGCACATTGAGTGCTCCGTGATGGCCTCGGAGGTGCTGGGCTCCCAAATTGATATCCACACTGGTGGTATCGATCTCGCTTTCCCACACCACGACAATGAGCTCGCTCAGTCCGAGGCGCACCACGGCTGCTCTCAGTGGATTAACTACTTTATGCACAACGGCCACCTGCACATTGAGGGACAGAAAATGAGCAAGTCTCTCAAGAACTTCATCACAATCAAGGAAGCTTTGACCAGGTACACCCCACGACAGCTGCGACTTGCATTCGCCATGCAGCAATGGAACAACCAGCTGGACTTCAAGAACTCGCTGTCTGAGGTCAAGTCTTACGAGGCCACCATGACAAACTACTTCACCAACATCAAGGCCCTGCTGCGGGAGGAGTTTGACGCTCTGGAGGAGGGCAAGATTGTGGACAAGAAGATCTCCAAGGCAGAACTCGGTTTGTACGACGCACTGGGAGAGGCCCAGGCGCTGGTTCACAAGGCGTTCTGCGACAACCTGTCTACCCCAGTTGCACTGGATCACATCTACGACCTGGTTCAGAAAGCCAACGTCTATCGCAGCGAGAACAAGGCTAGCCTGCGGACTGAGGCGGTGGCTGAGATCGCACAGTGGGCGACCAAGATTTTTGGCATTCTTGGCTTCGAAGTTGTCAAAGATGGCATTGGGTGGGCCCGTTCCGAAAATGGCGGGGCGGCGGAAGACGTCGCAACGCCTTATGTCAAGGTCTTGTCGAACTTCCGAGACGCTGTCCGAAACCACGCTATTTCTAACCCAGCCGCCTACAAGGACTTTTTGGCGCTGTCTGACAAGGTGCGAAACTTTGACCTGCTCGAGGTGGGCGTTTCGCTGGACGACAGACCAGACGGCAAGGCTCTCGTTAAGTTTCTAGACGCTCAGGAGAAGGCTGACCTCATTGCCCAGAGGGACGAGAAGGTCCAGCGAGAGCAAGAGAAAGCAGCTAAGAAAGCCGCCGCCGCTAAACTCGAGGAGCAGAAACGACTAGAGAAGTTAGAGAAAGCCAAGCAGGTTCCAGCCGACATGTTCAAGACAGATGAGTTCAGCGAGTGGGACGAACAGGGCTTGCCTACTAAGGACAAGGCCGGAGAGCCAGTGACCAAAAGCATGAAGAAGAAGCTCCAGAAGCAGTACGACGCGCAGGTCAAGCTACACCAGGAGTTTCAGGATGGAAAGCTGTAAACGCTTGAAAGTTTAGGGTCTATCTATAGTGCTGCTGGAACCCGAACTCTCCGCCTCGTATTCGGTTTCAGGGTTCAGGGTCTATAGCTATAGGTAGTATAATGATGTCAGTTACGCCTTATCAGCCCGTGCCTTGCTCATACATATAGCGCTTTACGCAGTCATATTTGTGTTCGTAATTCATTCCGATCCTTCGTGCCAATTCGGCGAAGCCAAGTACCGGTGAGCGTACAATGGACCACTGAAGATCAATTTCCTCCTGTAGATCGCGCGCACAAAATAGCACCCTACGAGCCTACTAAGGTGAGATGCGAGTCATAGAAGCAGCCAAGACTTCAATCAATCAGAGTAGAGTGTAAAAGGCAAGGCAACAGCAACGTCTATTCTTAGGACTTAATCCCTGCCCGCCCGACCCCAGTCGAACCCCAGGCGAGCATCCCGATGCGTCACCCGTCGCAGCCATCTCACGACGCAACTTGCGTAGGAGCCCAACGGTACTGCAAGGTCAGTTTCAGAATATGCGGGAGTTGCAGGCAAAATTGAGAGTTACCCGGCAGCCGCAGAAGGCTAAATTGGGACAAACGTCAACACGCCCATGACGACGGTCGCTAAGTTTAAGAAAAAGCAAGTACGGCCTGTAGGGGGGGTGTGCAGACCTGCCCCTTTACCAGCCATTTTGAGAAAATTCAACCACCACGTTTGCTGGCATCCATTCGTTTTTTTTGCTTCAGCTCTACGAGCACGTTTTTTGGGGACCTAGTCTAGTGCTGGTTATTGGCTAGGTGAGTAGTCTCGCTCTCCTTAGGGGAGATATTGAGAGTTTGGTGAAGAGTCAAAAGGCGGTGAAGTGACTGAACGTGATTATTCGCGGTGGAGAGTGTGTGTGATAGGGACAAGAACTAGTGAGGAGCCGAGGCAAGGGAAATATATACCCAGTGAGAATTAGGTTAGCGCTGGGCTGTGAAGTCGGAGAGAGGGGAACTAGGCCACCGCGCCGGGCAGTGAAGAAGACAAATTTTGCCGTTGATACCGTAATGGCTTAATACCAAGCGACAGATTATAATCTCATCGATATTATCGCCCGACGTTATTTAAGGTCACGGCTAAAATAAGATTACTATTTTACGCTGGCGGAAACTGGTAGCGGGCGCTACGATCGGCGCAAACCACGACACGACAGTACGATACACGATCAACAATACGACAACCAGCTAACCGTTACAGTACAAGCCGGCAAGCAGCAGTTATTAGCGCTGGAACCGATTCCCTGTGCTAGGTGGTAGGGGTATCGTGCGCCCTGCACTGTATCGGGCCAGGCACGCAGTGAAAACAACCAAACAAATCGCACCCCACTAGTCCCTAATCACATCTCCGACTAACGCTCTCACTGTCTACTAACCGACTCTAATACCACCGCTGGCGTGTTGTGACTAATAAAAGGATGAGGATAAATAGACTAACGGCACTGGGGGCCGTCGGGGTCGCCGGAGTCCTGGCTCAGGACGCACAGACGGTGGCCCTGCCTGCTATAGACACAAGCTCGCTAGGACAAATTGGCCTAGTTGGTGCGTTTGACGCCGTCTCGAGGTATGCCTATAAGAACCAACAGAGCAGCACCTCAATCGACCTCACCAAGCCCGACTATGTCATGGCTGCCGCGGGCAGCAACAGCGTTCAGATAGACGCCGACACCGACGGCAACATCACCAGCGCCTGTTCGTTGGGCGATGAGGTTTACTTTGCCGGTACCTTCACCAAGGTCGGCTCGGTGGACGCTGCCGGTGTGGCTGCCATTAACACCACTTCGGGTCAGGTGACTGCCCTGGGTGACGGAATCAATGGCACCGTCAACGCTGTCTACTGCTCTAGCTCCAACAATACAGTTTACGCCGGCGGCGCTTTTAATTTTAACGGCTCATCCGCCGTCGCCGTTTGGGACACGAAGGACCGGTCCTGGAGCTCTCCAGTCTTTGGAGGCTTCACGGACGGTGTCGTACACTCAATTATTGGTTTCGAAGATAACATCGTTTTTGGCGGTCAGTTCAGCGGCCTGTCGGACCCCCGACTTGCCGGTAACTCGACTGCCGCGGCCATTAACTATCAGCAGGAGGTCAGCTTTTTGGCGGCTACAATCACCGCCGAGGGTTCTGCTCCAGGCAGTGATCCCTCCTCCATCAAGTGTCCCAACTCGGGTTCCTGGTCCCTGACCGATAACCGAGCTGGAACCTGGAGAGCTGACTGGCCATACAGCTACACACCTTCTCGGCTGCGACTGTACAACCTAAAAAACAGTCCAAACGGCACAAAGACCTGGCGACTACTCGCCTTCCCGCTCAACGGCATCATGAACTTTACGTACACGGACCCCTCCACCAAGGAGACCAAGGCCTGTGATGCGTTCTGTCCGTTGCCGCAGTCGAGCGAGGCCGAGTACGTTGACTACTTCTTTGTGAACCCAATCGCCATGGACAGTTTCCAGCTAGACATTAACGATTTCTACGGCGCCGCCGCCGGTCTTTCCGGAATTCAGCTTTTCCAATCTGGTGAGTACGAGCCTTCTAATGGCTTAATGGGCACACTAACATAGAACTTGTGACTTTTTCCAACAACACTTTGAACCAGGGACTGTCATGCGAAAATATGCAGTACTCTGGTACCTCCGACATCCAGGGCTCCGGATTCAGCCAAATGGCTGTTCAGGGTGCTCTATACGAGTCTACCACTATAACAGACGCTTCCCAATTGACGTCGTACTCGGTGACGTTTAACCCAAACATTACCGTCCACGGAAACTACTCTGTCCAGCTTTACACCCCCGGCTGCGTTGGTGACAACACCTGCGCTACCCGAGGTATGGTCAACGCCACTGTGTACATCAGCGACAATCTACCACCAGTGTCCATGATTGTCTACCAGACTAATCAGAATGAAAAATACGACACTCTGTACACGGGCCCTGTTGGCAACCAGATGGGCGGTTTCCGACCGCGAGTCGTGATTTCGCCTGTTGCTCAGCAGCCAGTCCCGTTCACTTTTGTGGCCGACCGAATCCAGTTCCAGTTTAACCAGACTATTGGTAACGGCACCAACTTGAATGGTCTGTTCGAGCTGAGCTTCAACAATATTTCGCAGCTCGACTCGAACCCAAGCTACCAGGCTCTGGGTGGACCCATCAATGGCGCTGCCTTCACTAACCAGGCTGAGGTCTACTCTCTGGTCGATGGTGGCAGCGGAACTCTGGTAATTGGTGGAAACTTTGAGAGTGGACAGGGCAACAACTTGGTGCGAATCAAGGACGGCTCTATGTCCTCTGTCAACGGAAACGGTCTTAACGGTCCTGTCAGCAAGATGGTTTCCGCCAGCTCCAACCTGATCGCCATCAGTGGCAACTTCTCGAACTCTCAGTCGGGCACGAACGGCCTCAACAATGTGGCTCAGTACGACCCATCTGGCGACAAGCTGCAGTCTTTCGGCAGCGGTACTTCTACCGCTCCTGATAACCTCGCGGTGCTCTACGTCAATGGATCCAAGAGCATTTGCTTCAGCGGAATTTCTGCAGTCACTGGCAAGCAGACCCACAGCACTGACCTCGGTATCTGGAACGTTGACAGCAACGCCTGGCTGCAGGAGTCTCCTCTCAACGCCTCATACGTTGAGGGTCGACTATCTACCTCCCTGGCCGCCAACAATATCCAGTACTACTTTGGAGCGCTGAGGATTCTGCAGTCTACTGCTCCAGGCGGTGCCTACGTTGATACCAACTTCGACGTGTCTCCTATGCCGTTCAAGCTTATTGACAGGTCTGCCAACTCCTCCACCAACAGCACTCAAAAGCGTGACAACAGTCAGGTTGTGGCTTCCCTCTCGGGCGTCAACACGCTGAATGTTGGTCTGTTTGTCAATGACACTAGATCCGTGATGGGCGGCTCTTTCCTGGCCCAGGGCAGCGATGGCAAGTACTACAGAAACCTGCTTATCGTTGACGGCACCACCACGGCTGTCGGCCTGCCAAACAACACCATTGCCGAGAACAGCGTTATCAACGCGCTAGCCTCCAGTGGTAACCAGTTGTTTGTCGGAGGATCTATCAACGATGCCGCTTCAACTGGCGACATCTCGGGTATTTTCTTCTGGGATATGGACACCGGAAAGCTGTCGGCCAATCAGCCACCTGGAATCAGCGGCGGTCAGTCGGTGGTTGCCCAGCTCAACATGCGGCCAAACAGCAACCAGCTGGTGGTCATGGGCTCGTTCGACCAGGTCGGAAGTCTCGGTTGCAGTGCCTTTTGCGTCTACGACACTCAGCAGTCACGGTGGATCCCCCCTGCGACTGGTCTGAGCGGCATTGTCTCGAGCTCGGTCTTCTCGGGCTCTGACGTCATTGTGCTTGCAGGTGATATGAAACTCAACGGTACCAGCACCAACTTTGCCCAGTACGACTTTAGCTCTTCTACCTATACCAACCTGCCCCAGCTGAGTAACGGTATCCCCGGCCCGGTCAACTCATTTGTCCTGAACGGTGACGGCGTTGATTCTATCTTCGCCAGTGGTACTTCCAACAACAACTCCTACCTAGCCCACTGGGACGGAAACAAGTGGACCCGAATCGACTCTGTCTTTGAGGCGGGCACTGTCGTCTCTGAAGTTTCTCTGATGGGACTCGACAAGCCCCACGCTCAGAACAGCATTCTGCCCAAGGACCAGATTTTGCTGGTTACTGGATCCATCGTGCTCAAGGACTTTGGCAACGCGTCAAGTGTCCTGTACGATGGGTCCAACTGGCAGCCTCTGTTTTTGTCAGTCAGTGGCAACGGCAGTGGTGCAGTCAACTCTGTGTTTTCTTCAAACTCTAAACTGTTTGGAAACAACCTCGGCAAACATTACATGGCCAAGGGACTGGTCGTCCTGGTCGCTTTGGCCATTTCGTTTGGTTTGATTTGCATTCTGGTACTGCTGGGTCTTGGTGTGGCCCACTTTAGAAGGAGAAACGCGGGATACAGGCCGGCTCCAACCCGGGTTTCGGAAATAGACATGACGGAAACCGTGCCCCCAGAAAACTTGCTCAAGGCTATGGGCAACGTGGGAGCGCCAAAGAACTAACTTGCATAAAGCCTAATCCCCGACATTTCGCCCCGGCACCCGCCGCCCCGACTATTTATTCCCCCGTTTCAGTTTTAATCTTCTTGGTTGTGTTTTTGATAATTGATTGCATGTTGTGTGTATAAAAGTAATCAAGTTTTGCTTTACAGTTGTTTTCAGAAATCGTATGCTTCGTAACTGTCTATATGAATAAATAAGTAAACTGGCAAATAGGGTTGACTACTTTCCAATTCTGATTTTCTTTGCTCTCTTTCCCTCCTCCTCCTCGTCGCTGAACTCGCTGAAGAGCTTCTCCGGCTGGGTCGTCTTGTACGCACCGAGGATGTTTGACTTTTTCGCCTTGTCGGCGTACTTCAACAACGCCTCTCGCGGGTCTTCAGTCACGTCGATATTGACATTGGCAAGCTTTTCTGGGTCCGCGTTCCAGATTCTGTTGGCATCAGGATGGTTGGCGGCAGCCTTTTGGTTCCTTCGTTCCTCGGCTCGTCGTTCTTGCCGTATTCGCTGCAGATCGAGGTCCTCTTCAATACCTGTCGCTGAAATGTCTGCCGTGACAAGATGGTCGTCAATATGTCTCGTTCTTGGCAGCTTGTCCATAACGAGCTTCGCGCCTTTGCTGGACTTTTCTCTGTCAAAGAGAATGGTTACCTTTCCGTCCCTTGTGCCAACAACTATCTGGTTGAGGCCTTCGTGCCAGTTGACTGTGGTGATTTCTGAGCTGAACGGAACTTCTGTGACTGTCGACAGGTCGTACTTATCGCAAACATGCAGGCTCTTGCCGATTCCGAGCAGAATGTGTCGCTTGTCAGGAGAGAAAACCATGTTTGAGTCTTCAAAGCCCTCAACTCTGGTTCTTTGTAGCAGAGGCGCCTTAAACTGTCGTGTATCCCACAGCTTAACCGTACCATCTGCACGGGTCAACAGCTGGTATTCGTTACTGCTGAGAATGCAAGATATGGGCCCATCGTGGGCTTGAACGGATTGACTGGGACGCAGGAACGGACCGGTCGCCGTCCACTGGGCAAGAGTCCCCTCCTCACTGGCACAGAAGACATTGTTATCGGCCCAAGCGACCGCAGTCAACCTGCACTTTGCTGCACCCTTCTTGTTCCGTATAACAATGACGCTCTTTTGAGTGTGCCTAGTGTTGACGTCCCATAGTCGCACGGTGCTGTCAGCACCACAAGTAGCAAAGCTCTTGCCGTCTGGACTCCATGCCCCAGAGGTGACCTCGGAGATGTGTCCCTTGGTGTTTTTCATGTCTATCAGGTACATGTCTCCATCTTTGTATGTTGCCAGTTCGTCTCCGTTTCGCGAAAAGAGCATTGGCTTGGTCGAACGTGTGATGACCAGAACGGAGTCGTTCGAAGGGGCAAACAGGGCCTTTCGAACGTGATATGTCGTTGCTGGCTCGACACTCTTGAATGCATTCTTCAGACTGTAGTCCATTCCAGGGAAGTCCCAGTACTTGACAGTGCAGTCCTGAGATCCCGTGACCATTCGGTTTCCATTGGCGTCGAGAGAGATGCTGGAGACGGGTTTACTGTGAGCGGAAAGAACAAGCTCGTGGCTAGCGGGCAGCTCAATCTCTTCGTCACTGTCGTCACTGTCGCTGTCACCCTCACTGGTTTTTGTGGACACAACCCTCTGCGCCCGCTTGTACCTGGCATCAATTTCCCCCTGCCCCCGCTCCTGGGCACTCTTCTTACCAAAGCCAGACAAATAGGCCTTGACCTCGTCTTCATCCACGTCGGACATGACTGTTTGCTCTGTGCCAGTGCCGATATTTTCTGCCGCACGCGCTGTGATCACAGAATTGCATATGCAGCACCCTGTTGTGGCTAGCTAGCACGTGGGCGCTGAATGAAAATCCCGTAGGCCAGAAGATTTCGACCCATGAAATATAAATAACGAGCCCTGCTCGACGGTCCAGGGTCAGTCACCACAGCAATGAGCCAGAGGTTATGGATATGTGAGAACAGGCGGTGTGGAGAAGTGCACTACAAACCTCATTCAAAGTGTAAACGGTGTGGCCAGCCCTGTTTGTTTACGGATGTTCCTCCCCCAGAGAGGTAACCAGCGGCCGCGGCCCGACAGTCAAAGTGAAAGGCGCAATTCCAGGCCGTCCCTGCCAATCCTGATTATCACTCAGCCAGCGAATCCCTTTCAAAGAAGCCGTTCCTGAACACCGTTATGCAGTCCAGTGTCTCACAGGTCATCACTACGTCATCGGTTAAATAGAAAATATCAGTTTGCATCGTTAGTCTTTGTGGGCTTGCTAGTCAGTTCAGCATGTAACTCTAGAGGTTCAAGTCGGGTGAAACCCAAGCAAGCAGGATCACAGAAAGTGATATTATATACTGCTTGACCACAGTAGTTCGTTTCAGACTCGTCCACGTCCCGCAGTCTTAACCCGCGGTCCACTAGTTGCATCACTTCCGTCTATCTGCCTGCCGATCGTGGCATAATGGGACTTCTTCAAACGTTACCAAGCTCTATTCCACATCATCTCTCGGTGTACGCATGACTATCCTGATACTGGCTCTTGTTTCGGTTCATTGTATCGGTTCAGCATTCCGGCGCCGGAAACCGTGCACTGAAGAGTGTTGACCGCACGCTACAATCAAGAGCTATGACTTGGAGCCCGTCTAACATAAGTGTCTATCGGCATTTATACGCTTCGTGACCTGTCGAGTGTGCCACGTAATTCCATCACCCATGCTCACAGCGCCCATGTCTAGAACATACACCGCCAGCATCTACGGTGTTGGTCCAGTTCGCCAAGCCTATGACTCCATCGCACATGAGTACCTGATCGTCTCCGCATGAGCTTATCTTTGAATAATCAGGTGACTCACGTTGCACGGCGTCTTGTTAGTGTGTTAACGCACGTCCCTGCTTAACCCACGTGCTTGCCTCTTGTCATCTCAACAATGAGTAAATACGACGAAAATCTGCCCAAAGACGCTCGGGTCGGTCGGGAAAATCAACGTGAGTATATGGTGATGATAAAGGTGCTAACAAGTGTACAATGATACTGGAGCCAGAGTTGTCGCGGGGACAGTGGTGTTGAACAAGGACAAGACTCAGGTTCTGCTGGTCAGCGCCATGGCAGGCAAGGGTCACTGGATCATGCCCAAGGGTGGAGTCGAGACAGATGAGGCCGGGGATTTCGAAGAGGCTGCGCTTAGAGAAACCTGGGAGGAGGCTGGCGTGGTTGGCAAGATTGTAAAGAACTTGGGCGTGGTTTGCGATCCACGGCCGCCGTACGACTCGGCTAAGCAGTTTGGAAAGAGACCAGAGTTTCACTTTTATGAACTTCAGGTGGTCAGAATGGAGGACAATTGGCCAGAGAGCGATAACAGAATCAGGAAATGGGTGGGGTATAAGGAAGCGGCCGCGGAGTTGTTGAAGGCGCAGAGAGACGAATTGAAGGAGTTCTTGGACAGGAGTGGGATTGACAAGAGCACTTGAGCCTCTAGCCTCGAACCTCGAACGCAGTATATAGTCAGCTAGATGCTAATTAGAACACAGAATTGTCGTAGGGCCTAGAGCCAGCACCACTCTGCTAACTGTCCTCGGCTAACTAATGGGCGGTCATTTCGGCATCATATCATTAACTCTATGAACGGTGGCTACTTTTGGGAACGCAAACCATGTGCTCTCCAGGCACTAGGCACTAGGCAAACAGACTGCCCATCAGATCCTGCAGCATATTCGCCTGTCGTGGCGGCTGAATTCCAAAGAAAACTTGTCCAACCTTGTCCAATGGGGCCTTCAGTGCAGGCACGCTCTCCAATGTCGACTGGTACCTCAGCTTGAGCCGGCCAAACATATCGGCATTCTTGTGTTGACATGTAGCCACCAGCAGCTGCAAAAAGTTCAACAGTGGGCAGTCTTCCCAGACCAGAATGCCCTCCGTGGTCTCAGCAGGGTACTCCTGCTGCAGCTTGGCAAGATAAGTCTCCTGCAGTTTCCTGGCGTCTCGAATGTTTTCCACGGCAAGGTACCCCAGGACGCCTCGTGATAGAAACATAGACATGGTCAGAATGTCCTTGGGCTGCTGCTCGGCAGCCCATTCGTACAGCAGTTCACTCAGCTCAGCAGCGCTTTCTCGGGTGCCTAGCAGAAAGCATCGTTCAGCCAGGTACGCCTCGTCGGCGCTAGCAAAGATTGTTCCGAGGACGTGATTAATCTCAGGATCGCCGTATGGGACGGGTCCAAACTTGCTGGCCCACTGTGTAATCTCCTGAGCGAGCTTCTTGAGAGTGGGCTCGGTTGGGTTGAACTTTCTCAAAAGCTGCACCAATCGGGCTCGAGACACGGCATCAACTGGAATCTCAGCTGTGTTGTAAACAGAGACCAGGTAGAATGTGAGGTCGCTGGCTGATCCGGCCTGGTCGGCGTCTAATAGGAGCTGGCCAGTGCTATAGAGGAGGTCGATGGCGCTGGTGTAATTTTTGGTTCGAACGTATCGAGCAACTAGCGTTCGCACGCTCTGGTGGGCTTCATAGAACTGGCCATTGGAGATTCTTGTTAGTCGAACAAACACTCAACCGAACGAACGCCATGGTGAGTAGTTGGGCTGTGAATACGGGTGATCCCGCCTGAGCAAACTTGAGCCACTATCAATATCCCTCAGTCTAACTACTCTTCTCTCACCATCCAATTGTTTACTCACTTCTCCTGTGTCCGCTCTACGGTTTTTTGTAGTTTGGTTGCCATTTAAGAAGCGCGTTTAGGTCATCACTACATATGCTATCGTGTGGGTAAGGGTATCGTGTTCACATCAAGTTTAGGCATGGTTAGTCCTTCTTGCCTAAACTCAGCCGTCTTGCCCTGAGACTCTGAATCTCCTGCAACACGTCAGCCTTGATCTCCTCAAACTCCTGCAGAGCCTCCTTGACGTCCTCGTCAAAGACGTCAAAGTCTGGCTGAGGAACGCCAAGCGTGGGCTGGTTGGAGGCCATCTGTTCTAGTTCTCGCTTGATGGCCTTCAGCTTCTCGGAGTCCATCTTGATCTTGTCCTGTGGCAGCTGCTTGGGCTGGAAAGAGCCCAGCAGCTGGACAATCTGCTTCTTGTGTGGGCCGTGGAAGGCAAACAGCACCAGAGCGACACCAACATGTGGAAGGAAGTACACGCTGGACCACAGGTGGATAGATGGCTGCGTCTCCAAAACAATAAATGGCATGGTTCCGTATCCGAAAGCCAGATGTGTCACAAAGAAACAGACAATGTCGTAATAAGTCTTGTATGGTCCCGGGCTCACCTTGTCGGCCTGCAGGAAAATAGGTCTAATGTGTCGTCTAAAGAGCCGTCCCACAGACTGGAACAAGGCACCACTGACAAAGGTGAGGTAGTATCCTGGCCGGGTTCCGTGCCAGAAAGCAGACACCAGAAAGGTGGCCATAGTGCTTCGGAAACCGGGCTTTCGGCCTCGCGGCGTCACTCGTAGATACACGTAGTTCTTGAGCCACTTGTTGGTATTCATGTTCCAAGCCTCCAGCAAACTGTGGGTGTTCTGGCCGGTCTCGTAAGCCCATGGGTCGACGTTCTTGACTCGGTCCCATTTGTACTTTCCGGTGGGGGTCTTGCCGTTAAACCCAAGGCCACTCAGAATACAGGCGCCCTCAGAAATAGTCCACGCAGCGTAGTACTTGAGTCGGTGCGAAAACGAAATCAGGGCCAGGTAAAACAGTCGCCCAATAAAGGGGATGTTGTAAAACTCAGGGGAAAGCGACCACTCAATGTCGACAAACTTGGCCACGAGCTGGGTCCAAATGAGCACCCAGACAATGCCCTCGAGGAACTTTCGGAAAGCGTGTCGTCCACTTCTTGGAATTCGTCGGTACACGCTTCTGCCGCGCTTGGGGTCGTTGATGGTAATGTCAAACATGCTAAGGTCAATCCATCGCTCAAACTCTCGGTAGTCATACGACGGACCGGTCAGCAATGACGGAAAGTAGAAAGCATAGGCAAGGAAGTCAACAAGTCTGGGGTGGGCCTTGACAGCCCTGTCCTGCTGGAACTCACTCAACATCTCAGCCGGTCGAGTACCATCGTAAACGTTCCAGCCAAATGCAGACAACTTCATGCACAAAACCATCTGAGCACCAGTAATGCCGATGACAGAGGTAAAGTCCTCGTCGCTGTGCAGCTGCTCCTCGATGTGGTTCACCATAAGATGGCCCAAGACGAAGGCAAAGTTCAACCAGGGCATGAAAGGGTTGGCGGCCATATACTTGGTCAAAACAAAGGTGAAAGTCGTTGAAATCAACAGAGTCCTCAGGCCATACCACAGGTTGAAGACGCCAACCAAGTAGAACATGGACACTGCAATACAATAGACATCCTTGAGCGCCCTCTTGTTGTCAGGAAGACGCTTCAGAATAGCGCAGAACGGGAAAGACAGCAACAGGCATAAGGTCATCCGCAGCAGATCCGGCGGGAATGACGCCGCCGCCGCTGCCCCCTCAATATACTCATCAATCATGTTGATATGACGGTAAGTTGTTCAAGGGCGGTTGGAAATGTTGAGATGCCATATGGTCACGTGACGCCGCCGCGTGGTTGCGCAGCGTGGAGACAAGCCTTCATTTTATTGATCAGCGCAGGACGTCACGAGAGCCAGAACGTGCCACGAATTGAAAGGGGTGCATACCAAGGGTTGTGTTAGATTGTTTTTTTTGTTGGCGGATCTTTTCTGTGGCAGCGGGTCTGCTATTAGTGAAGCAGTTTCCTGATGATCCCCAACGGTTGTCGCTGCGTCAGACTCGGCTTTATGTAGGAAGCAATTACAGGTGTAGGCTCAACATTAACATTCTCCAGATATCCCGCGCAAATGGTGGGTATCTTATCAGATGGACCTGCAGGCCATCGCACTGAGCTGTGTATTAGTATCGACAATTTGGGGGTTTCGAGGGTAAGAATTTTCAGCAGGTGTGGGGTCAGTGATGTCCCAGCAGCTGATTTGAATTTCGGTAGAGGGGCTGCGTATGATTTGATGGTATTGAAGTTATCTGAGTACTTCGCTGGAATCGCACACTGCCAGCCAACGTTCCACGACTTTCTCCGATATGTCCGCCTTCTCCCGTCGTCTCATTGACACTTTTGCCTGTCAACCCAGTACTGGCCACTCCATCCAAAAAACAATCACATCACACCAGTAACACCAAACCAATCCCCTACACTCCCTCCAATACAAGGGTAACCGGTAGCGCTCGCCATCTGCGGTTCGGTCAATATCGCGACGCACGCGATCAGCCGCACACGTGACCACCTACACTGCAAGGTCAAGACCTGAAAAATCCGCCATCTCCGTTTCTCTTCACAATGTTGCGGTTAATTCGATCGAGCCGAGTGCCACTGCGAAGATGGTACTCCTCTTCACAGGGTCCGACAGTAAGTTGTTTGTGTGGGGTGTTGCTAATAAGGCCGTGGTGCTACTGAACATGGGAGGTCCAAGCACCGTCCCGGAGACTTACGATTTCCTCCTGAGACTGTTTAGCGACGGAGATCTGATTCCCCTTGGTCCGTTTCAGGGTCCTCTGGCCAAGTTTATTGCATGGAGGCGAACGCCACAGATAGAGAAGCATTACCAGGAGATCGGTGGTGGCTCGCCTATTCGAAAGTGGAGCGAGCACCAGGCTGCTGAGGCCTGTAAACTGCTTGATACTCTGTCTCCTCACACTGCTCCCCACAAGCCATACGTTGCATTCCGATACGCCGCCCCGCTGACTGAAGAGACTTACCAGAAGCTGCTGGATGATGGCATCAAGCGGGCTATCGGCTTCTCTCAGTACCCACAGTACTCTTACTCGACTACGCGAAGCAGTGTAAACGAATTGGCTCGAATTCAGGCCGAGATTGACCCGTCCAAGTCAATTGAGTGGAGTTTCATCAACCGATGGCCTACCCACCCTGGTCTCGTCAAGGTCTTTGCCAGACACATTCAGGACAAACTCAACGAGTTCCCAGAAGATGTTCGAGACAAAATTATCGTGCTGTTCTCTGCCCACTCTCTCCCCATGGATGTCGTGAACCAGGGCGACCCGTACCCTGCTGAGGTCGCCGCCACTGTGTTTGCCGTGATGCAGCAACTCAACTTTTCAAACCCATACCGACTGGTGTGGCAGAGTCAGGTCGGCCCCAAGCCATGGCTGGGTGCCCAGACTGCAAAGGCTGTCGCCTCGCTGGAGAAGATGGATACCTACAAGGGCTGTGTTTTGGTGCCAATCGCCTTCACTAGTGATCACATTGAGACACTGCACGAAATCGACATTGAGCTCAAGGAGGACGCAAAGTTTCCGGAGCTGATCAAGCGAGCCGAGTCCCTGAACGGTGACCCAGAGTTTATCGAGGCCATGGCCGACGTGGTCAACACGCACTTGAACGGAAACGAGGTCAAGGCGGTTGAGAGCGGCCAGGCCGTTAAGGAGTTCACCGTCATTGTTAAATAGTGTAAATAGACGTGTTATATATTAAGCTTTATTCAGGTTGAGACAACTTTCCGGCGGCTCACGGCTTCTTGGCAGGCAATTCGTACAAGAGATTTCAAAAACATTAATTAGGCTCATTAATCGTCGATAACAGGTTAGTATTTTCAGTCCACGCTTATCGTCCGCAGTACTTGATCTCGGCCCATCGGGTGGCAATGTAGCCGATGGAGGCAAAGGCGAAGGCCAGCTCAAAACCCACGTCTCCCATGCCTCCAATCTTCTTGGCGATTGGTCCCGTGTACCAGACCTGGGACATGCCGACGACGGCGCCGGCGACACCGCAGCAGAAGGCAAAGACAGCAGCCCAGCCCTGGGCCAGCTTCTCCTTGACGTTGTAGTTGTCAATGTCGTAGCCGGCGTAGGATCGCTTGTAGAGCACGTGATCGGTCAAGACGACGCCGGAGTAGATAGCCAGCCAGTAGCCGATCAGGTCCATGAAGTACACCATGGCCGAGGCGAAGTAGGTGTAGGCTGGGATAGCAATGGCGATACTGACGCCGCAACCAAAGATGGTCCACACGATTCGAGGAACCTTTCGGAAGCCCGACCACACTGTCTGAGCGGACAGGCCCAGGGAGTACATGTTTGGCACGTTGTTGGCGACGGTGGAGATGGCGAGCAAGACCATGCAGAACTGGCCAAAGCCGTGGAGCGAGTTCTCTACCAGGATCTGGTACAGCAGACCACCGACAGAGTCCTGAGCGTAGGCGTCAGCCCAGGTCTTGTTGTTGACCGTTCCGGTCATGCAGGCCGCGCCGAGGATCATGCCGAAGATGAGAGGGAAGATCAGTCCGATCAGCACGGACAGGAAGATTCGCGGCTTGGACGAGTCGGATCGCATGTAGGTGGTGTAGTCGGAGGCGTAGGTTGACCAGCCGGTAGCGTAGCCAAAGACGGTAGCGCCGAAAGACAGAACGGAGGCAGCCTCAGAAGCGCCGGAGCCCATGTGGCCAGCGTCGAACTGACGCGACTTCGCCATTCGGACAGCGATGATGATGAAGATGATGAACGTGGGCACCCAGGACCATCGCTCAAAGGCGTGGACAATCCTGTAGCCGAAGAAAGTCACCAACAGCGTCAGAGCGGTGATGATGATGACACCGGCCCAGGCAGGCAGGCCACCGTTGTTCACGACATGCAGGAACTGGGCAGCAACCATAGTGTTGACTGCGGTCCAGCCGATGCAGGCAACGCAGTTGAGGAAGGCGATGAGTCGGACTCCCTGGTAACCGAACCAAAATCGAGACAACACCATTTGTCTCAGACCAAACTTGGCGCCAAAAGTGGAATACAAGGCAACTGGAAGCGCGCCAAGGATATTGAAAAAGATAATAGTGAGGACAGAGTCCCAGAAAGTCAGGCCAAAGATGGCGACGCCCAGAACACCGAGCGCAAATGTGTTGATAACCATGTTACCACCAAGCCACATAGTAGCAGGGTTCAGGTAGTTGGTGTCGGTTTTTTCCTCCTCTGGAACTCGCTCGATTCCTCGAACTTCGGCCTTCAGGACACGAGCAGCATAGCTTTCAAACTTCTGGAAGGGAGAGTGCTCCGAGGCGGTGTTCCAGCTCTCGGTGCCAGCCAGTTTCTCTTCGTCGTACGGGTGTACGTGTGACATTGTGAAATAACTTGAGGGTGTGTACCAAAACGTAAGGCGAGATCTACGCCCTTTTATAGCAGTTCAACGGTTTCGATTTTTTTTATGCGTGTTGCTTTTTCGGATCTTTGTCAAATCAGTCACTACCACATCCGCCATCATAAATTGCGCTTACACGGTCTATTATACGAGCTATGCGTCTCTAATACCCTTCTCTTATCTTCTTATCACCATATCTGCCCCGTTCCCTGATTTCAGCTGCGAACTGCAAGCTTATTAGAGATGTGCCCTCAAGCCGACGGTTTGCCATCGGTAAGCCGCACGTCTATGTGTCTTGGCCCGTTTTTTCGCAGTCTCCTATTGGACGTCTGCATGTCGATAGCTTATCGGTCCCTGAAAGGCACCCCCCATAACACATGTACCCATGAGGGTGAACTTCGCTTATAATCTTTTAATGTAGGTGGAGGTAAGGACGCTCAAAACTTGCCCGTGGGTGCGTTACCGTATTGGGGCCCGGAAAAATCCGATATACGTTATGCAAGATGTCTTACCACCTGCATATGAAATTTTTTTCACTGGCTGTGATAGCCGTGATGATCCAACGGTCGCGGGGGCAGGGGGCGTTATTAGTGTCGAATGAATGGTAGTAGGGAAAGGCGCACAGCCCGTGATGTCATAGTAGCGACAGCTAGACGTTAGATGGCACCAGTGTTGAATGCTGGTCAATGCGGTCCAGATCATGCGCCGCGCAAAACCGAACATCGTAGATAAGGACAAAGTGACTGTACCGTGTAGGATATGCCCGATCACTCAGTGACATATTGCGTAGATCTACCCATCTAGGTACATGTTAACTACATGTAACGATGCAGCTTTGGTTGGACAATATTATTCTACAAACGCGCGCCAAGCTGGTTTCTTATACCCGTCGCGTAAAGTTAATCCGTGTGCCAAGTGAACGTTCTGAAGTCTGCTGACCTATCAGCGCGCCAAGAATAATGACAATAAGACGTTGCGACACTGGTTACGCGTCGCGCAAGTCCGGCTAGGTGAATGCATGAACCGCCGGGTGAAACTGTTTAAGCGACAAATCGGCACGCCGGTATACGGCTGTAGTGCAGATGCGATGAGGAACAATAACATATGCAGCCGGATTAATCACAAGGCGAGCAGGCGTTAGACATTCGGAGACTGATCTATAAGTAATGAACGAGCTACTTCAGAAAACTTGAGTCCATGGCTAACTCGTACTCGTAGTCAGGCTGCTGCTCCATGTACAAACTTTCTGGCCCGGCGATATTCTCAAACGTAAACTGAGCCTCCTTTTCAGGTACAATGTGTTTTGTGTTGTTCACACACGCGTCCACCATCAGTTGCACCTTGCAACACCGCTCCATGAGCGTGTACAGGTAAGCGGCCTCGTCAACTGTGCCGCCCACAGTCAGCAAGCCGTGGTTCTTCAGAATTGCCGCTTTATTGTGTTGTCCCAACGCGCGCGCAATTTCCTGGCCTTCACGCCCATCCAGTACAATGCCACCAAAGTTCTCATATACAGTGTGGCAGTTGTAGAATGTGCACGCATCCTGGCTGATGATATCAAGCTTCTTGCCAAAGGTTGAGTAGGCTTTGCCATAGATGGAATGCGTGTGGCAAGCCGCATGAACGTCGGGGCGCGCTTTGTGCAGCTCGGAATGGATCTGGAATCCCGCCTTGTTGATGGGCCGTCGACTGCCGCCAATGATTTTTCCGTGCTCGTCAACATGGACCATATCGCTGACCTTCAAGAGGCCAAAGTGCACTGCCAGTGGGTTGATCCAGAAGGTGTCTGGCCGGACGGGATCACGAATTGAAATATGGCCAGATGTGCCCTCAGTGAAGCCTCGCCGGGCAAACACTCGGAAAGCACCGGCCATGTGCTCAAGCATCCATTGACGCTCCTCATACTTGTCTTCAAACTTGGGCAGAGGATACGGGTTGCCGCCCATGGTAAATCCGTCGTCTTCAATAAGTGTCATGGTCTTGTGTGATGAGGCAAGCGAAATGTGGAGATATATGTATGATGCACGGCGTTGACTTCCTTGGCAACATGACGGTCACGTGATCGGTAACGGTAGCAATTAACGGTAAGACCTGTTCGACTCATGCAAGGTTACTGTGCAGTGATGGGGTAGTAGTTTCTCCTTGTCAGGCTGAGGGGAGGTTTTGTTGTAGCGGTGACACATTGGCATTTATGCATCAGCCGTGCGTCCTTGTCTGCCACTGTATCACAGTTATACCGTTAAAATCAATTGTGTAGTAGATATTCAAAGAGCACTAACAGGGTATAGCCGCCGACGATGAGTTTAGCCGCTTGGTGGTACCATGCATGAAATCCCCGCGGCCGATATCGCTTGATATACCAGGGTGAGAATGCCGATCGCTGTGAATTGTTAAAACGAGCTGTGTTTACATTCGTTGTTTTGGTGTGTTGTGGCACTTGGCGATTTCAGGCAGGTGGTTCATAAACAACAGATGAAACGCTGATCGGTCCCTCGCATATATACACCGTGTGGAAAAACTTTTATTTCTCAGATATATTTGATATGGCAATCGTTGGCAACATTCGATCGAGAGAGGTTTGGTACGTTAGAAATATATATTTACACCTGTTCTCAGTTTTCATAAGTTTCTCGATATGATGAAATATGGCACATACAACCGGCGACGCGCGTGCACATCGAAGGAATAATATGGCAGCCACGTGCATGCAGTGTGGGACTACCTCGAGCATGTCGATTTGAATGCTATTTCCGAGCCAGGCTTTCGAGTTTCGGGGTTCTTTTTGAGACGCGAACCTCAACCGAGGCCGGCACTAAGATTCTTCCCATCATGTCAGCATCGTTACCTGCTACACACCTCAGTCGCTCAAATTTGCTGAAAAAGGCGGCGAGAGCAATGCAGCTCTTGTATTCTAGCGTATGCGAAGTCTTCCAATTTTTCTTGATAAAAATGATTTGAATGTCATTCCCAGGCGCGATCACCAAACACTTCAGAAAACTAATAGTGGCAAAATCGCTCCAAGAGTTCAGAGTTACTCGGAATGATTTGCTGGCTGGCGAGAGACGGAGATTGAACGCCCGAGACACATCGTGAAACACAATGGTGACAGAGGTTGTAGCCCGAGCAAGTGCGCAGAGATTTTCAACAAATTTTCTAGTATAGGGAGACGAGTTTGCATTGGAGACAACAATCTCTTTCAAACCCAAATCGAGTTTCTTTTCAATCATGCGCTCAAGAATCCTTATAAAGTCCTTGGGCGGACGATCGTCTTCAGGGCTCCAAGTAGCACTGGCTACTTTCGACAAAACAGCATCGTATTTTCCGCAAACAAGACGTTTAGTAACGTCGCGCACATTCCTAGAGTACTCCCCGTCCTTCCAGCGAGAGGTTAGAAAGTTGCCTTTCAGCTCGTAGGTCGGCTGGAACATCGTCCAGAACAGCCGGCAAACAAAACGGAGTCTGAAAACGCTCTGTCCATCACAGTAAGACATTATGATTTCCCAAACCTCTAGCGGTGCCCAGTCCTCTGGCCTCTTATAGTTATGACGAGATCATTTTGAAGGCCGTGTTAGAAACGAAGTGGCTTCGGCTTCAAGCTGCTTAGCTTGTCGTTTGGACATTGCCAGGAAGATGTGGAGTTCGATAAGCAAATCTAGTTTTGTGGGCAGGCTCTTAGATTACCTTTTGAAATGAAACCATGGCGGGTGCTCCGAAGTCATCTAAGGGCGTCATTGTCTGCGCTTGTCCCCGTTGAACTATCAACATGGTGAATAACTTGAGCTTAGCTGTCTTCAGAGCATGTACCACTAACGATCCATGGCTCGATATACGGTATCTCGTGGGGGTACATGTACGGTGAAATGGTACAATAGTACGAGGGTGATGGGAGTGTGCGGCGCCCTCTACCAGTAAATATCAGGACTGAAAGTTCACCATCTTAGACAGGAACCACTGCCTCGGCGCCTTTTCTACGATGAGACGAGTCGTTGTCACTGGGCTGGGAATTGTGTCCCCCGTGGGCGTGGGAATCCCAATGGCTTGGAAAAACCTGATTTCTGGTTACTGCGGCATCGTTGCGTCCAACCTGGACGATAAGATCCCCTCCAAAGTAGCTGGAAGAGTTCCAGGTTGGGAGTCACGAAGCAAGCGTGTGCCGTTGTTTGCCCAGTACGCTTTGGCTGCCGCTGAAGAAGCTTTGAAAGACGCAAGCTACGTGCCTGAGACGGAAGCCCAGCAGGAGCGATGCGGTGTAGCTGTGGGCTCGGGTATTGGCGGTTTTGATGTGCTTTACGACAATGTGACGGCTTACAATGATGGAGGCTACAGGAAAGTATCACCGCTATTCATTCCAAACCTGCTGAACAATATGGCGAGCGGTCACATTTCTATACAGAACAAACTCAAAGGGCCAAACCATTCAGTCTCCACAGCCTGCACCACGGGCGCCCATGCCATTGGTGATGCTGCCAGTTTCATTCGAAACGATATGGCCGATGTGATGGTCGCGGGAAGCACTGAAGCGCCCATTCACGCAGTCTCGATGGCGGGATTCGCCAGGGCAAAGTCTCTATCTACAAAGTTTAACGAGACCCCTGAGCTGGCCTCGCGTCCATTTGACAAGGACCGTGATGGCTTCGTCATAGGAGAAGGTGCTGGAGTCATGGTTCTGGAGGAGCTCCAACACGCACTCAATAGAGGTGCCAAAATCTATGCCGAGGTCGGAGGGTATGGCGTTTCAGGCGATGCCCATCACATAACGGCTCCGTCTGAAGGTGGCCAGGGTGCCTACAGATCTATGAGAATGGCTCTGCGAAGTGCAGGTGTTCATCCTAACCAGCTTGACTACGTGAACGCCCACGCGACGTCTACTGTGCTCGGCGACGTGGCTGAGTACAGCGCCGTTCACAGACTCTTGACTGAAGGCGAGGCAACTAAAAAGGCACGAGAGATGAACATCTCGTCCACAAAGGGCGCCACGGGTCATCTTCTTGGTGGTGCCGGATCAGTGGAAGCAGTGTTCACTGTATTGGCAGTTCACAACAATGTTTTGCCGCCAACTGTCAACTTGCATGCGCAGGACGAGTCCCTAGGAGCGTCCAATTTTGTCCCTTTGATTGGACAGGAGAAAGAGGTCAAGGTGGCTATTTCGAACAGCTTCGGTTTCGGGGGCACCAATGCGACTGTGCTCTTTAAGGAGTACGCGTAGCCGAGCGTGCCATCGCCTGTGTCGCCTCAAATCGTTCCTCGTGCTCGCTGCTCGAAAACCGCCTGTGCCGCGACAGCCACGGCTTCAATGTCATCAGAAACTTTGCATGAGCCCACAGCCCTCATCGCATCTCCTAGCTCTTTTGCACGACAAAGAACCGGCGAAACCTTGGAATGATATGTTGGGTTGTCTATGGCCCTCTGTGTGGGAATCACGACAAAGATATCGTGAAGCTTGCCTGCGACGTCGTGGTAAGCCTTTGCCAGTTCCTCATCTCTGCCCATCGGGTTCTTTGGAAGCTGCTTGATGGCCATGTTGGCACCACGTAAATGCGTCTCCAGCACAGTGAGATATCCGCAGAGTTTGTAGTTGAACTTTACCTCATCTGGGCGCTGGAGAACGGCAATGACTATGGTCGCCTGACTCGAGGCTCTGCGCAGACTGCCGATTAAGTCACCAGCAATAAGTGGTCTCATATTGTATGGCCAACTGTCGGATTAACTATGGAAATTAGTTACGTGTCTTTGTAGTGTGGAGTGGCCGCCAAGATCATCGTCAGCGGCACGATGATCCGAAGCAGCCATTTAATGCAATAAAGCACAGTGCTAATCATATAGAGGTGGGTAGCAATTGTCTCCGTAATGCATGATAAGCTTATTGGACCAAGAGATTGTTCTATTTATAGTGAAATTCACTACGTCCACTGTATATGGCAGTTGACAGGTTAGAGACTACCCACATAGACTCCCATTTAACGGGTAGTTCAAGCACCTCGTATTTGTGTCAAGTGAATGACACCAACACATTGCTGAATGCATGTCTTTAGTGATCACGTCAGTAGTCATTAATTGAATACCGAACTATCTTCCCCCAGATGGCCTCTGAGATACGCGTTTATAAATCACTAAGGGTAAAGAACTTCACTAAACGGGGGTTAACGCGATAGCTCTGATGCAATTTCACATTCTTGGTGTGTGCGCCATTTTACATGCGTGCGGCTGGTTCTGCGGCTCAGTGGGTTAGGGCAGGGTCAACGGTGAAATATATAAACGCCAATTCCCACCTGACGCGACCCGATAGTGTATTGATAAAAAAATTTAAACACGCGAAAAAACACACATAGACATGTCCTCACAGCCTCGAGAGATCAAGACGCGGTTCCCGGTTGCGCGGATCAAGCGACTCATGCAGAGTGATGAGGAGATTGGAAAAGTTGCTCAGGCCACTCCGCTAGTTGTTGCCAAGGCATTGGAGCTGTTTATGATTAGTCTGGTTGACGAATCGTGTGCCCAGGCCCGGCTTAGGAATTCCAAGAAAGTCACCCCTGCCCACCTGAAAAGAGCAGTTTTTACCATCGAACACTTTGACTTTCTGCGACTTCTCATGGCAAAGTACCCCGATCCAGTCGGACCAGAGGTTGGCGCAGACGAAGAGGAAGCCCCCAAGAAGCGAGGACGAAAGGCTAAGGAGGAGTAATTGCGCCTCTTACCTCTCGCACTGAGTTTCCGCCTCGGCGTTGGCTCGAATCGACAAACAACTGCAACGCGACTCGTCACACGCGTGAAACCTATTTATTTGGAGTCACTCTCGGCTACCACCGGCATGTCACGGCTACTCCTGGCGTCTCACGGCTCTCACTGGCATCAGTCAATTTTCACCTTGCAGACGCACCACCTGACAGGGTCTCGAACGGTCGACAGTGCTCAGGGGACCAGAGCTGGGGTAGCCTACCTTTGTCGCGCTACGCACCGGCTAATAAGGCAGGTAATATGCGTCTTGCGCCTGGATGCACGTGCACCGACAATCGGACAGACCAAGATGAAACGAAAACAGTCCAAGGACTAGTAATGAGATACGACATAGATAATGCGTACCACGCTGAGTATTTTCACTTGCATACAATTAGCTGTAGCGTGTTGGGGGTTTGGTAGATGGTCGCACAGGTGCAGATAAGGTGCAGCGCAACCTTATCAGCGCAATCATCTCACTTACCATAACTTTACGCACCAATATATTCCAACACAGGTCTATAACCACAGTGTGAGGAGCTACCTAGTCGCGCTACTCAGCCTCGCAACACCCATCCCACAGACATCCCACCCGGATCTACCCGTGCCCCATCATCGATAACGGAAAAATTATTTTTCATCAACACAACATGAAGAGCATCAGGACCGGGACCGTATTGTTTGTGCGGGCCTACAGCACCAAACCGCAGTTAGTCTACAAAGTCTCGGTGGCGTACCGTCCCAAGACCCGGGATCTCATCGGCCGGGGGTCTCAGCTGTCCAAGACACTCGATGTCAGTATTCCTCGTCGCCCTGAGCTCCGGGACGTGCAGCGGCCACAGTCGGGCCAGGACTCGTTCTTCGAGGTCTCCCAGGGCGGATCAGTTGCCGTTGGCGTCGCCGATGGCGTCGGCGGCTGGGCTGCTAATGGTATCGATCCCTCAGAGTTCTCGCATTCTTTCTGCGAAGAAGCTGCCTATCTATTCAAGCACACACCAGGGATCACAGCGGCAAAGCTCATAAAGGACTCGTACTGGAACCTTAAGAAGGAACGGCGGATAAAGGGCGGCAGCAGCACAGTGTGCCTGGGCATAGCGTCCCAGACCGGGCACCTACAAATGGCCAACCTGGGCGATTCAGGCTTCACGATATTCAGACGAGGAAGGATATACAGACAGAGCAAACCGCAGCTGCACGGGTTCAACATTCCGTTCCAGCTCGCAATCGTCCCGGGCGGTGACATATCCGAGCACCACGCTGAGGCGGGCAGAGCAAACATCAAACACTACGAGCGGGGGTCTCGCGCGATAGACGACGACCCGGAGTACGCAGATATTTCAAGCCACTCGCTCCAGCACGGAGATGTGGTTTTGTTGGCTACTGACGGTCTATACGATAACCTGTTTGCGCACGACATTTTGAGCGACGTGACTGAGAAGATGATCTCGTCCCGCAGCTGGGTCCTCAACAACGACAACGAGATCGAACCAAGCACTCAAATGACAGGCGCCGAGGAAATGGTTCAGCAGCTCGTGCGGAAGGCAACAGCCGCGTCACTTGACCTCTATAGACCGACGCCATTCCACTTGGAGCTGCTCAGAAACGCAAATATCAACCGCACAGGCGGCAAGCCCGACGACATCACGGCCATAATCATGTTTGTTGAGGAGCCCTTCGAACCCTAGCCGCTGTGTCCAGGTAGTCAAAGCGCAACTAGACATGAGACTTACTGAAACAGCATCTCCGCCCACTGGAAGGGACCTGAGTCACAAAGCCAGACATTCATAATCGCTCACTCGCTAGTCTGTCAAGCCGTTACCCCTTTGAGCCAACCTGGGAGCCCGTGAGTACCGGTAGCTGACCAGCTCAGGCTGAACAATCTTGGAGATGTCACCCTGCTCGTCGTAGGTGCCGCTGTCGACCTTGTTGAGCACAAACTGACGGACTCTGTCCTGCTCCTCCTTCAGCTGCTGCCGGTTGGCAGCCACAGATTGGGCAAACTTGGCATCGTTCGGAATACCCACCAGCCGCATCTCCTTCTTGGGGCCCTTCTTGGTGACTAGCATATAGGATGTAGAGCTTGTATCACCGCCAATAACTTCATGTGCACCTCGCAGTGGTCGCTGAGACGGCACTGGCTCGTCAAACTTCTTGGTGTTGGCAGACGGCGTCGCAGTCGTCGAAGCTCGGTCGACCATGAGCCGTTGAAAGTCACGTTCAAATTCAGCCATGGCTTTGAGATCCTCCTTAGCAGCGTGGACACGTTTGGCCTCCGCCCGCCGGATTCTCTCCTTCTCTTCAAACTCAAGCCTGGCAATCCTCTGTTCTTCGGTCTCTTCCTCAGGATCAACCACTTCAGGAGCCTTCTCGGCCTGTGGTTCAGGCTCCTTGGGCGGCACATAAGTTCCGTTGGCCTTGGCAATGGCAATCTCCATGCCGTTGGAAGCTGCAGCAAAATTGTCATGGAGCTTGAGATTTGGTCGCAACAAATCAAACACGTCTCGGACATTAAACTCGACGTCCATGGACAGCGGCCGCTTGGTATGGATGTAGAACTGGAATGCGGCCAAAAACAGATCAACCTTCGTCACGGTATCAGCGTTGCCGCTGAGGAACTTTTTGGTAACACCGGGCGTCTCCAGCAGGGCGCAAATTAGTCGCACCCTGAAAAAGTCGTCGGGCTTATCAATGCCACAGACAACATTAGGCATTGGCCAGCCGTTGTTGGATGTGTGTCCAAACTTCACAAGCAAATAGAGTTGCTCAAAAATAACGCTTTCGTCGACAAGATTTTGGCCGTAAAGTTCGCCAAGGTATTTGACCTGCGAAACTCGCTGCTGGTTCATGCTGAAGTTGTTTGTCTCAATGCCCATCCTCACGTTTTCCAGAATGTTGTCAATAACACGTGTCACCAAATTGTAATGGTACTTGTTGAGCTTTCCGAGAATTGCCGCCATGTGCTCAACGTTGCTGTACTTGACTTTCCAAATCTTGGAAAAGACCTTGAGAGCAGCCTTAAATGTAAAATCATCCCACCGCATTTTTTGAAATTGCTTGCAGACAGCATCAGCAGTCAGCGGGGACAGTTCAACATACACCAGATGCCGAATGTACTGCTCGAGAGGCGGCCTCACTTTCTCCTGGACTTCAGTTTTGGTGTTTGAGGATTTGACGTAAAAGATTGCACTCTCAAGCATCAGCCTCTGTTCTGGCGCCACGTACTTGCTCGATGTTTGTTTCTCCAGGATCATTAGCATTTTGGTCATGAGCGGGTTTGTGGCCGGGTTTCTATACAGATACCGACCACATCCCTCCAACAAATGTGACAGCATTTCCAGGTTGCTCTGGTCTAGTCTCTCGACCAAAGTTCGGAACTTGTTGAAAATGACGTACTTGGACACTAGGCCAAATTTTGTCATCTCTGAGAAATACCGAATGTTGAACAGCCGTCGCTGGAACAAGTGCTCAACCTTTCGTTTCTTCTGGAGCCAGCCAAAGTAATCGACAAGGTACTCAACCACAGCTTTCGAGAGTCGGTTGTTGCAGATTGGGTCAAGCGTAGCAATCAGCCGACAGTAAAACGGCAGCTTGAAGTCATCCATGACAGGAACATCAACCAGGAACTTGATGAACTGGCGCTGTGTGGCCTTGTTGTTGAGAGACACGAAATCGTACGCAACCTGATCAACAGTGTCGCGCGAAGTCTGAGCGGATAGTCGAAGCAGTAGAGTCTGTACCTGGCTTCCGGCGGTGACCTTCTCCTCTCCTCCTTCCTCAGTAGACTTTTCTCCGTCGTCTTCACTGGGCTTTTCGCTTTCGATTTCAGTCTCCGTCTCCGTTTCAGTTTCCGGCTCAGTCTCCGTTTCCGGCTCAGTATCCATCTCCTCTGCCTCCTGCTCCATGAGCTCATCCAAATTCTGCATCAACTTTTCCTCAGAATCATCTTCTTGGTCTTCCTCTTCGTCCTCATCCTCCTCTGTTGTGACCACCATCACCCGTACATTGGGCAGGTCTCCGTAAAACTTGCACTGCTCCTCATCGTCCCAGATGCCGATACCGTCCTTCTCAAAGATAGCCTTTCTGATCGACAGCTCCTCTTCTGTTTCTTCGTTCGTGAACTTGAGATCGGGCATCTTCATGTCGAGGTAGTCGCACATGTTCTTGCACACTTCTTTAAGCTTTTCGGCGGTTCGGATAAGTTCCTCATGGTCAGCAGCACGGTCCTCCACAACTTTTCCTGTTCGAACGTACACGTTTTCGTTTCGTCGCTCAGAGTCCCTGGCGTCTTTGGCCATCTTGACAACCTTCTTTCTGAGCGCCTCGGTGTAGTTGGTGAACAATTCGTGAAAGCTCTGCCGAACATCGGGGTATATCAGCTGCTCTTCTTCTTTTCCGCCCTTGTCCTTAACCAAGAACGTGTTGTAGTTTTTGAGCATCACGTAGACCACGCTCGCCGCTTCAAAGCTCTGTCCAGCCAGATCGTAAGCTAGAACGTCGACCAACGCCGCCAAGGGAGGAATCATCGTCACACCCGTAGAAGTCTTTTTGACAGCATAGGGAGGCACATCGTAGCCTGCTGAAGTAACATCGCTTGCGAATCTAAACACACCCACTAGCCACAACTCGAACAAGACTCGCAACACGATCTTGTGTCTGTCGTTCGCCGCGGCAATTTCTTTCTGCTGAGCATCGGGCGCTAGACTCTTTAGCTTGATTCTCGAGGGGTTAAAGACGCCCCGGTAGAAGTTCGCCAGCAGGGCACAGGAAAACTTTGCTCCAAATCGCTGATGCAAGGCCGATGCGACCTCAACTCCAGCAAACAGATCCTGCGAAGACTTGCACTTTGTAAGGCCCTCGGTGAGATCAGCCACAACTTCTGACAGATACTTCTCCAGCGATAGCGATGCAATCTCCTTGAGCAGCGTACTCAGCTGGTCCTCCGTTAAACTGACTCTACAACGCTTGATGAACGCCGTATTCTTTCTCAAACTCGTGTCCAAGTTACTTGATACCGGAAAGACATCTTGTTAGCGCCCGTTGGTTGATTAATAAACTCACCAGCCCCATCCCATGCAGACAGGTTCAATTCTCTAAGCTCCAATCGCCGCGAATTGCGATTCCGTAATCGCACGTCCGCCGGTGTCTTGTTAGTCTCGTAATGTAATTTGTATATTTACCTCCGTCATTCCGCGTATGTTTATTCATATATCATGCTCTTCGGGAAATCAGTATTGCTTCCTGTGGTTAGGCGTCGCGCACATCACCCAGGCACGAGGAGGTACACCAGACACCCAGTACGGCGAGCGCCAACATTAGCGGGCACAAGTAAACGACATATAAATCAATTAGTAGAGAAAAGAAGATAAGGTTCGCTCGTATGAATACCAGCGTCACCGTAACGAACGGGCAGTCCATCCGTTTCTCTTGATACCCCTGACCAGGCTGCCAGCGACGTACGAGGAAGGAGTGAATAAATATACAATGCTATGATGTACAGGCTCTATGAGATGCTAAAAGCCGGCAAGCTGCTCGGTCAAGCGGTCGATTTCCTTGGCCAGCTCTCTGGCGTTATCCTCCAGTGCAGACACCTCGTCTAGTCGCCGGTGGGTCTTTGCGCTTTGGATCATTTCGTTGACCATGTTCTGCTGTTCTTGCAGGACATTTAGTTGCTGATGGAGTTCGCTGGTGGGCTGAGTAGGCTCAGATGGTTCAGCTGGTAGCGGTTTCGTGTCAGGAGTTTCAGGTTTGAGCGGAGGCCGAATAGGCGATTCTGGCTGAGGCGATGGAGAGGAGTTGCGCGATGAAGTCATAGGGGAAGATGCTAGTGGCGAGGATTGTGGTAAATGCTTGAGTGCTTTCGGTAGCGATTTCAATGGGAGCATGTTCTCTTGCAAAAATTGTGCCGACACTGCGTAGATTTGTTTCTGAATGCGTTTTTCAGCCTCGGTTTCAACGGAGCATGCTAGAAGCTTTCGTGAGAGTGCATCAAACTGCACAAACGAGTCCATTAGTTTCTTCCGAACAGACGAGGCCTCGGCCAGAACCTCGTGCGGTGGTGGGTTGAGCGGATCGTTGATGACTTGCAGCATGGCCTGAAACTTTGGGTGACTAAGCTGAATAGCCTGTCTTAGACGCTGCAGGGAATCGTAGTACTTGAACAGTTGCGAAGACGAGGCAGTCTCTTTCTGGAAGTTCCGCTTGGAAAACATGACGTTTTTGCAGTCGCGGCACATGCGGATGGCGTCAGGTGGAACATTCTGCTTCTCAGATACTGGAATGCTGAGCTTCTCAATCAAAATGTCCAGACCAACGTTCCTCGAACAGTCCTTTGCGTGATCTCCACACACCACGTTCCCGCATATTCGACAATGATGTTTTCGCAGCGCATAACCAAACTTGCGACTGCAAATAGGACAGGCTTCGACCTCCTTATCGTCTTTCCATGTGGCCACCTGCCGTTCAATTGTCTTCCTCTCCTGAATCCTAGCAAACAACCCGCCGAATGTGCCCTCACCCAGAGCTGCGAGTGCCTGAACCAGCCTCGATGTCCTCTTTTCTAGCTTGTTGACTTCAAGGTCCATCTTGTCGATCTTGGCCTGTCTAACCGGTCTAAACTCGCTCATGCGATCTCGAATAATCCCCGCGTGGTCGTTGTATCCCTTCCTTGACTTGAAGCAGGTCTCGCACACCCGACACCAGATTCCGTGTGCATCCGGCCGTGCCTGGATGTTCAGCTTTATCTGGTACTTTGTGTGCATCGCACAAAACAGCTTGCCACACTGGCGACAGTTCACTCCTTGTGTTCGTAGCAGGGTATCACAAAGCAAATCGGAACACCGGTCGTTGTTGGTCGGTTTCTGCCAGTGTTTTCTCGTAACATCGACGCTAGGGCCTCTCTTGTGCGTCTTCTCGTCCTCAAACAAATCAAGCTTGAGACTCGACTGGAAAACGCTCGTAACCTGCAGCTGCTTGGCTTTCTGCACCTTCTTCTGGAACCACGACTTGACCTGCTCGCTTTCGACCTTCTCATGGACGTCGTCAATGTGTCTGTTGAGCTGAAGCAGCGTCACCATCGACTCGTTGCAAATGGGGCACAGCAGGGTGTCCTCACTGGCCTCACTGGCGATACTCATGGGGGACTCGCTTCGTCCGGGACTCTCACTGCGTATGCCGTTCCCTAAGGTTCTGCCTAGGGTTCTGCTGGGCGAGACATTCTTAGCTGCCGGCCCTGGCGCCAGCTTACTAACGGGCTCTGGCTTATCGGGCAGCCCGTTCAGATCCCCGTTCAAGCTTCTGTCCAGCTTCTGTAGTATTTCTGAGGTCTCCACACTGGAGCTGTGTGTGTGCCTCTTGGGCGTGGATGTGTTCTTCATCTCTCATACATAACGTGGTGGTGCTGTCTCCTGATATGCACCTTATCATCCCACCAAATTTCACGCTTCATGCGGCACACACCTCATACATTAATTCACCGAGATTAACCACCCACCACAACGAACCACCGTTTATTCCAGTCTAACCACGCGATATAACGCCCGGCAGGGCTACGAGACACTACACGACTAGCACTGTACAACAGCCATACGCGAAACAGCCCCGCAAACTAACCAAAACAAACCCCGGTCTCGGCTAAACCCCCACAACAATACAGCCAGACGTGATACAGTAACAACATCGACGTGTAGGGAGTGCCTGAGAAGCTGAAAGTTCGCGTCGATGTTGTCGTACCAGGATCTGTCCTACTTTGACGATCTGTTGGTCGACTGCCTTGTGGACCAGCTGTACTATTGGTCCAAGATTCGCAAGGTCCGTGAATATAAGACCGTCCGGAATATGCACCTACATGTGATTCTGGATATTATTAAGGGAGAAATTCTTGACAAGGAACAGGAGAAGCTGGGAAAGGCGAATGGGCTCACAAACTCGTTCAAAACAAAGTGCATAGACGCGGCGTTTAGCAAGTTTATCGAGATGAAGGCAGTCCGAGGCTTCCTGGCCCGTTTCCAGGATTCATCAAGGCGAAACGAATTCGAAAAGCATGTCAAGCGATACCTGGACCTCTATCATCTTGATTGCGGCTTCTCAGTCGAGGTTACGGACCGGTACAAGGAGCGCTCAGGACGTGAAGAGGCATGCGTCGTGGCGCGATCAAAGTATGAACAGGGCGATACCATCAACTACCTGTCCGGCTACATGGCTGAGCTGACCGACGCAGATGAGGACGAACTTAACAATGGCGAGGGCATCGACTTCTCCATCATCCGGTCAGCGAGGCGAGGCGTCAGCTGTCTGATGTTGGGTCCCGCTCGTTTTGTCAACCACGACTGTGACCCAAATTCCCGGTTCGTCGCTAGCTCGAAGGGCTCGACCATGACCATCGTGGCCAACCGGACCATCCATGTGGGCGAGGAAATCACGGTCGAGTACTCCAAGAATTATTTTGGCAAGAAAAACAGAGAATGTCTCTGTCGGACCTGCGAAATCAACCAGGTGAACGGCTATTCAGGGGAGCAATATTCCGATGACGAATCTGATAAAGTCAAGACAGAAATAGCCGAGTCACAACAGCCCCAAAGCACAGAGGCGAGCGGGAGCGGGAGCGAAGATCCAGACGGAGACGACGAAGATGTAATTTTTGTCTCCATGAAACCCATGAAACCCATCAAGAAAAAGCCAAGGGAAAAAGTACGCACGCTGACTCCATCTGACATCAGTCGAGGTGCCTCGGTAGACTCGACAGAAGAAGGCAGGCAGCGACGTCGAAGAGAACGGGTGGATTTTAAGGCGTTTTTCCAGCTAAATCGTCCCTATGGAACGCCAGTGGTCGAAGAGCCCGAAGTTCCTTCTGTTCGCTCACTGCACCAAATTTATCTATGCGGGCCGTACAACCGAGAGGATGATGATGAGGCAGACGACAAAATGGTAAGGAAGACGTGCGAAAATTGCGATGTCTACTATCTCTTGCAGTCGTACCCTATGGGGGAGAATACAATTAAAAACAACAACATCAACATGAAATACTGTCATCGATGCCACCGACACGCCCTTATTTATAATGCGCTATGGCCCTCCACGCTTAAGGAGTCAGATGAGCCTCTAGAGCTCTACAACAAAGTATGGGCGCAAGGAAGATACAAGGATGATACCGCACCAGCTTCCAAAAAGGACGATAGATTCGTCGAACGGGAAGAAACGGCGGCACTACTTTTGGGCAGACGAAAGCGTGGTAGGCCATCACTTGCGGAGCTTGCAGAACGTGAGCGTCTCAAACTGATGGGACCACGAAGGAGAGGTCGACCCACGCTGGCTGAGGCAGCAGCAAGAGAAAAATTGGCCGCAGAGATTGCCGCTAAGTATGGGTATGTGTCGAGAACTTCGAGACAGAGTACGCCATCCAACAGTAGACCCTCATCCGTTAGACGGCAATCATCTGAAGAGCACGATGACCATGATGACCACGATGACCACGATGACCACGCTAACGAGCCACGTCGAGTCTCTGCGTGGCTGCAGAAACGGCAGCAAGAGGTCGATTCCAGGCCAACTTCAAGAGCAACGCTCAAGAGAAAACACAGGGCAAGCTATCCAACAACGCCGAAGAAGAAAGTACCTCCACCTCCACTAATTGGTCCCAACGGTGAAATCCTCAAGCGTGGCCGTGGAAGACCAAGAAAGTATCCTCGACCGGAGGAAATTATCCCCGATCCAGATCCAGGGGCTGAGAGTGACGACTCGATAGAGGTGGTTCAGGTATCGTTTGATGGAAGAATCCAGGATCATCGCGTCAAGCTTACATTGCCAAGTATGATATCAGTTCCTGAAATTGAGATATCACAGGATGACGACATTGAAATCTTGTCTGAGGAACGTGTCCAACCACCGCCACAGGAGGCTCCAAAACCAGCCCCGCCAAGGCTGAAGGCTTTTCCGTTTGTACTAAAATCAGCCATTCGGAAGATACCTGGGGTGTCAGAGAGATCAAAGTCGCCAGATGGTGAAACACAGAAATCGCGGCTCCAACCGCAGAACTATATTCCTGTTCAGGGATCGGCTTAACTAACAGACTGTATATATAATGTAATCTCGTCAGCAATTAAACCTGCTCAATCATTTCGTAATCATGGTTTCGTGACTTTCTAGTGTCCGTCGGCATTGGAAAATCGTAGAGACGGTAGTAGTCGACTGTTTCTCCGCCGACCGCACCCTCACCATCTCGAGGAGTGTGGAAAATGTTGTAGCCCTTAGGAGGGAACCAAAAGTCTCCGCAGTTTTTGATAACACCATGGTCAGCCGGATTTCGCTGTCGTAACTGCGACGATGGGTGGTTCTGCGACACAGTGTCCTGAGCTGTACTTATGAACTGATCAATGCCAAATAATTTCGTGATGCTTGAGTACCATTTTTTCTGTCGACCCTTAAAAGCAGAGACCGCTCCAGGTGTGGATGCCTCTTCATTTCGCTGATGGTCTGTCGGCAGACTGGAAAAGTCATCGGCGCCCATGAAGCCAAACTTGTGAAGATTGGATGCCTCGTTAGTGGTGATTGCCTTTGCAATCTGGACAAACTGAACAAAAAGTAACAGCGTGACCCATGATAACTGAAGTGCACACCAGAAAACGAGATAGGTTGTGAATGGGCTGCGAGTGACGGCTTTGCAAACGGAATCCGGAAGAAACGCGCACTCTTCGGGCTTCTTCCAGACCAAGCTTGGAACATAAGTTCCCCAGTAGAGCCACAATAGGAAAATGATTCCCAGCATGAGCGATGCAACGTATATGACAAAAATTCGGTGGTTTCTCACTCCGACCACGTTATTGACCCAGGGGCAATAATGGTCGAATCGCGCCACGAGCCGTTTGCTCTTTCGGTCGTATTTTGATCTCAATGGCTTTCTCACATAAGTAGCCACGCAGAAGTTTCTGGTGTCAAACTGTCCCTCTGAAATGAGCTCTTCAATGACTTGCTTTTGCTCAGTAATGCCAGAGAGTTTTGGAACGTATCCAGGGTCCATAAGCATAGCGCGCAAGTAAGCGTAGATGGTCGTGCCAAAGGCAAGTGAGAAGAACAAGTTGAGGATAGGAGCGTCTGAGTAAGTTGATGGCAGGATTTCGACGATGTAGGCCACGACCGTCCAGAAACAACTAGCGGCGAAAATGCCCGTCAAGAAAGGTGAGGTCATGAGAATGTTGTGCCCCCAATATGCGTTCACCAGAACGTACCTCTTGAGCAGCTTTGTAGTGGCAAAGGCCAGAATACCTGAGCCCACGAGTGCCAGCACTGGGAAGACGTTGGCAAAGAGTAATAGCACTCCTAGCATAAGGAAGAATGGCGTAAAGTAGGTAATAAGGTCAACTGCCTTCTTTGTGAGTACCTTTCGTCGCGGCTTGCCGTCGCTTAACCTTCCCGCTTCGTGTAGGGCCTGTTCCCACGGTCTTGTGGTGCGCATCTCGCCCGCCATGATGTGTGGCGTCTTGCCGTCTTCTGTCTTTGCGAAAACGTCGGAGCCTTCTTCAATGAGGCGCTTCATGACGGTTGGGTTTCCTCGCACAATTGCCCAGTGCAGAGGAGTGAACCCAGTGTTGTCAGTGACCCGCACGCTGGCTCCCCAGTTCAGCAGCGAGTTGACGGAGAGAGCGTCGCCCTGATACGCCGCCCAGTGAAGCGCCGTTCTGCCAGCCGGGTCGACTGTGTCAATGGGAATGCCATGGTGTATGAGGTAGATCACCAGGAGGACGTTGGATGAGTGGACCGCCAAGTGTAGGGCATTGAAACCCTGCATATCGGTTCGCAGAGGGTCTGCTCCGTGTTGTAGCAACAGGTGAACAATGTATACCAGTCCGTTCCTACAGGCCCAATGTAGCGGTGTGGCCTTGAGGTCGCCTCCGACATAGTCGATCTGGGCGCCGTTCTCTAAGAGGTACTCGCAGATGCTCAATCGGTTATTTATCGCCGCCCAGTGGAGAGCTGTGGTGTTGTCTGGAGCAATTTCCTCTGCGCTGGCTTCCCCGCCGGTTATTAGCTCCTTTACCCGCGCTAGATCTCCAGCCTGTGCTGCCTTGACTAGCTCTGTCGGCTCCGGCGGCGGCGTGGCCGCTTCTCTGCTGATATCGCCACTAGTAGTGACATTAGTCGTCGCTGACGTAGCAGCGCTCTTGGATTGTACTTCCAGAAATCCAGACTCCATTCTGATCCGTTTGCCTGCGAGGCCGCTGTGGTCTGAGCTACGGCCACCTGTGCTGTGGTGTTGTCCCAAGGCTGAGCAGGGCTGGGCAGCAGGGATGAGGCAAAGCTTAATAAGCGCAGTTAGTCTCAGAGGCACACATTGATTAATTTTAATTTCATTTATAGCACTGCGTGGTGTTGAAAACAGAATTATTGCAAGACATGAATACAGAGGACTCCCAAAAAGCCTGGGAGGGAATCGTCCGGGTTTTGAACTCGCAGCACAGCCGCGCGAACATATGTTCATACATGTTTCATAGTTTTGTTCTACTTCTTGCTCAGCACCCTCAAACACTCCATGCTAGTTCCCACAACCTCGTTGTCCCTGCATCTCTGAACCAACTTCCTGAACGAGTCCACTGCCCCGAGGTCAGTAAACTTCTGAAGTTCCTCAGTGCCCCCGATGATGTTTCTCAGTGCGACCACTGCTCGCAGATTCACCTCATCCTCAGTCTCTGTAGATATTAGCTCCAGCAATTTCGTCACGGTCCTTTCGCTCTTGACCATCACGGGCGGGGCGGGCTCCCACTCTGAAAGCACTGCAATAGCACCAGCAGCGGCTCGTCGAGTGGCGAGGTCGTCCACAGTGGTCAGCACCGCCAGAATTTCTAGTCGACTGCTACTCTGAGCTGAACCGTCCAGGTATTTTTCCGCGCAGAACGGCGACATTGCTAGGTTCACAATTAACTCCGTGCTGGCACGTTGTACCAAAACGTTGCTGTTTGTGATAAGAAGCTCAATTTTTGTCCAGCCGTGGCGAACAATATGTTCTCTGCAGGACTCGTGAGCAGAAGCAAGGTTTGTGAGGGCCAGCAGTGCCTCGAACGTGTCCAACAACGGTATGTCAGAAAACTCTGACTGCAGCTGGTCCACTAAAGGTTTGATTGTAACTATGGGGGAAATTTTGGCGCTGAATGCCGTGTTTGGGTCGGTAGAAATTAGAATCTTGGCCAGTGCGCTACCGGCGATTGTGGCAGGCTTTGAGTCCATTTTCTTTTCCTTATCACTCGGTAAGAGCAAGTAAACGAGAATGGGCAGAGCACTCTCAAGGACCAGCTGACGACGGTGTGGCTTCTCAGTTGCCAGGTTCCTTAGCAGGCTAGCTGTAACCTCCTTGCTGGACTGAGTGAACCGAGGACAATTTTGACTCAGCAAGACGGTGATCTTTGTATCGAGAATCTGCTTACATCGTTTCGCCACGTCCTCTGCCTTCTCCTGATCTTGATCAATGCCGCTCTTCCCGGCATAGTTTTTCAAGTCACGCAGTTTTGACTGCTCTGGCGATAGCGCCAACGGGTATTCTGTAATGTTGGAAAAGACGCACAAGGTGCAGTAAATGAGTGGCGGCTCGCTTACCCGTGTCTTGATAATCTCATGCAATTTCTCCAGAAGTTTCGGCTTCATAAGAGAGTGCTTCACCTGTGTGATGAGTGACGTATAGGCCAATCCCTCTAGAGCCGTGCTCAGATCTCTCTTCTCTCGCACGTCTTCCGGAAGCGGTCTCGAGGCAACGACATTCTCGAGAATCGCACTCATTTCTATCAGTTTCTTTGACGTTTCTGCTTGCTTCTCACGGGTAGGCTGCTGCGTAGCACTAGCTGTGGTCTTTATGATGACTGAAGCCGCCAGTAGCCTGACTGAGTCTTCCGGTGATTTCAATGCTGTCTCTGCTAAGGTTCCAAAGTTTGCAGCCACCAGTGACCGACACTCTTTGACGACGCAACTGGCCGAGAGCGCCTCCAATGCTGAAATCACCACATCCTTACTCAAAAAGTGTGAGCTTGTACTGAACTTTTCTGATTGAAGCTGTGGCATGACAAATATAGTCTGGGCTATACCCGAGTTGATGTGGAATAGTGTGCTAATCAGACTGAACACGATTATTAGCGAGTGCTTATCGTCTGACAGCAGTTCATCTTCAATCAGCGACTGAAGACTAGACGCTGTGTAGTCGTAGTTCAAGTCAATGCATTTCGTCAACACTATCGCCACCTGAGACATGCTCTCGCTATCAAATGTGTTGCAGTATCGTCCACAGATGTAGACTATTCGTTCGCACAAGGCTGAATCAAGGGCTGTTGGCCAGCACAGCAAACACTTGATCACCACCTTCAGGCCCTGGCTGTTCTTTGAAGACTTCAAATAGTCCAACGTCACTCCAAGTGCCGCTTTCTTGAACTCGACATCTCCATCCCTCACAAAAAACCCCGAAAACGCTTGTAGTTTGTCATGCTGAATCAGCTTTTGCAACTTCTCGCCTGGGCTCTCTAAGAACCATTGTGTAAACACATGCTTTGGAATCTGGCTGATGTCCTGATCCAACGACGAATCAATGATCTGGGCCTTCTCTGTGAAACTGTTGGCTTCCTCAATGAGACTTTTAAGTCCACGTTCCTGTGTGGTCATCGTGTTCGCGCACGTCACCACGTTCAGGTACCAAGAGCCTCCTCTACACAATATTCAGCGAACTTAAAAAAGATAATAAATAGCGTCATTATGTCATTACATGCATTTTACCATATTCCGTGGTCTTGTTTAGTCCGTTCTGTCCATTTGTGGGCTGCCCTACTTCTTCCTCTTGGTCTCCCGAACGTCCTTATCCTGAGATGCTCTCCTCAGCTTCGTACACGGCGGACAATACCAGGTGCCCACAGGCGGCTCTTCTAGCCCCACGCAGTCGTAGTGGAACCATTCGTACTGACAGTCGTCATTGTCGCAGGCAACCATATGGCCAAATGAACCTTGCTGACAAAGGCAGTACAGGACTTCTTCGTTGTCACCGTTGCCAGTGTTGGAGCCAACAGGCGAGCCCTGTGGCCGAGATAGCCTGCTGGAGGGCGTGCCAACCGATCCATTTGATTCCGTTTTCTGGCGCTTTATTGGTCGCGTCGAGGCGCTCGGCGTCTGTGATCGCGACGAAGGCGTAGGCGACTTTCTTCGCTCGCTCATAGTTAATGCATTTTGTAGTCCATTTAATGGGTTTGTCGAGCTGGGTCTCGATCGCAAAGTGCTCGCTACAGACACCGAGCCCTGGCGCGTAGTGTCAAAAGTCGAGTACTGGTCAGCGCCTGTTAGCGCTGGCAACAGACCCTCGTCTTCAAGCTTCTTTATATCGTCGTTCAGCTTCTTGACCTGCCTGGCCATAATATAGAGCCCCGTGTTGGCTAAATCAAACTTGGTCTGCTGGAGCTGCATAGCACGCTCGAAATCCGCGCGTATCTTGGGGTACGAGACCGCCTCTTTTGGGTTGTCGGCGAGCGAACCATGTGCCTTGATGAACTTGTGAATCTGGTTATCTCTCTGCTGGATTTTCTTTCTCGTCTCATAAAACTTGAGGTCCTTGTCCCGGATCTCCTCTAGAATGTGCGCGATCTCCGCCGGAAGGTTGGTCAGATCCGACACGTATTGCTCCAGGACTGTTGCCGCGTCCATGTCAGCGGTTGTGTTAGTAATCGTGTGTGAAGTGAAGGTAGTGACGATGAGGTGTGGCGTTGGGAGCGCGTTTTCATTTCGCACTGAGACATCTCACATACACGTAGATGATGGCATCAAGAAATCGCAAGTCCACGTAGAGATCGGGGTGGCCTACACATAATCAATAAACATTAGCTACGTATACACTCGGATATACTGCTAGCACCATGGAGCTGAACACACTGTCGCTATCGCTCCAGTACCTTGTTAGTCCTTCTTGGTAACGCCGGGAACCTGCCCCTCGTTGAGTAACCTCGACTGCAAGGTCAGAATGTAATCTCGCAGGTCGGTGTTCTCCTTCTTAAGCGTATCTATCTGCTGCTTAGCTTCCTCGAGTTCCTTAACCTTAGTCTCCAGGTCTTTGATGTAGACCTCCTTCCTCATTCTAAAGGCTCTCTGGGCAGCTCTATTCTGTTTCGCCCGCTTACTGTCGCTAAGTATCCTGCCTTGTTTGCTGATTTCAAGATCTGTGGCACTGGGCTCCTCTTGCGACAGATCGCCCACATCGTAACCAGGCTTCTTCTCGGCCTCAAGCTGGTTAAACCGTCGCGCTTCGCTGAACGAAGGGTCAATAGATGTCGCGGCCTTGACACCAGTAGACCAATTATAAGATTCCATCTAGTTAGCATGAACGCCTAATAAGCGTCTTGTCCGCTAGGCGCCAATATCCTCATCGCGCAACTCAAAGACTGTGATAGCCTGATGAGCCTCCATCGTCGGGCTCGGGCTCCCAGCTTATGTCATCAAACGACAGTTTCCACCCGTTTGTTACGTAAACTTCCCATCCAGCGAAAACTTACCTTGACGCGTTTTAATAAATAGTAGTCTTTCTCGATATGTTCCTCGCTTCTTTCCCGAGAAACCGCAGCTGTTGAATGTTATCTTGCAAACCCCGGATGCTGTGCTTACGTGATGATTATGAGCAATGATTGAGATTGCTGACAAATCCCAACCAAGCGTCATAACCCTTGCCCAACCCTTGCCCAGGTTTGTAGTAATTAGTTAGGGGTTACCCGGCGAGTCGGGTTGGACTCTGAGTTACAAAGTTCGTAAGTAACAACTGTTAGCATTAGAAGAAAACCTATGTCGTTGACGTTTTAAGGCTCAAAATAAAGGTAAGGCTAATGATGTAATGGGTGATGAAATGAACTATGATCACTGGTGTCAATGCAGTATGACGTATGACAAGCGCTAGCTGATTGATGCCTGCGAGCCGGGCGGAAAGCCGACAAAACCGAAGAGTGGGATTCAGGCTGACGTAGTGCGTCCGCTGCTGTCAGTTGCTGGAGAGAACGCAATAGACTTAAAGCCCTGAGCGTATCACGTGACCTGAAAGAAGACGCGTCGCGAACAAGGCGCGAAAAAGACGCGACCAGCCACAGCCAAATTTTGGTCGCCAAGGATAACGAAGTTTTCAAATTGCAATGAAGCGAACATACGAGGAAGAGGACTGCTCACAGAAACGGCACGTCTCGCGACCAGTCGAAAGCTATCTGCAGGGTGAGTAAACAAAGGAGATAGAGACTAACAAGCACAAACACTAAAGAAACTACAACAGGCACAAATTGATCTAGCACGAGGCCTTAAAAACGTTCCCAATTTCACGAGTGAGGCTATTCCGTGTCAGGATTGCGACAGAATTATTGACGAACAAGACGACCATGTTTGTGGCAGCTGCTCGCGTTCAGTGTGCCGCTACTGTTCCATTCAAAGTATCCACACAAATTACCTACAATGCCTGGGCTGTGCCTAGCTGCTCAGGAAGTTGGCGGTCAAGTGACTGCCAAACACTAAAAAACCGCCGTGCTGAATTTGACTGAAAATAATATTGTTCACCTCGGTTAACTTTGACCCGCATATGACCATATTTAATACACTTTGCATCACATCTACAACTGTCATTGCGATTATAAATAACTAGAAAGACAACATGAACATAACAAGTCTATGCCGGTAACCTAAGGTTGACGGCAACGTACATTACTTATATGAAAAACGGCTTGTTTTGAGCTTGTCCTTGAGAAAACACTGGGATGGTCTCCAGCGACTCGAGTCCGCCAAAAGTGGGCTGGTAACCGTTTGGCTGCGTGGGCTGGGAAACCATCATACTTTTTCTGAAGGGGTTTCCGCCAGTCGTCTGCGGTGTCAGCATCTGGCTTTGTCTAGAAAACGGATTAGTGCCAGTTCGCTGAAGCATGACTGGGGTCTGCGGTGCATTAATGGACGCGTTGGACGCGGTGGAACTAGAAGTGCTATGCTCGGGTAAGATGGGCAGCGTGGAGGCTCGCTTGGAAAATGGGTTAGATTCTTCGCCAGTGGCCATCATGGAGATCCTGAAGGGGTTGCCTCCAGTACTTGTTCGACGCATTTGCTGGACCTGCTGTGGAGTCTGAATCTGCGTCTGCACCGGCGAAGTCTGAGGCCACTGGATGGGTTGAGCCTGCTGAACAGGCTGGGTTAGTTGAATAGCAGGGGCCACCTGGACTGGAGCCACCTGGACTGGCTGATTACCAAAACCGGCGCCGGTGAGTTGTGGTGCCTGGACCTGTGCCTGTGCCTGGACCTGTGCCCATGGATTCGGATTGTATCCGTTCTGGTTCTGGTATTGTGCCTGCTGCTGGAGCTGTTGCTGTTGCTGTTGGGCCTGTGCTTGCTGCTGGAGCTGCTGCTGCTGGAGCTGCTGGGCTTGCAGTTGCTGGGCATGTAGCTGTTGCTGTTGCAGTTGTTGAGCTTGCAGTTGTTGCTGCTGGGCTTGAATTTGCTGCTGCTGCTGAGCCTGAATTTGCTGCTGCTGGGTGTGCTGCTGCATTTGCGACCCTGGAAGGTCACCAAAAAGATCAATGAGCTCGACTTGCGGGGCCGCTCGAGGCTGCTGTGTATGCTGTGTATGCTGTGACTGTGACTGTGGCTGCTGTGGCTGCTGCTGCTGCTGCTGATGAGGATGTGTCTGTGTTGTGGATGCATTGTTCTTTGCCTGCTTTTCGGCGAGGTACTGGCGGTGGTTAATTTCAAAGTCCGGGTCGTTGAGGTAGTCCTTGAGCGACTTTGTCAGCGACGTTGGCGCGTGCTTGATGTTTGGAACATGCAGCTTTGTGGCATACTCCAAGTGCTTGGCGACCGTGAGGAACGAAACGACATTCTCCGTCTGGCGCGTGAAACCCTCGTAGACGGCCAGGGCGTGCTCGGCGTCGACGTGCGACATCTCAAAGTAGTGTTCCAGAAGGTTGATGACACCTTCGTTGAACACTTGGTAGAGCGTTAACAGGTCGTTGACGAGCAGCCGGAACGCCGTGAGGATGATGTCATTGTTGACCTCTTCCTCGTGAAACCGACACTTGAGCAGTGACTCGATCTGCTTGTACACGGACTCACACTCCCGCAGTAGTCCCTTCTCGACGGTCATATCCCGGAGCCTCCCGCCGCTGACCTGGCCGTCGTCTCTGCTCTTCTGTCCCTTGAACCGCACGTAGTCAACCCGCGTCTTGCCAAACTGAACCGCTCGCGTCTGGAGGTATTTCGAGTAGCGAACCAGCGACACGGCCTGCGAGTTGTTTGCAAAGGAATTGCGCACTTCAAGCATGCGATGGTTGCCGGACAGATACTCTAGCGTCACGTCCTTAGCGCCCTCACGAATCATAATGTGAATGACAATGAGCGACTTGTAGGCTACCGTCCACGAGGAGTCTTTTAGACGCACGCTGAGTGCGTGCATTATAGACCTCAGACCATTGTCGTGCTGTTCAAAGGTTGACTGCAGGATGGGTTCGATGTATTTTGCCTTTGGGGCGGCGAGCTGAGTTAGCGCTGAGCAAGTCAATATCATTCCAGGTGCTATTCCATCCTAGTATTAGTACTCACCTTCACCTTCGTCGCGCCCTTGACAGTCTTTTCATACGACATGGCGTTGAGTGGTGTGAATGTTGTGGTTGGTGGATGTCGTGGCGTCCCTAACCCAGGTGATGCGATAAGGCTGTGTAGGATTTTGCTGCCAATCCAATATGCTGTACCTGAGAATTAGTGTGAAATTAGTTTAATAGTTGGCGAATGGCTATCAGGCGATTTGACGGGATGGAGAGACCCTGCTGTGTCCGCGCAGGTTCCGAGCTTGCCGATATCAGGAGTCAAGGAGGCACGGCTGGGGAAGTTGGAGGTTGGCCAACAAATTAAAAACGTTACGGCAAACAAACTGAATGAAAAATTGCAATAGCAAGGAACGGCGCCCGACGAATTACGATTGTGTGGGGCGGGCGGGCACGGGCGGTGGAGGCGGAACGCAGGCTGAGTCACCTAGCCTGGGCGGGGCACCACTATTCCACTATTATGATGGCCCTTTATCGCCAGAGGAACAAGAACATGCTAACAACATTTGTTGACGCTACAAGCAGAGTACCTGGTCCCTGAATTATAAATACATGCACGTGATTCCCTAACCTGATTTCTGCCTGGGTCACGTGTTGGGCTCAAATCGCGTGCTGGTCGGCCGAAATATGTTCCCTAGGGCTATAACAAATGTCCGCCAAACCGTTCCTCGCGCGCTCCATCATCTGAACCACCTCTGCATGGACCATGAGGTTCATTGAACCGTCGTAGCGTAGTTTGTCGACCTGTAGAAAGCACACGCCAGGGAGCGCGGTTTTGAACGAATCATAACGGCCAGGCCTCGTATCTTTGATAGCGACGTAGCGTAGACGTTTCAGCATTGAGAACAGGGGCCAAACGATGCTATGTCGATAAGGACACCATCCAATGGGTAGAAGCTGGGACCATCTTTGATCATCAACAGTTCCACACTGTTGACTGGATCAATATCGAAATACGCGCTGAGATCCGGTATCCTCTCGCCGCCAATTGGGGACATGTCTATTGTCAATCGTTTGACGGCCGGCCCCAGTGGCAGCCTATGTTGTATGTGGGCGTCAAGCTGGACTTGAAACTCCTGAAGGTTACCTCTCAATAAGCCGGGGAATCGTCTAGTCCAGTTCAGATGCAGTGTGGTAGTCTGTTTTAATCAGAATCTCCTCCAGACCGGCCAATTGGTACTCAACATTAGTTGGAGCAGTGAGTACGAAATCTGCTTGACAAAGATGAAATTCGCCCACCTTAGCGCTAAATTCTTCCTGGCCTTGTCTCTGTATGTGCTGCGATGGTACTTTCCCCAGAAATGCACCGAGACCGTCATTGAGATCTTTGGCCGGTTTCTTCCACACTCGCACGTGGATGCCTGGTTCAATTATAGAGTAGAGGAATGAGTTGACGTTGCGCAGCTGTAAAACGTCCTTGACTTTCAGCTCGTCGATGATTTTCGACTACACTTCTGTAGGCAGCCGAACAGAGTTCATCAAGTGTCCCAGTGATCTTCCCCGTCACTTTGCTGTGGTCTAATCCCTTCTAGTCCAACCGGATGGTACGATCACACGTAGTTGTGCTTTAAAACCATGTTACACGTGTGTCTGGCGCAAAGGTAACCGGTTAAGTGCAATATTTGCGTCCCTGCATAACAATCCCACGATGTGGCCGCGGCCGCCTCCGGGTAACTTTCGATTAGTAAGCGATTACGCCCATCAGAATTAGTACCGGCTGCCGGTCAGAACTTTTGTCAGATGTCCGCTTAGGAATGCATCTGTTCAGTTTAGGTAATAGCTTGAATTTCATCTTGCTTCATCTCATTGAGCCGTCGTTGCAACTAGCTCATCGCCCATTCAGCGGAGTCACCTGTATTCTGGAAACTGCTCAAGCCCACACATACAAACTTTACGTACAGTTCTGGCCATCCTCTCGAGCGTATACTAAGGTGTCAACTGCTCTTAGCGTCTCAGCTATCACCTGCACTTAACGCTCAACGTTTCGGCATTAAAACTCCCGATTTAGCCACTCTGGCTTCCGGGTAACTTTTCAAAGGCCGTTTGAGAGGGAACTAAAGCAAAAAACACAAAGTGTTGAGTCCGTGTGCCTGACTACCAGCATATGTAATCTACTCTATGATTATGCTTTCTACTGCCGCCATGTTCGTTTCCACTGCAACGTGTGAAATTGTGGGGTTCGCCGTCGCTAGCCGTTAAACACGCTTCTCGCTGCAAGACACCCTGGTTACACGGGTCCCATTGCCCGCGCTCATCTATAAGACGACCACCACCGATCCACCTTCTCCACACATAACACTAACGAAAAATGCTCCGATCTGTTAGAGCAAAGAGCCAATTCCTCAATGTGCGACGGCTGAGCCAGATCGGTACCTTCAAGGTTCCCGAGACCTTTAACGAGCCTGTTCGTGGCTTCGAGCCAGGCACCAAAGACCGACAAGGTGTCCTGAACGCTCTCCACAGGCTCAAGTCCTCTGCCCAGGACATTCCTCTTGTCATTGGCGGCAAGGAAATCTTCACAAACACTTTCGCCCAGGTCTCTCCATACGACCACTCCCACGTGCTTGCCAACGTTTCTAGCGCCGAATCAAAACATGTTCACGATGCCATCAAGGCCTGTGCCGAGGCTAAGAAGGACTGGGAGAACGCTCCATGGGCTGACAGGGCCTCTGTCTTCCTCAAGGCTGCCGAATTGATCGCTGGAAAGTACCGATACGACATGCTGGCCGCGACTATGGCTGGCCAGGGAAAGAACGTTTACCAGGCGGAGATCGACACCACTTGTGAGCTGATTGACTTCCTCAAGTTCAATGTGCTGTACGCCGAGGAGCTCTACAAGCAGCAACCACTGCGGGCTGCTCCAGGTATATGGAACCGAGCTGAGTACCGAGCCCTAGAGGGATTCGTCTTTGCCGTGACCCCATTCAACTTCACTGCCATCGCTGGAAACCTGGTTGGCGCCCCGGCGCTGATGGGTAACACTGTGGTCTGGAAGCCATCCAACTACTCAGTCGTGTCCAACTACTTGCTGTACAACATCTTCAAGGAAGCCGGTGTTCCAGACGGTGTCATCAACTTCCTGCCCTCCGCTGACCCCGCTGCCGTCGCCGACACCACTGTGTCCCACCCAGACTTTGCCTCGCTGCACTTCACTGGCTCCACTGAGGTGTTCAAGCACCTGTATCAGAAGATTGCCGGCAACCTCGATAACTACAAGTCGTACCCACGAATCGTCGGTGAGACTGGAGGCAAGAACTTCCACGTCGTGCACAAGAGTGCCAACGTCAAGAACGCCGCGGTCAACACCGTGCGGGGCGCTTTCGAGTTCCAGGGTCAGAAGTGCTCTGCCACCTCGCGAGTCTACGTCTCCGAGAGCGTGTGGCCTGAGTTCAGGGCTGAGCTGCTCAAGCAGATCGAGGTCATCGAGCAGGGTGATGCCACTACGCCAGACGGATTCCACTTGTTTTCCGGCCCAGTCATCCACGAGGCCTCCTTCGACAAGCTGGCTAACGTTATCTCCAAGAACCTGAAGGACCCGGAGCTGGAGCTGATTGCCGGTGGCAAGTTTGACAAGTCTAAGGGCTACTATATCTCCCCAACTGTGTTTGTCTCCAAGAACATTCAGCACGATAACTTGAAGAACGAGTTCTTTGGCCCACTGGTCACTATCACCGTCTTCCCAGACAACGCTTTCGAGTCTACCCTCGAGACTGTGGACACCACTGCCAAGTACGGACTGACTGGCTCCATCTTTGCCCAGGACCGATCCGCCATTCGAACGGCCACCGAGAAGCTGCGACACAGCGCCGGAAACTTCTACATCAACGACAAGTCCACTGGTGCCGTCGTTGCCCAGCAGTGGTTCGGCGGCTCTCGAATGTCGGGAACCAACGACAAGGCTGGATCCGGCAACATTTTGTCCCGATTCGTCTCTGTGCGAAGCATCAAGGAGAACTTTGTGGAGGCCGACACCATTCTCTACCCAAGCAACGCCAAATAGGCCTGCCGCCACTAAAACGGCTTACAGCCACTAAAACGAGGAGCACAGCTACTTAGTATATTTATCTGACGTTATCTTTTGCATCGTATCTATCGTATCTACATTTATCATCTATCGAGTATCTATCCTCGCACCTCCTCAGCCGTCAGGTCAGCCTTGATGATGAATGGTCTATTCCGCCACTGAACCTGGTTGCCGCACATGGCGGTTATCCAAATCGGCATGGCGAGGGCTTCTCGCATCAGCCACACGGGTAGCCAGGAGGGCAATGGTCGCCGTCTAGGGTATGGCTGGGGGTCGCTGGAGTAGAACTTCTTTGCGAAGAATGGAATCTCGCTGTTGGTTTCGTCCACTGTTCTGAACGACAGCAGATTGTGGAAATGCCAGTAGTCAACTAGGCACCACAGCATCATGTGTGCCATAAAATAAATAAAGTCGAATTTTTTGGTTCCGGGAAGTATCAGCACTGACACACCAAACGTGCCGAATATGCCAGCCAGTATACTCTCCGTCGTAGGCTCCAGCAGAGTCGCGGTAAAAACCATGTATCGTCTGACACGTTGCCACCGCACTCGCCTGTCAAAGTAGCCCTTCAGCGACACATCCTTAAGCGGCTGTATCGCGGTGTCGCCAGTGAGGACCGTGCAGGCACCGTCCAGCTTCCACAGCGCGTCAGCAATCATGTTGTCTTCGGCAATGTATAGCGCAAACTGTTGGATACCTCGACCGTTGTCCGAGCCTACAGCCCTGTCCACGTCTGATCGCTTGTACAGGTTCGACTTGCCCATCACACATGGAGCCAATGCCGCCGTGTTGATTGCTGCGTAGAACTTTGAGTGTGATGTGAGCATGAACATTTCGTCCAGCTTGGCGCCCCAGTCGCTCCAGCCTCGCTTCACCGACATGCACATTGGCAGATGGTGGACCAGCTTGATTTTGGGGTCTTTGAACTCGGCCACAGATCTCCTGAGAGCGCCACAGGTCACCCATACGTTGGAGTCCAGCACCCAGATGATGTCGTGGGCAGCTGCCTGGAACCCTTTAGTGAGGTTGTTGATCTTGGGGTTCGGGCCGTAGTGTTCGCTGCCTATCAGCAGCCTGGAATTGACGTTAGGATATTGCTTCATGAGATTTCGCACAACAGGCACCGCTGGATCCTGGTCGGTTTCCACGCAGAATAAGATTTCGTAGTTGGGGTAGTCTTGCGTAAAGGTGCACCTAAGGCACGCTTCCATCTCGCAGTCGACTCCTTTGAGTGGACGCAGAATTGTAACGCCTTCCTGGTCATCGTTTGCGAGCGTTGTTGAGCTGATTTTGCTCTTTTTGTATCTTGTTAGTACACGCACGGCTGACAGCAATCACCATTACAATAGACATGTAATGAGACTTGGTTTCATCTCGCTAGTTCACCGCTAGCACAATGTCGGCTCGCCACTCACATAACAATCGCCCCCAGCACCGACAGAAAAACTATCACCGTATACCAAATCAAACAGACAGCGGCAAACACCCTCGTCCCCGTGCCATAGCCAGCCTCCTCCTCGCCAGACACCTCAGAGCCCGACGAGAGAACTGCATAGGACAAAACAATAGCAGCCTGGCCTAGCATCCTAATCCATTCTAGTTAATCCGCCAGCGTTAGTTCTCAACGCACGCGCGCACGAGGGATGCCTAATAATGACGTATCGTTATGGTCAGGTTAGCAGGTGTACAGGGTCTATACACGTGCGTCACGTGATGCAATTGTTAATTTATACCTGTATCAAGTGTTGATGTAAAGATATATACAAGCTTTGACGATCACGCATCTTTCGGAATTGGCCGGCTCTTTGTCAGCAGCGGATATCCGCGGCAGCCGGTATTCCGAAGTTGCCTGTGTCGGCGGAATTCTCGGATCGTCGTGTAGTGGCATCTGGTGCAGTAATACCTGTTTGGTGTGATTAAGTGACTCAGGTACGGGCCTAGGTTGTCTTAGCAACGGGCTCCAAGTGTCGTCGGACTAGTGGGAAACATATTGATGCAGGAGTATAAGTATACTCAAACCCTGCACAGCGTAGTAAATACACCATGCGGATACTGTGTGCTCAATTCACATGTTGATTTGTTCATCTTCTTTTTTTATTCATCTTGTTGATTGAACAGCGCTGATTACTGTTGTGTGTCTTCAGCCCATCCCTACCTATTCGAGACCAACCAGCCCGCGATCTGCGCAATTTCACACCTCAGCGTACCGCATTCTTCTTGCATTCCTCTCGCGTAACAGGCTCAGATCAGTGAAGACAATAATCTGAGATGCTGGCTGGGCTGCTTTATCGCGCGGTGAGACAACCGTTGGTGCCCTAACCCACGCTGCGTTATGCACCAGGCGTCTTATCAGTTGACAGTGATAGAGTGAGAGAGGCCAGCAGTGACCAGGAGGAAGGGCGCAAGCGGTGTTTATGCACTTGATCTGTCGCTACGTACAACGCTAACCCTGTTGGACAATAAACACTGACGGACTCAACGAACAGCGGTTTAGTACTGACAAATGCCACTGAAATCCAAGCTGAACCCGCCCGCGAGGCTGTCGGACGTCAAGGTGGTCAAGATGAAGCCCGTCAAACGCGAAAACGCCACCATAACGAGGTCTATATCCGCGTGTCAGCGCTGTCGGTCGAGGAAGACGCGGTGTGACCAGAAGTTTCCCTCGTGCACCTCGTGTCTTAAAGCTAAAGTGGACTGCGTGGGCATAGACGCTGCTACGGGACGGGAGGTGCCTAGATCTTACATCACCCATCTGGAGGACAGGCAGGCCTTCTTGGAGAAACTGTTGCTAAGCCATGGCATTGACTACGAGGCGGAGAGGGCCGGACCACGACCAGAGAGGATTGAGAGGGAAAGAGTTGAACGGCCCAGTACGAGCAAGGTGGAGAGTGATATGAGAGCCTACGAATCAAAGCAACAGTCGTTTCTAGGCCAGTCAGCGGGATTGTCGTTCGCCAGGCTACTCTATACAGCGCTAAAACCAAGAAAACAAGATACCCCCAAGCCGGTGAACGAGGTAATCAAACCTAAACCCCCGCCAGCGAAACTGCCCACAAAGACCACAATGGAGGGCTTTCTTGCGGCGTTCTTTGCGCAAGCCAATTCGCAATTTCCTGTTCTGCACAGAGAGGAGTTTATCAGGCGGAACTTTGAACCCATCTACGGAAAGCTGTCGTCGAACGTGTCGCTTGCGTCCGACTTGACCTCCATGGCGCTGGAGACAGCCGACGTTTCAAACGACAAACCTTTAGAAGAGGAAAAAGAGGGCGACTCGCGATTATACTTTCTGTACATGATTTGCGGAATCGCTACGTCAATTCACCAACAGCAGTACCCAGCACATATTTCAGAAAGCTACAGGCTAGCGGCTGCACCGCATTACGACGCGGTTATCGCTCTGACCAACAGACTAGAAGCGCTGCAGGGTATTCTTATTCTAGGACTGTATTCAATTATGCGCCCGACAGTCCCCGGTGCCTGGTACATACTGGGTTCGGCTACGAGGTTATGTGTGGATCTAGGTCTGCACTATGAAGGCGGCATGAAGTCGTGGACGATAAGCCATAATGTGGAAGAGTCGGTGCACCTGACGCCAGAATTCGATGCCGTGACTGTTGATATGCGCAGAAGGCTGTTTTGGTGCACGTATGCACTGGACAGGCAGGTGTGCGTGTACCTAGGTCGGCCTTTTGGAATACCGGAAGAGTGCGTGAAAGCAGAATATCCGTCAATGCTAGACGACTCGCTAATATGCCGGGATACGGATTTCTCAAAACTGGAACCGGGTCCGTCGTACAAGACCGTTTCTTTAAGTTTCTTCAAAATTCGACGCATACAGGCCGAGATACAGCACATTATGTACGACTGTGCTGACCTTCCACGTAGGTTCAGCAACTTGTTGGAGTGGAAAACATACATGACGGAAGAGCTCGAGAGTTGGCATGAGAACTGTCCAAAGTCACAAAAGCAAATGAACTGCAACTTTAACCTGGCGTTCTTTGAGCTCAATTATAACCAGACAAGGCTACTGTTACACGGAATCAGTCCCAGAAACACAGAGCGAACAGTGGAGGCGGACCTGGTTATCGCAGACGCAGGCGAAAAGGTCATCAAGACATACCATGAACTGCACCGAAAGCGAGCGATCAACTATACCTGGGTCGCGGTGCACAATCTGTTTATGGCGGGAACGTCGTACCTATACGCTCTGTATCATTCTCCTGAGGTTCGTTCAAAAACCACGCTGGAGGAGATTGATTTCAACACTCTGGCCTGCATTCACGTCCTTTCCGCGTTGATTGACCGGTGCGACGCTGCGGCAGGGTGCAGAGACACCTTTGAGCTGCTGGCTGCAGCCGTGATGAAGTTGTTCAATGAGCACGGAGTCAAGCGGGAGCCTGAGTACCAGCCTGTGCCGGAATTTGCGTGGCCTGTGGCTGATGATTTGGATGTATTTTTCAAGGAAGCCGCCGAGGAGGTCAAGGTGGAGAACGTGCCTGAGGTGTGGCCTGAGTTTCGCGATAACCAGCGGATTTATGATATGATGAGTAACCCAATGACGTCGATATGGGAGCAGTACTGTGCAAGAAACGATTATGATTCGTCGGTGACCCTAGCGGATGAGCTGAACGAGGGTTTTCAGTAGCGTGCTGAGATGTAATCCATAGTAATGATGACACGTAAACGCTCTGGCCTAGCTGTACTGACTCATCAAGGTCAAAAACGTCTCGGCCTTGTTTACCAGCATTCTGCAATTGTCTGCATCGTGAAAGAATCCGCTGTGTTTGACGGGCAACACCGCAACCGCCTGGACTGTTTTCTGGAATGTCCAATACCCGCGAACCTCTATTGTCGCACCTGGCTGCAAATCCGGCATGTCTTTTTCGACCTGAGCTGCCTGGACTGTGACTATCATGTTTGGCAGTCTCATTAATTCGAGCTCTTCCACTCTGATCACGCCTGATCTGACATCGAACGATTTCACCACGCAGAAGAACTGCACCAGGTTTACGGTGGTTCTGTGAGAATGGCAGATGCTGCTGGGCTCGTAGTCGCAGATGAACGTGACGGTTGTGAGGAGCATGTGTAGTGTCGTGATGAGACAAGCCTCACGAAAATTAATATCGAAACCAGATCAAATCATGATAAGGACATTATCGCGGTTGCCCAAACTAGGAGGCACTCGAGGATTCAGCAAGTTCCAGCCCGGCGACACTGTTATCGTCCGTCAGATTCTACGCCCGGACAAGGTCGCGCTATCTGAGCCTCTCACTCCCGGGACCAAGTGGAAGAGCGATCTGGGGACCTTCAACCACGATGATTTCATAGGCCAGGACCCGCGAATGACGGTGTTTGCCGAGAAGTCCAAGGACAAGTTCATTGTGACACACCCGTCTCTGGAGGACTACGTCATCTCGCGAAGGAGGATAGCGCAGCCAGTGTATCCATACGATGCAGCTGCCATAGTCACGCTGGCTGACATCCATGTGGACGGGTCTGTTGAAGGCGAGGGTGTGGTCCAGCACTTCCTTGAAGCCGGTACAGGCCACGGATCATTGACGCTGGCCATCTGCAGGGCCATCCATGCTGCGAATCCTCGAGGCGCCCCGAGAGGAGCAATTCTGCATTCTATAGACAGGAATCTTGCGCACAGCCGGGTCGGACAGAAGAACGTGAAGGATTTCAGGCGGGGAATCTACGAGCGAGACGTGGAGTTTTACGTTGCCGAGTCCCCAGAGGCCTGGATTGAGACAAACGACCTGCGGTTGACAGGTGCTTTCCTGGATCTACCCGGGCCGTCACAGAGCATCAAGAGCATTGCAGAGAGACTGCACATTGACTGTCCGTTGACGGTGTTTTGTCCTTCAATAACGCAGATTCAAGATGTCGCGAAACTGGTGCAGGAACAGTCGATACCGCTGGTCTTGATAAACGTGGTTGAGCTGATGCCTGGAATGGGGGGCAGTATGAGGGCGTGGGACGTCAGGACGACGAGGATAAGAGAGACTGGAGAAATTGCGCAGGTTTGTAGGCCAAGAGTGGGCGCAAGGGTGGTTGGCGGAGGATTCGTTGCATTGTTTAGGCGTCTTCCCTCGAAGACCTCAACAGGGTAATCTACTTGTAAATATTGAACCGACTAGTGTGTATAAATATCAGTGTACATAGTGCCTCTAATGCTTCATTAATTAGCTTTTGTGTGGTGAAAAGTGTGAGCAGACCTCCTCCCATTGGTGATCGCTTAATCAACGTCCATAGCGTTAACATTTCTCTTTGACCTCTTGTTCTTGAGTAGAACTGGAACCTTCTGGACCTCCTCCTCTTCGCTCATCATCTCCTCTTCGGACATCTCCTCATCATCGCTCATCTCTGCCTCCTTCTCAGCCTGTCGTCGCAGCTCAACTTCTCTCATTCGCAGCAGCTCCTGGTTGGTCTCGACCAACTTCCTGTCCTCAGTCTTCTGCTTCTCCAGGTTGCCTCGCATTCGGTTCTTGTAGAATGCTCGCTCTCGCTTGAGTCTGATCTCCTCGACTCGCTTCATGGCTCTTAGAGTATCAGCAACCAGCTCTCTGTTGTATCGCACTGGAATGTGTCGTCGGGCGTTGAAGGCCAGCGTAGAGTCCACAACCATCTCCTTGCCAGCAGCCTTTCGGAAGGCTTTGGTCCATTTGAGTTTTCGTGGGTTTCTCTTCATCTTGAAGTTCTTGTGACACTTGGACCGGCAGAATCGAAATTCCTTAGCGTCGTTTCGGACAAACATGATACCGTGGCCGGGGTACACCGGCGACGAGCAAAAATGGCAGTTGAGCACTCTCATTTGTAAGGGTGTTGAAGGTCAGTGAAATTTTTGTTTTTGGCGATATATTTTTTTCACCCGTCACGTGATGATAGGAATCACGTGTGATAAGGTTGTTAGCAAAACGGTGCCAAAATCGGTTTTGTATACTGGGAGATGAATAGAGTGAGGCGATTTTAAAAACAGACAACCCGGCTGTGGGGATACATGTATCGACCACGGGAGTGCTTTGCTGTCGAATGTAAGGGCACTTTGATGACAATGATGCAACTAAACGTACGCGAGTATAGTAGCTAGCAGTTAGTCTCTAACCTCATGCTATCCCAGGCACTAATACGTAAGCTAGACCCCATTAGTAGCTTAGTGTCTCGTATCTGTTGTGGTAGATTACATCACGCTATTACTGCAGCGATCGACTAACCTTATTTTGGAAACCTTAGTTTTAAGCCTGAAGTTGGGAAATAGACTCTTACACTTACATGATTGTTGAAGAAGCCATGAACTCACCAATTGAGCCATTGAGCATCCAGGTGGATTCTTACGGGCTGAACCCCGATGCCAGAGATGAAATTGATAAAGAAAAGGCAGAGGCGAACAAGAAGTATAACGAGCTGATAAGCTCGGCGCTTAACTATTTGAAGAAGGATGTCAACTCTTGGCTGGGTAACCAGGCAGCAAAAGTCGGCAAGGTTGGCGAGTGGGCCAAAAATCTCGAGCAGAATGCCGCTGCTCGAGCTTACAAGCTTGACGATACCCTAAACGCTGAGGGAGCGGATGATGCCCTCAAAGTCATGGGTTTCAGGAACTACGGCGAGGTCCTGGCCGCCATTCATAAGGGTTACGCATTTGTGGAGGATTTGACGATGCGTTCCAAGGCTATTTTTCTAGCGCTGGTCACCATTGTGGTGACGACGATTCGATTCATGTTCGACCTGTTCGTTCACTTGAACCCTGTTGTCCTCCGAAACACTGTGTTTGCCAGCAAGTTTGTCACCGAGTTGTTCAACATTCAAAAGAGTATTGTCAGCACCGCTGTCGACACCATCTCTACAAATCCAAATCAAATGCTCCAGCCCAAGACATACGTCACCCGACAGGTTTCAGGCGTCTGGCAGAGGGTGAAGCCACTGTGGAATGAAGGCACTGATTTGGCGGTTTACGACAGCAAGCAGCTCCAGGAGGTGATTCCAATGTTGCGTGATTACAAGAACCAAGTCAAGCCGTCTGTCAGAAAGGTTCTGCCAGTGATGATGGCCCGCATTTTCTTGTACTTTGGGGTCCATATTGATGAGAACTTCGATGCTATCGAGTACGTCCAACAGCTCACCAGAAACTATGTTCACGACCTTCCCAGGCTGATTGGCGTGAAAGTAAAGCTTGACAGCGGCTTCATAAAGGAGGTTGTCCAACGCATGGTCAACATGGTTGCCGCCCTTTACGCCTTCGTTGTTGTCAAATGGATGGGATACTTCATGCAGCAAATTGGTCTAAAGGTGCCTGAACTTACCTTTCCGGTTCTTTTCGAGAAGAAGCCCGAGCTTCCTGCTCGCCAGGCCGTTGAGCCGATTACCGAGAACAATATTCCAACGAAGCTTCCCAAGCACATCTGTTTCATTATCCCAGCCATCACTCTTCCACAGTTTGATTCGTCCGATGAGCTGCCCAGCTATACGGAGTACAACCAGAGGCTCATGAAAGTCAAGAAGGAGAAGTTGGAACGGGAGGCCATCAACAGCGTCGCTCAAGTCATCATTGAAAGCGCTCAACTTGGAATCAAACACCTGACCGTGTATGAGAAGACAGGATTCTTCGTCTATGAGCATAATCGCATCGCCAATTCGACGACCAAGATGATGCAAGGTTTAGAAACGAGAATCCGTCTCGTGTCACGGAAAACGGGAACCATTACCATCTTCAATGACGTGGACATGTATAATGAAGAGCTGGGTGATAGCTTGACACCATTTGACGGCATCACAGTGTTTTGCGAATCTGAACCAGAGAGTACCCCAATGGACAAAGTTGCTTCCCTGATGCAGTCGTATGGAGAGCAGATCAAGAACCGAGATCTGACCAGTCGAGAGCTCACACGGGGAAGGGTTGGAGTCGACATCGAGAACCTGTTCTCACCACCGCTTTATTGTCCGGATCTGACGATAACCTTGTCGTCAGGGGGCATGGAGAGATACCCCGCGTATCTGTTGCAGCACTCTGTCATATGGTAAGAGGAACTCGACGGGTTGACTAACATAGTAGTACGCAAGAGGCGCACCGAGCACCTCTTATTCCTAGCTTGCATAAAGCCTTGCGAGAGTACACGGAGCTTGTCCAAGACGAAGACGCGGAAAGCCTGTCAGGAAGCGCAACGGAGTTCTCTGAGCTCACGCCGGGCGCCGCTTCCAGATTCGCTAGCGGCCTTGTGACTCCTCAAACCACCGAGGTAGACGATGATGCTCTTGAGGACCCAGACATGACGGGTGAGAAGACAACAGAGATCGTGTACCATGATGTCAACAACTCGTTCACCATATCATCTAGCGTCGTTCGAGATGATGAAGACATCGAGGAGGAAGAGGTCGCAAACAGTGATGATGATTCTGACCTATCCATCAGGTTTCTTTGACTGTGGAAGTTCTGATTCGGATGTAAAACATAGCTGATAACATCGCTTGGGAATGTCGCACCTCAGAAAAATTTGTCACCTACCGGGCCCAACCCACACTTGAAAAAATCGCGACACCGACGGCTCACATATATAAAATGTCACAGGGATCCGAGGTCAGCTCCGCTGAGAAGCTGTTTAACGATGTCCAGGAGTTTTGCTCCGTAAGTTTGTTGTTGTTTGGCAAAGACTAACCCAGAACCATCCTGTTATCGCCGGTATCGGAGCCGTCTCCACTGCATTGGTTGTAAGTGCCACCGAATGTGATCAAGTCTAACTCAGCTCAAAAGCATGCTCAGGAAGAAGGGACCAGGTGTGGGCGGACGAACTTTCTACACTGGAGGATTTGACAGCAAAATGACCGCCAAAGAGGCGCTGCAGATTCTCAACCTGCGAGAGTCGCGATTAACTAAAGCCAAGCTAAAGGATACACACAGAAAGATCATGTTGCTGAACCACCCTGACCGAGGTGGATCTCCTTATCTGGCTACCAAGATTAACGAGGCTAAGGATTTCCTAGAAAAGCGAGGCAACTTGAAATAGAGCCCCGACTGAACGAGGCCGCGATAACCGAACCACGACTAAACCGCGACAGCCGTCGCCTGTAAATATTATGATACACAATACAGCATTCTGAGGAGTTTTTGCTATACAATACATGGATGTGCTGTCGAGAGTTTACTTGGTAACGATGGACACCACATCCTCTTCGCCTACCGTATGCTGCAGACCACACTTCTGCGGACTGTGCTTGGCCGAGACACCCCAGACGAGAGCGTATCGGAACTTTGTCTTAAAGTCTCGATGAATAGAGTCGCAGATGTCTTCTATGGTGTTGCGCGACTTTCTGACGACCATAGGCTCCGTGAAGTTGGGGGCGACACCCTTCCTCTTTGTGTAGATTCTGAGCAGCGACAGATCCGCCCAGATTCGGGTGAGCAGGTCAGAAATGCCGAGGTCCAGGTTGACTGAGATGACCACAGAGTGTGGCTGTCGTGCCAGTCGGTCGGTCTCTTCTAGCGATACGGCATCAATCTTGTTGTAGCAGTAGAGGCATGGGATGTAGGATCTGTGGTTGCTGTTGATGACGTCGATGAACTCTTCGACGGTGACGTTCTCGTCTCTAATAAGAACGTCGGCGTTGTGAATCTTGTAGTCTCGTAGAATGTTGGTTACCATCTTTTCATCGAGATTCTTTGGGGGAGAAGTGGCGTTGAACTTGACACCGCCAGTCTTTTTTATTTTGAAGTAGACGTTCGGTGGCTCTCTGTTGAGTCTGATACCGACTGCCTCCAGCTCTCGCTCTAGGATTTGTCGCTGGTCGTCTGGCTTGGTAGCGTCCAGTACCATCAGAATCAGGTCAGCAGTCTTGGCTGTAGCAACGACCTGTCTTCCACGACCTTTGCCCTCACTGGCACCTTGGATGATACCAGGCAGATCAAGAATCTGAATCTCCGCGCCATTGTATTCCAACACACCAGGGACAGAGGTCAGCGTGGTGAAGGCGTACTGGGCGACCTCGGATTTGGTCTTTGTGATCTTTGAGAGCAGAGAAGATTTACCCACGGACGGGAAACCAATTAGAGCCACCCGGGCATCACCGCTTTTGCTTACTTCGAAACCTTGACCGGGTGACGAGGAGGAGCCTGGAGCCGGTTCAAGAAGTTGCTGTCGGTACCTCGCTAGCTTTCCCTTGAGAAGACCAATGTGGTACTCTGTCGCTTTGTTTTTCTGGGTTCGGGCCAGCTCCTCTTGGATCTGCTGGATTTTTTCAAGGATTCCCATGCTGTAAGAGTGTCGCGCGCAGCTCCAGGTAGAAGTGACATCACCGCGACAAGCTGTAGCGCAACACTGAAAGTCTACATGGGTTGCCAGGCTTCGAAATCGGGGCTGAATTGATTGGACTGATGTTTGGCTGAGAATTGGCAGCTGGCGATGCTCAACAGCCTGCTTATTGATTTATTACTATCTGACTACTTCGTCTGGCTTGGACAGAATCTCTGCTCACTATATCACTGTGGACTACTCACGAACCTCAAACTACCTGATTAATCACTGGCGCGCTGGCAGCTCGTGCTAGTGCTTCTTGGACGAGCTCACACCAGGAGCTGTCTGGGTACCCGGAATGGCACCAGTCGCCGGAATTGTCTCAACGTTACTCGAAGACGTGTACTTCACTGGGGCCAGCGAGATCTGGTTCTGGTCGAGGTCATAAACCACGTACACAGCTCTAAGGAAAGTGTCGCCCAAGAGGTTGTACCCGTCTGCCTGGCTATTGGGAAGCACGCCCACAATGTACGACAAACTGGAACCCAGCTGCTTGCCCGTGAGAATGAACTCCTTGGCCGGCACGGAAATGCTGGCGCCCGAGAAGGAAAATTCAATTGAAGTGCTTGGGATGCTGTCGACGTAGTACAGCTGTTCCTGCGAGTCATACTTGGCTCCAACTTTCTGGACAATCTCGTCAACCACTGCCTGGGGGACATAAATCAACGAAGTGCCTGAGTCCAGCACCGCCTGGAACGTCTGGGATCCGTACGTGACAGCCACCTGGAGCGAGTCGCTGCTCGTCACGGGGACGGTGTACAAGCTTCCCGAGAATTTGGCCGTGTCGACTCCGCCAAAGAGAATGGTTCCCGAAGCCGTGTCAATGTCGTTCAAGTACAGCGAATAAGCGTTCCTGAGGATATATCCGTTGGTGACCAGACTCTTAGTGAAGTTCGAATAAGTATCGCCCTGCGCAGCGGAACTTTCTCCAGAAACATATCCCACGCCCAGAATACCATAAGAATCATCGCCCTCAGAAGGGGCCGTGTCAACGGCGCCAAACCGTTGGTTCTTTACGTAATCCGTTCCCAGGGTCACCGTGTCGGTGACCCACGATCCCGTCTCGGCGCCGGAAACGTACTGGATGGAGAAGTTATTGTTGATGAGCTTGTAGGTGGACGACTTGGCTGGGTTGTAACTCGAATTCACACCGGATTTGTTTGTGTACACCCACAGATCCGACGAACCCGTATCAAGCAGGGCCGACACATTTTGACCTGGGCTTCCCACAGTGAAGGACGCCACGTACAGAGTGACGCCGTTCTGGAGGGTCTGAGACAGCGGCGCCGCTTTTGATGCGGTTTTGGTGGTGCCAGACTTGACATACTGATGTTTAAACGAGGCAGTGATGAATCGGGACATTTCGCTTGCGGTTACAGGTGTTCCAATTGATGTTATCAATGTCGGTGGCGATGATGGTGCCTTATATACTTGAGGACTCGGCTTCGCCTGAACTTTATTCACGATAACTGCAGTCCAAAAAATATCGATGATGGCAATCAAGGGACAGACAAACGCCGTCTGGCGTCATGCCGGATTCGTCAAATGTTATATCCGGAGGGCACGCAAGGGTGCAATGTGAGGATTCACAGGAGACTCTCTTGTACTTCCATAAGCTCATGAGGAGCTCATGAGATGTCATTTGAGTCTAAATGACTCAAGATCCTGAAGATTGAGACGCCCTCGCTTGCCAGTCTTTTCGATCAAGGCGTCTATTGTTCAAGACGAGCGGAGTTACGTGATACTTGCTCTTCAATCGGACACTTGCTGGTGGCGTGATACTAAGCGTATTATATGTGACGTCACACAGGCCGGATTCGTGGGCAGATGAGATGGCCGATCCAAAGCTTATCTGTCGCGTGTTTTGTAGTTGCTCTGGCGTGCCAAAGTCCGCAAGTGTGACTTTACGTGATTCATGGAAGGTGTCGAACTGTATGCATGCTCAGAATTACCCCGAAATGTGGCTTTCTTCATGGCTCTAAGGCAAGCAGGCGCGCCGAACTCGTTATCAGTAGCTAGAATTGGAATCCTGCTTCAGACAATTACCGCAGATTCATATTGCCTTGGATCTGAAGCCGCATAATTCTCAGGACCACGGGGACAAGATATTGATGAATTCTGCTTGTGAATTCAAGTACTACCTCGGTGTTTTCTTAATAGTCGTAAGAGTCTTGGCTGTGGATCTTGTCGAATAGAGCTAACCCTTTTATAGCGCTTGCTCCTCCGCATGAGCTCGTGAGCACCCTCCACTCAGACCTGCAGCGGACATTGCATTTTGCGTATAGACCAGATGGCGATCGCTACCATCAGCATGATCAAACTAGACAGCTACTGTATATCACTCTCAACCCCTCCCAGTGATACCATTTGCCCTTGAGTCGAGTCACGCTCACTTCTCGCCAAGTCTCTCCCCACCCCGGCCGTCGGAAAACAGCATCTCAGGGTCCTAATCAGACGAATAAACGTGCTTTATCGCATTCTAGAATAGCGATGCGTCATCGCGGGGCTGCTCAGGTGAAGCTGTGGGGATTCGCTCGGGGAGGAAGTCGTGGGTGTAGTTGTACAGAGAAAAGTCGGTAAAGAGGGAGCGAAGAACCTCTGTGTAGTGAAATCTGAGCACTGCTTAGTGATGAAAGCTCTAGCTGGACAAGGCTCACAAGCTTTGTTCGTACGGAGCGAGCCAGCCGCGCCAACGGCCAAGAACCCTTTGCGGACTCATGCAAGCTGCGCACGTCCGCTAGACAACCGGAAGCTTCGGCAATCGGGCAGTCGGCACCGGGCAATTATTAAAATATATATAAAGTCTATGTACACCTGAAGAGTATGAGATTTTCGAAATTAGGCTCGGACCCTCAAGTCGAAATGAATAATGCAATGCAATTTAGATCTTGGACCAGACGCTCTTTCCTCGACCTTTGAGGGCGATGGTTCGAGAGATGGTGATAAAAGTGCAAGCGGCGGTGATGAAGACACCGGCGTAGATCTGAGCGTGCAAGAAATCGCCCTTAGCCATCTCAACGAGGTGGCCAGCCACTGGTGGACCCGCCAGAACGCAACAACCACAGACGAAGAAAGCCATACCAAGTCGAGTACCCAGCATAGACATATCTTTTGTGATGGCGGCGAACAGAGCTGGTGGCAGCGAGACATAGGTTCCAGAGAAGAAACCAAAGAGCAGGGCAAAGACGATAGTTCCGGCACTCGAGTGGATGCCGATCCAGCCGAAGCAGAGAACAGCGCAGGCGAATGAGAAGGGAATGAGCATGTTGTATCCTCCGAACCGGTCGGCCAGGAAGTTTGGAATCAGTCGGCCAAAGACGGAACCGGCGTTGAGAATTGGCACGATGTAGATGGCCACCTTGGGGTCCATCTTGACATAGGCGGCGAATGGCTCAATGAAGAAGATTGGAATGAAGATACCAAGGAAACCCATCATGAGGCCAAAAGTCAGAGACAGGTATGGGCCATCGCTGAACACGCTAGTGTCGAAGAATGGTCCAGACTTTCGTGGAGGCAGTCGCGACTTCAGAATCACGCATGGGATCAAACACAGACCGAGGGAGAAGAAACCCAGCGCTCGGGTAGTCCAGGCGAAACCAATTCGTGGAATGAGTTTTTGAACAAAGATTGGCACGATGATACCGCCAAAAGAGGAACCAGAAGCCATAATGCCAATAGCGAAGGCTCGCTTAGTGGAGAAGTATGGAGCAACGGTGGAGATGGCACCGACAAACAGGAAAGAGCAACCCAGACCAGTGCAGAAACCCTGCGAGAGCAGAATCTGGTAGTACTCGGTGGAGAGGGAGGTCATCATGTTTCCAAAGACCAGCAGGAAAGTTCCGGAGCAGACAATCGCTCGGATGTAACCAGCATCAGCGAGTCGACCGGTCAGAATAGAGGCAGCGACGACCAAGAAGCCCTGAATAGAGCCAATCCATGAGATGGTGGAGGACGAGTAGTCCTTCAGAAGAGTTTCCTGGTAGTACGACTGGTAAGCGCCAAAGGAATTGACGACACCCCAAGAGTTGAAGAGCGAGAAGAATCCCGCAAAAACCTGCAGCCAGGCGACCAAACCTCCATTTGGTGGTGGACCGACACCTGGTGGTCCGTGGTGGGCTGGAGCTGGTGCCTCTGGCTGGGCTTCGAGCTGTCCAGCAGTCTTTTCTTCCTCGCCCAGCTTGGGTCTGTTGAGAGAGTCTGGCGTAACGGATCGATGGTCGGACATTGCTAAGGACCGGTGATTATTCCAAACCGTTAAAATATGGGCCGTAATATGGCTGAAATGGGCCTATTATGGGCGGTTGCCTGTATGGTATCGATCTGATAATTGCTCAACCCTGGCCATGGGCGACTATTTATTCTTCCGTCTCATTATAAGTTGTATTATATTTGTGACGATCGGAGTGGGTCGGATTTCCGGTCCCAAGCACCGGAACACCACGACGGGCCGGCGCCGTATGCGCAGGGAACCCGAGCCAAGTAGTTGAACGGTTACACCGCTCGGCAGTCCGACCTCTCTACGGTATCAGTATGGTGGCAAATCTTTTCCACCTCAGTAAATTTACCGGCTGGCCCACGCTACGAGAGTTGCTCGGTATGGGGGCTCGGATGCTTCCGACATCCGAACTTGAAGATCCCACGGCTGCGCTGTTCTGCTTTCCTATACGGGTATCCGAGCATCTGACCTTATTTCTTGGTAAATCTACAATGTACAAAATAGCCATTGAATGGCCGGCTCATGTCTACCGATCTATTATTTGACGTGATGAGATCGATGAGATTCGTCTCGATTCGAGAATAATTCGATCAGTGAATTCGATCAGCTCAGACTAAGGCAGGGCCCTGGACCCTAAGATTGCATACTGAGACTGTCTTATGGCCCTGTGACCCTGGCTATGACTCCAACTTGCTATGATTAATGTTGAACCCTGGTGATTGTCCTTGTTATCTTTGTTGAAGCTCGGAAGCCACTCCCGACGTTTCTTTTTATGCTAATCTAACCGCCTGCCGAATTTGGTGCATAAACATCACGTGATATTCATTTTACAGGAAAAACTAAACCGACCCCTTCGATCGCCAGCCCAGCGAAAACTGCTCACCGTGCCAAGTTTATATTTTAACGGTGAAAACACATGTTGAAGCGAACATGTTTATGACGAGATTGAGCAAGCCAGGCTCGCATTGCTTGCCGGTGACGTTAGGCTCGGCCCGGCTTCCGAACCCCAACCCACCGACGAGCTGGTGGCTAGCATCATTTGTAGCAGGGCTCATCCCCTGACTGTGGTCCACTGTACATTACCAGAAGGAGCACAAATTTAGTAGAAATCACGTGGCCCAATAAGGCTTTAGTGGGGGCTTGGGGGCAGAATTTCGCGAACGATCTTCGGGCAGATATCCGCGGGTATACCGTTCTAGTTTAAAGTTTTGGCGTGTAACAGGTTAAATCATGGTTAAGGAAACTAAGATTCAGAGGTCTGAGGCTACATACAGGGTCTATAACCACCCCTTATAGCTCATATCGCTGTACGTCATGGCGTGCTTTGTGGTGAAATTACGGAAATAGATGGAAATATGGACTTAGCCGGAAATACGCAGGTCTGACGGAAATAGTTTCAGGCACCCGGCTGCTGAGCGCGCATACCCAGCATGGACTTCGGCCATCCGGCTCTTAACCCGACGTCAGGCTGCCTATTCAGGGCAGTGCAAAAAGGATTCCAAGCCTCCGGGTTCAGCGCTATCATAGCATTGCTGGTTCGTCAACAGTCTTGGAAAAAAAGAAATTAGCACGGCTGATGGGCTGAACGGCTTCAATGAGTAAGGTTATGATGTGGTTCATAATGTGCATAGTGTAAGCCAGCGCATGGCACGTGGAAATGCCGACAGCCGGTCGAGTCCATAAGAATCTGGGGAGCGGAGTCCGAGACAAGAAGACCGATGGACGGTCATGTTATACCGGACTCTTTCCGGTAGGAGTCCGAGCATCTGGGGAGATTTTCTAATGACGGAAAGTGTGAACACTTGGCTATTGGGCTGCCGACGAGGAAACCGGGGCGCCGACGACCCTAGCGCGCAGTTTGATTCGCTGTCCTTCACTTTTCGGGCTTGACTTTTCGGGCTTGGCTATGCGTGCTCTCCTCTCATCGCTGGGGAGTAACGTTTTTGTAGGTTGCAGGCTTATTCTGAATCCGTCACGGTAATTTCGGATGAGCCGGAATAAGAGGTGCCATAGCTATCGTTTTATGATGCAATGTATGCGAGCTCAGGCTATAAACGCTTGACGTCATCGAGAAATCAACAGCCAATATCAGTATGACAATCAAGACCTTAATTGATGTTTATAGTCGCGATCAGTGATGTGTCACTATGAACTGAAGTTGTGTCGCGTTACATGTATAAACTGAAATTGTGACGCGTCGATTCTGCGCGATGCAAGTCACTCTCGAAACCAGTGTAGGCTCGATAACCTTTGAGCTCTACGACCAACACGCGCCCAACACATGCAAGAACTTTGCCCAGCTAGCTAAGAAAGGCTACTATGACGGAACAGTCTTCCACCGAGTGGTTCGCGATTTCATGATCCAAGGCGGTGACCCAACTGGCACTGGACGCGGCGGTGAGAGTATCTACGGTAAAACTTTTGCGGACGAGATTCACCCCGAACTCCGACACACGGGCGCAGGTATTCTCAGTATGGCAAACTCAGGCCCAAACACTAATGGATCTCAGTTCTTCATTACCCTAGCGCCAACTCCATGGCTCGACAAGAAACACACGATTTTCGGTAGGGTAACTGCTGGGATTAGGGTTGTGGAGAGAATTGGCAATGTTCAAACCGACTCGGACGACAGGCCCTTGCAAGAGATTAAGCTGATCAGTGCAAAGGTTCAGGAGGCTTTGACTTATTGATCGCTATATGAAGCATTAGTGATGCCGATTGGTGTGGGTGCTGGTCGAAAGACTGGTTTACAGAAGGATGGTGAGTGGCGGTCACAATAACTCTAGGCGTATGGAGCTAATGAGTCCTAAATTTGTACAGAAAATGTGTCAGAGAAATATACAGGAAACCGGCTGAGAATCAGAGCAACTTTCGGCAGTTCATGCGATTTCACTTCAGGTCGTTCCAGCACGTGCCCAGGAAGGACTTTGCGACGATTGAGCATTTGTTGAGGAAGGGACATAAGATGTTTGAGTCGTTTTCGAATAAGAGTGTGAGGAATGTGATGCCGCCACGATAACCACGAGCGAACACCAGCGAAGTGAGTGGTTATGGTCGCGGCTTTATTTATTGCGTCCGATGACTCTGATCCCTTGGCCGGCTAGTGTTGTGGTGCCGACAGACATGTACATAGTAATTCGCATTGATGATACACTCTGCCCTGAAGTCTGGTTTTCATAGCGCTGTGGAACGTGGTCACTACAGTCGGTTCTGGCACTACAGCACCGGGTCTATGATGATTGTTCGATCGGTCGTTATATTACCTCAGGATGGCTGCGCGGGACCGGTATGGTGAATTGGAGATATTACGACTTACAGGCATGTTTGGGTGTCTCACTTGAGATGACCGGTCGCAGTGACGAAGAGTTGAGAATTTGGAGGAATATCTGGAGAAGCATAACCCGGCGCTGGAGTTCGATCTTCATCCTGCATGTTCAAAGAGCAAAAACTATGAACATGGGCCGGTATGGAAATGCATTGATCCCGGCACGTGGATGGTCACTGTTTACGCACTGGTAATATGCATATCATGCAAGCAATTCTGGATAAGCCGACGTCCATTCTGGAATGTGGCTTCCGCGTTCGTGGCTCTCTTCGACAAGCTTGACAGCGCCGACGTAGTTAAACAGGGGAACGTGTGTGAATTCAATCACATTAAGCTTCGCGATCGGCGCTAGATCATGGACCCGGTTTAAGCGGTTGAGTGCAATTCTCCACATGTGCTCAACGGCGCGGGGTCAACTTTCTGTCCGCTAGATTTGGTCGATCAAATATACTCAACTTCAATGCTCGTACCGTTACACCGGCCGGCCATAGGTCGACCACAAACAACAACCGCCCGGGCCAGCAGTGAGGCCAAATTAATAAAACTGAACTACAGCCTAGCTTGATTTAATTTCTGCAAAGTATTCAATTGCATAACCTGGACTATAAACTCGACTAATTAATATATGCTATAACATATACAGTCGCGCGCGCTTGCGCCGGAACATTAGATATAGCATAACTCGGACAATTTGGAGACAATTGCGAAATAAAGACCACCAAGGGTAGTAAAAACAGCTGGAGAAGCTGAAAACAGCAAAAAATCACGAATCGTGGCCCAAATAGCTCGAAAATTCGGCTACACTCGACCCAAAATCGGCCGGAGACATCAAAAAGGTCTCTTGGCCCAGTTGGTTAAGGCATCGTGCTAATAACAACTTCATGATCAATCATGAATACTCGTTGCAACGCGAGGATCGGCGGTTCGATCCCGCCAGAGACCAGACCCCTTTGCCTTGATGGCCAAGTTGGTAAGGCGTATCACTAGTAATGATAAGATCATCGGTTCGACTCCGGTTTGAGGCATGCGGTCATCTTTTTGCTTCGTTCGGGGGTCAATTTGAGACGTCCCAGGCTCGAGACGAGCTCAGAATCCACTAAAAGCAAAGGCACTATGGCCGAGCGGTTAAGGCGAAAGATTAGAAATCTTTTGGGATTTCCCGCGCAGGTTCGAGTCCTGCTGGTGTCGACAATCTCCTGAGCTCATCAGAGCTTACTTTTTTGCATGCAAGTGCGCTGTCAGGTTGCGGGCGAGAGCCGGGGAGGTTGCAGCCGCACGATGTGTGACATGCGCGTACCCCGCCATCCGGCTACCGGAACTCCCAATATCGGCGGGCGAAAGGAACGGGGTAAGAATGTTCTGGACTGAAGTTGGTCGTGTTATAACAATCAGATCGTTTGGCCATGTTTTCCAGACATGATAAACTGGCTGCGCTGCCGGGTAATCGAATGTCGGAAGCGATAGATCCGACGCCGTGTTCTGGCGTGACAAGTTATCGTCAGTTGAGTCTACGTAAGACAATGCGCATGACCACCGAGAAGCAAAATTGAGCCCGGGGTCAGTGCTACAGCTTACTCGGGTTCACTATGGTACCTGGAATTCCCATCTGGGTTAGAGACGCATACTTCGGTCAAGACATGTCTAGCACTAGTCAGATACCAATTGAAGTTCGAACTGAGATTCTGCCGCCAAATATATGGTATGCATTAGTCTACGAGCAGCCAATGCTAATCGCATAACCACCACTCACTCCGTTCGTGACTGGCTCGTGTTAAGCTCGTGATTATCTCGGCTAGGTCGGTGCCGAGAACACACTATTAGGGTTAGGTTTAACAGGGTTGGGCCTGCCACACCGGAAGAGGCTGATTCGGCCCAAAGGAGGGGCCGAGGAACTGGGACCCCACAAAACACATATATACCTTACACAGCTCACACTCCCACCCATTGCATTATAGATGAGCGAATTCAAAGACTCGGCCATTTGGGGCCAAACCAAGTCATTTATTGCCGGCGGTTTCGGTGGTATCTGTGCCGTGATTGTTGGTCACCCCTTTGACCTGGTCAAGGTTCGACTGCAGACTTCTACACCGGGCCAGTACAAGGGCGCTATGGATGTGGTGAAGAAGACCATCGCCAGCGACGGTGCCCGGGGTCTGTACCGAGGTGTCGCTGCTCCACTAGCCGGTGTTACGCCCATGTTCGCCGTGTCCTTTTGGGGTTACGATTTGGGCCAGCGAATCGTTGGATCCATTTCTCCAGCCGGCGATGATGGCAAGCTGTCTATCGCTCAGATCTCCGCTGCCGGTTTCCTTTCGGCCATCCCAACTACCGCCATTGCCGCTCCGTTCGAGCGTGTCAAGGTCATTCTCCAGATCCAGGGACAGGGTAAGCCAGGCCAGAAGCAGTTCAACGGTGCCTTCGATGTCGTCAAGCATCTCTACAAGGAGGGCGGACTGCGGTCTGTGTTTAAGGGCTCGGTGGCCACTGTGGCCCGAGACGGTCCAGGTTCTGCACTGTACTTTGCTACATACGAGTACTTGAAGCGAAAGCTGACCCCAGAGGGACAGTCCATGTCGCTGGGCGCCATTTCCTTCGCTGGTGGTATGGCCGGTGTCGCCATGTGGGTGCCAGTTTTCCCAATTGACACCATCAAGTCCAACCTGCAGACCTCTCAGACCTCCCAGAGCATTGGTCAGGTCACCAAGGCTATCTACAGGAACGGTGGTTTTAAGGCCTTCTTCCCAGGCTTAGGACCAGCTCTCGCTCGATCCTTCCCAGCCAACGCCGCTACCTTTGTCGGTGTCGAGCTGGCTCACAACTTTTTCAAGTCCGTCAACCTATGATTCACACCCGCTCGTGAATCATGGCCTAGATGAAGGGCAGTATGCAGTGATGACAAAAATAGATCTGTTTGAGTTCCTTAACCAGCGTAGTTAGTGTGGATGTGTCTTTCCGAGAACGTGTGCTTGGCGCTTCTGACAGCTGCATTCGATGCGATGTGCACCCCTTCACGCACTAGAATAAAACCTGTTGAAATCAAGCCTGACTCCAAGAAACTTCATCTCGCTGTTATCCTGCTTGCCGAGCTCGTGGACCAGCCGCGCCACATGCGTCTCAAAGCTAACTTTAAGTTCATCCTGAATACGCGAGTGCATGGCATAGAACCTCTCGGTCAACACGCTCGAAACGGGCTCCTGGTGTATCTCCTTCATCTTGATCTTGACAGTAACATCGTACAGTCCGTTCAAACACTCAGAAAACGCAAGGACGTCCTTCAGAATCTTGTGCAGCTCACCGATAAGGTTGTTGCCACCGAGCAGACCCTTGTGTGTAATGTTACTCAGGTACTGGCGATGCGACTTTGCAATCTCGTCCACCGTCAGCCCCTTAGTCTTCCTTTTAAACGTCGCCGACATTTCCTTTTGCAACTGTGCCCACGCCATACCCACAACCTCATCGTTGATGTAATGTTGCAGTTCGCCAATGAAGTTGGACATCTCCAGAAACGTGTTATGCACAAGCTGCCAGTCATGTGCCTGTTCTCCATGCACGTGGCCAAGCGTGGATCGGTGGCCAACAGCTATCCGGCGCCAGCCTGTGTACAGCGAGAAACTCACTCGTTTGATACGCCAGAGAAAGTTAAACACCCGCAGGTATTCCGTCATGACAGCCTTGTCAAGAATAACAACGTCCAGGGGCGAAAGTACTCGGTAGTCGAGAGTGAACACGTCCCAGCCTATATCGCCGTGTCCAAGCTCCAACATTCGGGCATCTAAACACCGAATGACTTCAGGGTTGTCGAACTTGGCATTTGATGTCTCGATAGCAGTGTTGAGTGTAGAGGTAAGATGATGGCGTAAGAGCCTGTTCGCAGGCTGGTCCAGGAAGGTAGACGCATTGTCCACAAGGACTTGAAAGAAGTCACCGTGCCCGAGAAGTAGATAGTCCTTGAGTCCCTGAAGATGAGCATTGAGGTGAAACTTTTGTTGAAGAAGCGTGTTCAAATGTTCAATAACCTCCGAGTAACCTTGAGAGATAACACTCTCCAGCATTTCCTGGTCTTTAACAGCCCTGTACTGAGACCGCCTCAAGTTGACCCATTGATCGTCATGGCACAAGCTGCGAATAAAGTACAGAGCCTTTCCAATCTCAATAATTTCGTCACGAAGAGATGACGTCATGTACGAGGGCACTTTTGTGTTATCGCACACAAACCGTCCAGTCCACACTGACGAAGGGTCCACCTGCACGAAAAACTCATTATGTGGGTCGTTGATCGTACCGCTGCTCAGCCAATGGTCCAAGATGTTGTAGAACGGAACAGATGCTTTACTTATTAGTCGTTTGGCGAACTTGGAGATGAACTCGTCACCATCGTAACAGTATCGGTTCAACAAGGTGAGGATCTGGCCGCCTACCAGATCTTTGCACTCCACTGCAATCGTGTACATCAACCGAAGGCCAAGCGTGGCCTCTTGTAGCAGCACAACACATCTCTGTAGTGTCACCTGGCCTTTGCCTTGGTTCTCTCGCCTTATATGCACCTCAATCACACCCACAACAGACAAATAGCTCTGCAGCTCAGTGTGCATGGCACTGAACAGCGCTTGTTTGATGAGCCCCGTGCCGTCCTTGATGTGCTCTGACAACCACTTGTATAGCAGCGCCGGTTCCAACAACTGGTTCATCAGGCCCATGAGAGGCCACGGTAAGGAACTGGGAAGCTCCACCCCGTCGCTCGTCCATCTGAATGTGTCCGTCTTCAACCCGTGGAGCGTGTAGGGCAGCTCGGACAGCATGGCGCTGTTTGACGGATTCTGGCTAATCTGAGCATGAAACTGCTTCAATAGCTCTCCTATGCTGATATTATCACCTTCTGGTCTGAAATCGTCTTCCTCTCTGTTTGCATACTCGTTAAGCTGTTCTCGGGAACTGAAGTCGTCTCGGTTTGATCTCGTCGAGCCGTATATCTCTTCACGGTTCGACCTAGTCGAACCGTAACCGTCTTCTCTATTCGATCTAGTTGAATTGTATCCAGAACCGTACTCTCTTTCAGGCTCACGTTGCGATATCAGTCTCAGGAACTGCAACACCTCTCCTGGCCGCTCGAATATCCCATCCTCTGTCAAACTGTCCACCTGCGACAGCAGATGCCCCATCCGCGTGCTCTCTTCCTCATTGACTTGTTAGTTCTCACTCAGGGCATTACCTACCATCGTTTACCAGCAGGTTGGCGACGTGCTGAAGGTCTATGCGTTCGGCGTCTACTCGATCGCGGGCTTCGCGATTCGCGTATAGGTTGTAGCAGTACTTGGCTAAGTACTCTTTCTCCTCATTGCTGACTACCCGGCCTACGGTGCTTTCCACGAGCCGATAAATGTAGCTGTATATCCTATCGCGGTCCATCGCTGACGCGTCGATAAGCTGGGACTATCACCAAACAACTACCAGAAATAGCGATCACCACAAATGGTTAAAGGCTATGCTACATATATTACAGTTAGTGTCATTTAGGATGCTAATCCTCTCTGGACTCCAAATTTAGCTTCTCGAGCCCCGCCATCAGCCCCTCAAGGTGTTCATCCTTGCGCTCTGGCTTATACATTCTGTCGTTGTAGAACTGCACCAGAGAACGTAATGCAATCTCCTGCGGGTACGCGTCGCCCATCTCGGCAGCGGCATCGATTCCCACCAGCCAGTCGTCTCGCAGCTTAGCCTTGCAGTGCAAATAAATAACGGAGACAAGGTCCATGTTGTTGTGTTTCCATTTCCGGCCGTTGAACGGGGCTTGTTCTTTAAAGATTCCCAGAACAAGTCGCCAGATATCTTTCTGGTACACGGACAATGCCTTCTTGAGCGTTTCTGAAGGCAGCTCGCCTACCAGGACGATTCGCTGGACCTTACCCTTGATGATGCGGTCTAGCACTTTGAGCATGTTGATGAAGGAGAAAAAGTATCGCGTTGAGAAGCCCTCAATCAGCAGTGGATGCGGTCGCTTGCTGTCGCTAGTTATACCACTCGATGGCTTGTAGAACGTTCCGTACTCGTCAGCTGCAAACTCGCTGAGCGCGCGACACTTTTGGAAGAAGCTGCAGCTGTCGATATCAGGCCTCATGAGCGCTCTGTCCACCACATCGTGCGTATACAGAAACTTGTAGAACACCAAAAAGTAGCGAGCGTCAAACAGCAGCGACGACAGGTACTCAAACTTGAGCACGTGCGATGTTTTGAGCCACTTGAGAAGCGAGATCAGAATCGCAGATATCGCCTTGAGGGTGATTTCCTTGCTCCTCAACGTGTTTGTTTGTTGGTCGGTGGAGAATGCAACAGATTCAAGCATAATTTTCAGCAGCAGGCTGACAAATGAGCTAAGTTGGACGTAGCTCGATGCGTAAAACTGTTCAATTCGTTCAAGAATCTCTGCCTCTGGGCTCTTCTCTCCGTGCTCCGTCTTGTGGCCATTGGGAGCAGCGCTCCAGCCCCGCTCAAACTGCATGAACTTTTCCCGTTCGTCCCACAACTGCACCATCGCTGGCGTCGTGCGGATCCGCGAGGCAAAGAGCTCGCCTGCCTCCACGATACTCTTTGGAACGTCGTCCTCGGTCGGATAGAGGAATGGAAAGCTCTGGTTTGTCATGAAAACCGACTTACGCACTTTCTGGCCAGCCGCGATGGCAGGCGACGAGGGCGGCGACGGAGCGGGCGTCGCGATATGCGTAACCGGCGGCGGAAGTGAGTTGTTTGAGGCTTGCGCGTGGGCGGGCCGGGAAATTTCGAGGTAATGCGAAATGCTATTGGGGTTGTCGTAGTTGTGTGGTAACGTCGACGGTGGTGGCACATACGACGGGTATCGAGATACCAAATCCTCCCTAAATTCATGATAGTCGAGCGGCGAGGCGGTGATGCAGTCGGAATCCACCTCTTCTAGGTTGTAGCTCTCACGGACGTGCTCCTTAACTTTTTGCAACGCTGTGCTGTCTCCAAAACTGCACATTATGCTCTTCCAGTAGAGCAGCAGTATCTTTTTGACTGGCATCAGTGTGTAATTCTTCCATCGCAAGCGTCCGATAATAACAGTAAGCTGGTTCATCATGGTTATGTCAAACTCAGCGAAGAACTCCTCCATGTCACGCAACGTCTCCATCAGAAAATAGCACACCGTCAGCAGCAGCGTTAGCTCCTTCATTGAAGACGCTAGTTCGTCCTCATTGAGCTGGCTAGATATGGTCTCTGGGCACAGATCATTGAGCATCTGTAGTGTTGCGTCGCTAATTGGCTTCAAACCCCCCAGCGACCAGAACAGCGTGCAGTTTTCTCTGATTTGAATGACATGATCCGTCAACGTTTCACTCTCACCGTAAGCGCCCTGAACAATGTAACATATAGCACCCAGCGCTTCCATTCTCTTTGCAGTGTCCAGGTCACTGATCAGCTCCTCGATCAAATCGTCTCTCTCGCTAGCATGGTATGACATCCACAGCCGTGAACCGGTCCTCTTCATAAACACATCCTTGTTCTCGTAAAACAAGTCGTCATAGGGCTCATCGTAGTCAAACCACTCGCAAATCTCCGTCATAAAATCGTCAGAATCAGAGTACTCATACTCAACCTTGGGTAAGTTCTTGAAGCTACTCAGACTCGTTCCTCGGACTTGTTGACGTACCCGCTCAGTGAAAATTTCGGCATTAGCCGGACTTTCGTCCACAGCAAGCTCCTCTACTGCCTCGCCATGTTGTGGTCCAATATCGACACTGTCCACCTCATCAACCTCATCCATCTATCGGTCACGTGAGCGCTGTATAAGATCCTGAAATATGGTGTCCGTAATTAACAATCCAATATCCGATGCACAAATTTGTATTGTAGCGTGCTAACGGTTTGAAAGCCGTTTCTCTTATGCTATGCTATGCGATTATGGAGTGTTGCCTATTTTATCGCGTTTTGTCCCAACTCACGGTATAGAGTCTGCCAGCGCTCAGTGCAGGTCCTTCGGTTCAGTACAGACTCTAAAGTTAGGAGGGCCCGCATAGAAGGATGACTACTAACGCTGACTGGCTGTTAGGCCTGAAGGTCCGTGTGACGACCATCCTGGACAACACCATCACGGGCAAGGTATATGCCTTCTGCACCAGTACCAACACAATCACTTTGATTGAAGAGTCAAAGGATAAAAAGAAGAGCCCCAACTTCCGTGTGGTCAAGTCTACCTTCGTTAAGGATATTTCTGTTCTAGAGAAGCCCAAGGCTGTCAACGGTGGTACGTCCAACCCAGGCTTCGCGAAGGCCACGCCTGTTATCGGGCCAGTCTCCATCAACGCTACCGTCAAGAGGTCTATGGCCGCTCTCAATGACGCCTTCCATGACTACAACATGAAGCTACATGGAATCAGCGAGGAGGGCCAGCAGGTCTTTGCTGCCATCAGCAAGACACTGCCCTGCAGATGGAAGGAAAAGTCAATCATTGTGGTTGACGAGGTGATAATAGATCCGCCTTACACTGCTGAAAGCTGCAAGAGCGAATTGGCTAGCTCCAAGTCGCTCGACTTGGTCAAGAGAATCGTGCAGGGAACGAGACAGAAAATCGCAGACGAAATCAAGGGTGGCTAGATATTGCTATGTAGTGACTTGACTTCGCTAATAACCTTCCACTGGACTTGGACGGATTCGAAACTCTGGCTGCCACGGGCGTACGTGCCAACGAACCCGTCCAGCTGGTCCCAGTTGGCTCTGAAAACACCTTGTTTCTCGTCAAACCGGTTTTTGGAGTATGTCTCAAAGAACGCGTTGAACCAGAAATGCACGCTGCTGTAGAGAATCGGAATGGGCTGCGGTGCTCTGCAGTCGACCGTAACTTCAATGTCGGGGCTCATGTATAGCTGCGCCTTTGGAACAAGTGTAGTGCTGTTCTCGTCCTTGTCCGTGATCTCGCCCTCTGTAAACTTGTGGACCGGGACGATGGTGCTTCCCTGCTTTTTGAACCCGCACAGACACACTTCAATGTTGTCCAGGCTGACTCCCACAAGCCTGATGGATTCGATCTGCACAATCAGGTTCTTGTCGTAAATCTTGCCCATGGCGACCCATTTCTCGGCGTACTCCAAGTAGCGTCTCTGGCTCAGAATGCTCACACCTTCGCCAACCCGCATTCGCTGACGGGTGAACAATTCGACGGCGTCCTGCCACTTCATGCCCTCAGAGATCACGAGGTATGCACAGGCCATTGTGCCTGATCTGCCTTGGCCAGCCTTGCAGTGCAGTACAGCGACATTGCCGCTGTTCACGTTGAGAAACTTGCTCATGGAGTACACGACTCTAGGGATCATCTCAAACGGCGGCGGGTTGTGATCAGGGAACGGGAACCGGCTCACATGCCCACGAAACTCGCTGTCGTCGTAGTCCCCACTTGTCTCAGCCCGGAAGTTCCACACACGCCAGCGCTTGTGGTGATGCTTGTCGAGAAACTCTCGCATATCCTTGACGCTGGTTCGATAAAATGACTTGAGCTTGTCGCTGGTGGGCATGGAGCACACGATAAGGTTGGGCGTCACGTACGCCAAATCAATTCGGCCATCCTTGTGGGTATGTTGTTTCCGCGAACTAGCGACGGCGCTTCGGAGAATAGATGACACGGTCATGGTGAGGTTAAGGTGAGGTAAACGAATGTGGTGGTAAGTTGATGAGATGAAGGATGGGGATAAGCGCTGACCACCACACGATAACATAAGTTACGCCGCACAGGGGCACAGCCGCACATCCATGCATCCCGGTTCCGATATCAGGGGTAGCATTCATCAAGATCAAGTGAAGTTTAAGTTTTTTTTTCTATCATGTCTCATCTAGGTCTATAAAGCCTATTCTCAGTAATTTTTCGTCTTACTGATCCTTCTTTAGTTCACCGTTCATTTGTTCATCCTTGTTGACTTCATTAATCTCGACTTTGACTTCCTCCTTCTTGTCCACCTTGGGGTGCTTAATAGTAAGACACCAAATGTCGAGGTAGGTGGTGATTTCGTGAATCACCTCGGCAATGAAGAAAGCGTGAGTGGCCACACTGACTCCCAAGAAGAAAAGAACTGAGCCCAAAGCGGTGTTGTTGGCATCCCAGCCCGTGTACCTGCCGAAAATGTTGATGGCGATGCCAAAGGTCGGCATAAACACAAGAGGGTTCCAAACGGGGAACTTTTGCTTGGTCACGTGCGCCGTAATCATTCGACCGACAATAAAGGCAAAGCTGACACCGGTAGCCAGAGTCAGAGCCAGCAGGTACTTGTAGAGGACAGCAGGCGCGATGTAAGCCCAGGCAAAAACGGTTGCGAAGAAGTAAAAGAAGGGGATCGTCTGGGTGAAGGCGTATCGGAACTTCTTTCCGGCCTGTTTTCGGGCCTTGATGACATTGACCGAGGACTGGTATACGTTGAAGGCCAGACCAATGCAGGCGAACCCGTAGTAGACGTCGGCTAAGGTGATTGGAACTGCCTCCAAGAGTGGCTTCTGCCAGAAAGATGGACCAGTGAAGGCGGTGATGGCGTAGATGGCTGTCACCATGAGGATTCCTTCGACCGGGCCGGAAAACGTGGACAGGTACAAGATCCCGGTGTGGTACTCTTCCCAGGTGGTCAGGTAGAAGTTGAACAATGTGGCGAATTGACTGATGAGGACAAGCCAACCATAGCCAATGTTCAGGACGGAAGAACATACGCACATGGCGAGGGTGGTGTTGAGAGCATCGACGCCTTGTTAGCAACATCCGAGACGAAGGTCCCAAGCGTAAGGACCTCGCTTCCTTGGTTCATACTCACAATGATCAAACAATTCTCCGAGGGGACCGCTCTGTCCAGTTCGTCGCCTGAGTTAGTATCAGACCTTTCTTACTGTTCTCATCACTTACGCCTGCTTTCCGTCACACGCATCAAAGGTCTGGTACAGAAACAATCCCACGGCGTGAGCCATATAGACCCATCGCGGACATTCAGAGTCGAAAGCCGGGTCATAGTACAGCATGCACGCAAAGTTGAACACAATAAAAGAGAACCCGATAAGCGTTATCAGATTGGGAGCCAGCCATTTAGGAAAAATGAGAACGAATTTCTCGTAAAACGGGTTCAGGATGTACTTGGAGGTCAGCGAGTGGTCCTGACCACCATATCTTGTTAGCACGCTTCGTGTATCATGGACAACTCACTTATACAGCCGGAGCCCGGGCAAGGCTGATTCTGGAAGAAATATCCCCATCTGAGCTCTGAGTTCTCGTGTTGTTGGTTGTGATACATGTGAAATTATTTAGACCCCGAACAAGGCACGTGATTTCGATTGCCCCAAGCAAGCTACCACCCCAACGGTCGCAACGGCGTTTCCACGGAGGACTGAGTTAATTTTTAACGTGCAGATGCAAGGAACTCGGTGTGGCTCCGTGCAGTTCGATTGAGTTAAGTGGTCACATGGCAGGCTCAGTGAGCAGCCGTGCGGGCAATGAGCCGATGGGGCCGATGACACAGTGAAAAGCCGTACGCGCATACACAGGAAGGCTGAACAGTTTAGAGGACACTGCTGCTGATAAAGTGCTCACAAGGAATTGTCAGGAGTGGAAGCTTGTCCTTCCAACAGTCCACCGCTCTCGGCGGTACACGTGTCATTAACGCGCGTGTAGTGCCCTCGACCATACGTTTTGCATACTGAATGACACTTTGCTTTGGACATCCAAATCATCAATTCGCGTCCTTTTTGTTACTGATTTACGCCCAGATCACTCGTCGATCTGGTATTGTTTGGTGCGTAATCGACACTGGCGCTCGCGGATCGACTGATCAACCACCGCCAGAATTAAACCATATTTAGTCAATTGGTCTGATTGCACCTGCTACTCGTTCAACAAGGGTCAAAGTTTTTGACTGGCCTGGTTAAAAAATAATTGGCCAAACACGAAGCTGATCAGACTTGTTAACATGCATGTCTGTACGTAGATAATAGATGGGATCCAAAAAAAGTAAATTGGGCCGATGCTGACAATACCACATCTCAGTCCGCAAGAGCGACGTGGCCGTCTATAATCTCAGCCATAATAATTTTACCGGCTAGGCCCGGCCGAGTAGGTCGATCGAGGGGTGTGGAGCCAGATGCGAATAACCATTCAATGACAGGTATAAAAGATAAGGCAACTGCATACACCGTTATCAGAAACGCCTGTTGAACCACAAGAGACAACTTCGCCGACATGCCGTAAACCTTCACTAGCTAGATGCTAATTGTAATCTTCAGCTAGACGAATCCTGACAACTAGCCGGGATAGTGATTGTGTATTTACGAAAAGAATCGAGTTGACTATAAAGTGCCATTTAATCCTGATAAGCTTATTGAACCACAGCCATTGCCGGGCCGGAACACACCTTAGTGCGGCTACGCATGCACCGAGCCCGATGGATCGTCGGTCCCAAGCACTGAGCTCAGTACGCCTACTGATCACACGGCCAATGGTCATTGTAGCAAGGGGCAACGGTCACAAGGCTTGCATTTGCATTGGACTGTCTCATATTCGTTAATGAAGAATGCGCGAATCGTCGTTGTCTACACAACACGTGCGCCGCGCAGCCTTGTTCGAGCATCACGTCGAGCCATTCCTCACCACTCATTGGCATGAAGTTTGGTGAACAGCTGAAAACATCCCTCATCAGGGACTACTACTACTACTATGTTGCATACGATGACCTGAAGCACGCGCTCAAGAAGGACATTCAGTCCGGCAACGGACAATGGAACGAGGTGCTTGAAGAGAAGTTTGTGAAGCAGCTTGAAGCCGAGCTGGATAAGGTGTACACGTTCCAGAAGGTCAAGAGTTCTGAGATTGTTAGGCGACTCAAGGACGCAGAGAAGGAAGTGAATATGCTTGTTCGGCGTATCGAATCCCACCAGACGCCGGACGACCAGCATTTTGAGGACCTCGAAGAAGAGCTCTCGGACATCATTGCCGACGTCCACGATCTGGCCAAGTTCACGCGACTCAACTACACCGCTTTCCAGAAGATCATTAAGAAGCACGACAAGCAGACTGGCTGGAAGTTGAAGCCTATCTTCTCTGTTCGGCTAAACGCAAAGCCATTCTTCAAAGACAACTACGATGCCCTGGTTATTAAGCTGTCTCGATTGTATGATATTGTGCGAACTCGAGGAAACCCAATCAAGGGAGACAGCGCTGCTGGCGGTGCTCAGCAGAACTTTGTGCGACAGACGACAAAGTACTGGGTCCACCCAGACAATATCACTGAGCTCAAGCTTATCATCTTGAAGCATCTACCCGTTCTGGTGTTCAACGCCAACAAGGAGTTCGCGAAGGAGGATTCTGCAATCACCTCGATCTACTACGACAACACGAATCTAGACTTGTACAAGGGCCGACTGGAGAAGACCGAGGGCGCTGAGGCCATTCGTCTGCGGTGGTACGGAGGCATGGACTCTGACCTGATTTTCGTTGAGCGAAAGACTCACCGGGAAGACTGGACCGGTGAAAAGTCCGTCAAGGCCCGATTCAGTCTCAAGGAGAAGCACGTCAACGACTTTCTGCGTGGAAGGTACACTGTCGAGCAGGCTTTTGAAAAGATGCGGCGGGAAGGAAAGAAGAGTCTTAAGGAAATTGAGTCCCTCGAGGCCCTGGCTCGAGAGATCCAGTACACAGTACTCAAAGACCGACACCGACCTGTCGTGAGATCGTTTTACAACCGAACCGCGTTCCAGTTGCCCGGTGATGCCCGGGTGCGAATTTCGCTCGACACTGAACTCTCAATGGTCCGAGAAGACAACTTTGATGGACTGGACCGAACCAACAAAAACTGGCGACGGATGGACATTGGCGTGGACTGGCCTTTCAGCCAGCTCAAGGACGGTGAAGTTGAGCGATTCCCATACGCAGTTCTGGAAGTCAAGCTGCAGACCCAGCTGGGACAGGAGCCTCCAGAGTGGGTGCGAGAATTGGTTGCTTCTCACCTGGTCGAGGCCGTCCCCAAGTTTTCAAAGTTCATTCACGGTGTTTCGACCCTGCTGCCAGACAAGGTCAAACTAATCCCATTCTGGCTGCCGCAGATGGACGTTGACATTCGAAAGCCAATTACTCAGGATTACGGTATTGAGCGGCCGCACAGTGCGTCTGAGGATGGAAACACCATGGACGAAGAAGAGCGAGTTGGCGAGCCGAGCGTGCGATTCGACACTGCCGAGCGAATTACAGAGGCTCAAGATGACGATGAAGTCACGGGTTTGCTGACTGGAACACCAGTCCAGCGAGGATTCGTGGCCAACTCTTCTAAGAAGGTCAAGGACTTCTACGATGCCAGCGTCGACTGGTTCAAGCACGCATTCATGGTCGATGCTCCAGTGAGTAGAATACCAGCTGGAACTCAGTTCTTCAACAACTTTGAAGTTCCAAAGGGCAAGACCATCTGCGTTCCTGTTCGGATTGAACCCAAGGTGTACTTCGCCAACGAACGAACGTATCTGTCGTGGGTCGAGATTGGCATTCTGCTGGGCTCTGTTGCTGGCACACTGTTGAACTTTGGAGGTGACCTGGCGTTCCGGGCCGGTGTTGGCTTTTTCCTGGTTGCTATTACCACGGTCATCTACTCTATTGGTCTATACATTTGGCGAGTCATCCAGATTCGAAACAAGCGGGCTGTTCGGTACGACGACAGAGTCGGACCTACTGTCATTTGCTTGGGACTGGCTGCCGCCACAGGAGTCAATTTTTTCCTACAGGCGTAGCTTTAGCAGCACGCAACTTCATCACAAGAAATCTGTAACAATAATGTGCATAATACAGTAATCTGCTAGTCGTCTATTTCGTAAAAGTGAGCTACTTGTTCAGCTTAGTAGTCAAGTATTTCTCGAATCCAATGTCCTCGAGAACCACGTCCTTGTTAAGGACCTCGGTCTCCATGGCGGCGTGGTACTCGTCAATCTTTTGCCTGTACTCTGGCATGAAGGCACTGAGGATCCTGATAGCCAACAGAGCAGCGTTAGTGGAGTTATTGATGGCCACAGTCGCGACTGGGATACCTCGAGGCATCTGGACAATGGAGTGCAGAGAGTCCACACCGTCCAAGACACTGCCCTTGACGGGGACGCCAATCACTGGCAGACTGGTCTTGGCGGCGACCATGCCTGGCAGATGAGCAGCGCCACCAGCACCAGCAATGATAGCTTTCAGGCCTCTTGATGGAGCCTCCGAGGCGTATTTGAACATCTTGTCTGGGGTTCTGTGGGCCGAGACAATCTTAATCTCAAATGGAACGCCAAACTGCTGCAGAATTCTGGCGCCAGCCGACATGACGGGCAGGTCAGAGTCGGAGCCCATAATAACTCCGACAAGAGGAGACTGCTTCTCTGAAGCTGGCTTGCCGGTAAGAATCTGTTCCAGCTTGGCCTCCGCCAACTCCATGGAGCCTGCCACGATGTTGATATGACCAATCTTTCTGCCCTTTCGCCACGACTTTCCGTACAGGTGAACATTGGCGCCAGGAGTAGACAGAGCACGGCTACACAGCTCCAGGTCGGCCTCCTGGCTCTCTCCGCCGAGGATGTTCAGCATGATGGCGTTGGTGCTGGGAGTGGAGAGGTTGGAGAAGCCCTGGGGCAGAGGCAGGTCGAGAATGGCTCGGATGTGAGCCTCGAACTGAGACGTGACACAGGCGTCCTGGGTGTAGTGACCCGAGTTGTGTGGTCGTGGAGCGATTTCGTTGAGAAGAACTTCGCCGTTTGGAAGCAGGAACATTTCCACACCGAAGATTCCGGCGCCGGTCAGGCCACGGACAGCCTCCTCGGCGAGCAGCTGAGCCTTACTTCGGACAGCCTCTGGAACCTGGGCTGGAGCGTACACCAGGTGGCAGACGTTGTTCTTGTGCACAGTCTCGACGGTTGGGTAGGAGTAAACCTGGCCCTTGGTGGACCGAACTACCATCACTGCCAGCTCTTTGACGAAAGGAGCCCACTTTTCGGCATACAGACCCACTTTAGACAGCTGAGCAAGAGCTTCGGGGATATCCTTCTCAGTCTTGACGACGTAGTTTCCCTTTCCGTCGTAGGCATTGGTCCTAGCCTTGAGCATGTATGGGTAGCCAAACTTCTCGCCAACAGCCGTCAGCGAGTCCACAGTGCTGTCAACATCAACAGCCTCGGTGGTGGCCAGCAGGTTCTTGATGAAGTGCATTTTCTGCAGGTACTTATCCTGGATAAGCTTAATTGTTGCAGCCGACGGATGAACGGGCTTGGATTTTTCGACCTGGGCCAACGCCGCGGCGTCCACATGTTCAATCTCCACAGTAACGACGTCGGCTTTCTGTCCGAGCTCGGCAATACCCTTGGGGTCCGAGAAAGCACCGTCAATGTGGTCGGGGTTCGAGTTGATCATCTTGGCCGGGCTGTTGCCATCGTCAAGAATAATCGTCTTGACGTTTAGCCGGTGGGCAGCCTCGACCATCATCCGGCCAAGTTGGCCGCCGCCCAGGATTCCCACAGTTCGATTGTCCAAAGAAAGATCGCTCATTGACCGTACGTAAAGCTTTGGTGGGCTAGCCGCACTGGGTTTTTTCGAGTCATCATCGCTTGCCCGATTTGTGTCAGCTCTTAGTCATCAGGGTTAGGGCATCACGTGCAGACACGATAAACAAATTAATCTGTGCGCATCCGCCGTGGTGAGGACCAAGATGAACCCGATAGAGTTCGAGGCCATCGAGCCACATAAGGAGAACATCGAGCCGCTTCCCGGCGGGCGGTCGGCGTCCGCCTTAGCGCGGACGCTTGCGGTGCAGCCGACTGAGGTGAAGGGCCTTCATGCTGCCAAACATGAAGAGTTTGAGAAGCGCATTAAAGAGTCTGGCGAGCTTGATGATCCTATCGAGCCTTATCTGGACTACATCAAGTGGATCAACGAGATGTACCCTCAGGGCCAGAATTCCGACAGCGGCTTAGTTCAGCTGATGGAGCGCACAACCAGTGAGTTCCGAGATGCCGCATACTATAAGAATGACGCTCGGTACTTGAAGGTTTGGATGCAGTATATCAAGTACTCGGACTCTCCACGAGAGGTTTTCTGCTACCTGGCCAAGAAGGAGATTGGCTGGCAACTGAGTACGTACTACGAGGAGTACGGCGCTTATCTTGAAGCCAACAACCGCAAGAGACAAGCCGACGAGATATACAGGCTAGGAATAGAAAGGGAAGCCAGACCGATAGAGAGGCTGAAGAGACGGTATAAGGAGTTTTGCGAACGACTGGCGGCTAATCCACCAGGTGCGGATGATCCAGGCTCACCTGCGTTGCCTGTGGTCAGACCTGCATTATCGCTAGTAGAGGGACACGTGGGGGGCGAGTCAAGTGCCGAGCCCAGAGAGAGGAAACCCAAGATGCAGGTTTTTGCAGACGACGGAGAAAGTCATGATGCAAAGGGCAGTGGTGGCTGGGACACCATTGGAAGTCTGGCGGAGAGAAAGAAGGAGAACACGATGGCCGCAAAGCCTTGGGCAGGTGAAAAGCTACCCCAGGCGGGTGGCTCCAAGGGTGGGCAGCGATCTATATCGATTTTCAGGGATTCGGTGAGTATAGCAGCTGGAAGCGCAACGAATACTAACTCAGGTCTTCCCCAGTGCGGAGCCAAGCAAGAAATCTGAGAAAAACATGGTCGCTCTCGAGTTCCTGCTCGACGAGAACCAAGAGGAGTACTGCCTCGAAGAAGTGCTTGCGAGGGCCAGAAAAATCCTGAATGTGTCGTACCCACGACCCGGCGTGGCTATAACACCATCCAAAACAACAATGACTGTCCCGCTGAAAGGTAAGTAAGATACCCACGCCTAGAAGGGCACCACTCACTAATACAGACAATTCACCAGCACAGGTCCCGCGGTCGCCGACAATGACTTTGCACACCAAAGCCGCGACGGACGAGATCTACGAAATGTTCAACCAACCTCTGAAGCGAGACTCTGAGTCTGAGGATGATTATGAAGGTAGGGAGCATATGAAAATTCGTAAGGTTCATGGCGAGAGTAGTCCGCGGGCGCAGCCCCCAATGAGAGACACCCAGAGAGGCGCTCCAAGTCCTTTAAGGCATCAGACTCCTATGCGAGACTGGGACACGAGGAAACTGCCGGCAATGACTCCAATCGTGGAGACAACAGAGACCTTTACTGGTCGGGTACCAAATATGAGCGTGCCTAGCAATCAAATCAACGGCAACGGGTACATGCATGGCGCCCCAGCTGTCAATGCATACGCTATGCAAATGAACGGCTATGGCACTCCAAACGCTCGCAATGGATATGTCATGAATGGCACGTCGATTGACAGGCCAATGAATGGTATGAATCCTATGCCGGGTATGCAAAGGAGCATGCAGAGTGGCATGCAAATTACTAGCTCTAATGGTACGCCAGTAAATGGCACCCCAATGCGAAACGGCTACGGCACACCAGTGAATGGCACCCCAATGAAGGCAGCCATGACGAATGGAAATATGACGCCCAGAAATCCTCCCAACAGTGCAAGCGTCCACCGGACACCTGCATTCAAGCCGCTGACAGGCAGTGTTTACGGAACACCGATGAATGGACCACCAAGACATGTTGAGCTGAGCGGCATTCTAGACCCAACCTCCAATGACGTCCGAAACACGATTTTGATGAAGACGCTGCCCTCCTTCGATACCTTTTTTGCATACAAGGGCAGGTTCCAGCGGGAAGACTACATTAAGAGATCGCTCAAGGGAAAGTCCGAAAAGCCAGTGGTTAATTTCCCCGGCGGCCACAAGTACACTCTAAGCAAGCTGCTAGGAGAAGGTGGTTACGGTTCGGTTTTTCTGGCGCACTCACCAGATGGTAAGCAGTACGCTTTGAAGACTGAGAAAATGGGCACTTCGCCGTGGGAGTACTATATTGTGCAATCCATGCATCAACGGCTTAGCGATCGAGACAAGCGATCAGTCATCGGAGTCGACACGGCGTACAGGTTCGACGACGAGTCATACTTGGTCCTCGATTACCTGCCACAGGGTACGCTACTAGACATGGTGAACTTTTCCTATGCTATGAGCGAGGGTAATGGACTTGAGGAGTGTCTAGTTATGTTTTTCACCATCGAGTTGTTGCGAACGATAGAGAGTCTTCACAATTGCGGAATCATACATGGCGACTTGAAGCCTGATAATGTCATGCTCAGGCTACCAAAGATACAGGATGACGAATGGGATAGGCGGTACAATAGAGATGGCCGAGAAGGATGGAGCGAAAAAGGCATAGTGCTGATAGATTTTGGGCGAGGAATAGACGTGAAACAGTTTGAGGAAGGTACACAGTTCAAGACCGATTACGAAACCGATGACCAAGACTGCATAGAAATGAGGGAGCGGAAAACTTGGACTTATCAGCCAGACTATTTCGGACTTGCTGGTATCATCCATCTTTTGCTGTTCGGAAAGTACATCAAGACAGCAGAAGAACGTCAGCAAGGTCGTCGATGGTATAAGGTGGCCACCCCGTTCAAGCGGTACTGGCAGCGAGAACTGTGGACTGAAATTTTTGGCTACCTGTTAAATCCTGTACACGCGTCGTCAGATTCGCAGTTGCCAATCACCAACGTCTTGTCTGGGTTTAGAGAGCGGTTGGAGAGCAAGCTGGAGGAAATCAGTGTGAGCGCGGGTGTCTCTCTTAAAATGTCTTTGAAAAAGGTGGAGGATGCTATGATGCAGATGCAAAAAAAGGCTAGATAGCCAATGACGGAACGCCATGCTTACGAATACACGAGTTTAGATACTAATGTTAGACTAGAGATTACTAATACATACTAACACACATTATCCTGATTTCTGTTTTGGCTTATCTGTATCGGTGTAAGGGTACGGCCCTCTTTTGGGCCCTTCCATGCGAGCTTTGAATTTATCGACCACTTTCTTGACAGCTTCCTGGAATTTGCCAACAGGTCCATTCTTTGCGTCTTCCTCGGCCTCTTCGTCTGTGACGACACGCTTCGTAAGCAAGTTGAACATGCTTCCGAAACAGAATGCCATGACAGTACACGTGAGGATAATGACATTGTAAGGCATGCTAAAGTCTGGAGTAGGAAGCGACAGTAGCAAAGACGTAGTTCGAATCGTGAAGGGTACCTCGTCCAGGGTGGTCAGCACGCCAGGAGCAATGTCGAATCCTCTGTTGGCGTCTGGGGGGTATTCTGAAATGTAGAGGAGAGATTTGTCGAAATCGTAACTGATGGCGATGGACGACTTTGGTGGCAACGCGATTTCGAGCTCGATCTGCGACGGCTGCTTTCGATCAATTGCAGGCCTGTATGTGATGTCCTGTATCACGTCTTTCCTAGCGAGTGGACCACCGCTGAGCACTGACATATCCAGAGTGTGCAAGTAGAGTCGCATGTACCACGGGAGAGTCTCAAAGTAGACGAATCTGACCTCCTTATCCAAAGGGTTGCTAAAGACCGTTCGAAGGCCACCTCTGTCCTGGCCGTATCCGGTGAAGGATCGCTCCAGGAAGACCGGTGGCTGCTCCACTGGACTTACATCAGAAGTGTTGGAGCTTCTGACTTTAACCTCGACCTTTTTCTCGCTGTTCAATGCGTGATCTGGGCCCTGTGTGACTGTAAAGACATTATCTTCCCTGTGTGTAAGATACTCCACTATCCAGGCGTCGGTTTTATCGAAGGACACATGGTTCTGGTTTTGCGCCATTTGACACTTTCCAGCGATAGTTTTGCCAAAAATGTCGCTTAGATGCCACTCCACTTCGGTGCTGTCACGCGGGAAACAGTGGTATTGAGAATAGTAGGGCTTTGAAGTGTCGCAACTGAGTGACTCCTCAGGGACTGGGTTTGGCACTGGCGACCACTTTCGCCGGAGTGCTCGAGGGACGTCAATGACGGCATCAATTCTCTGGACCAGCTTGTGCTTGCAGATGGCTTCGTTCTGGTCGCATTCAGCCGTCACGTCTATAGCCATTCCTTGCCACTGGGCATCGAACAGCTTGTGACCGTCCAACAGAGAAGAGATGCCCGCCTTTCCTTTGCATGGAAGTAGCTTGATGAAGGGCGTCAGGTTCTCTGTACATACAGGTTCCCTTGGTAGGGCACCGTGCAGGAGATATAGCTTCTTCTCTGGACCTGAAACAAAAGTGTTTCCGATCGGCTTGAAGGACTTCTGGGGTAGGGTTGTTTGCACAGAGTCGATGAAATTGAGACTGGCGCAAAAGAAGCCACTAAGAGTGTTGACTAATCGCTTCCAATGGGCTTCGGCTTCTTCAAGCGACTCTCCCTCGACCCAAGCCCAGAGCTCCACGCCAATTCCGCCCGCCAGCGAGCCATGATCTGGCTGTGAGCCCCAGCTCTCCTGATCCCACCAACCTTGGGAAAAGCGTAGATGCAGCTCGTGTGTGTTGGACTGGTCTATGATCTGTCCCAGGGACCTTGGAAACATGTCGTATTCTGAGTGATCGTCTGAGGAGGACTTTGAGTAGAATTCGTACATTGAGACTGGATCCGATTGAGCTTCAAACGAAAATGATGCTAGAAGCGTATTCATTGGCAGCGGCCTCAGGTGAAGATGCTCAGTATAATTGGACGCCATTGCCACGCCTGCAAGGGCGGCAAGCGCTAGACCATGAGCCTTCATCCCCAGCTAGCGCAAACAGCTCAAACCAGTAGAGCTAGTGAATGAATGAGTGCGCTCAGTGAGGCGAGATCTCCACGCTGGATAGTACTGTCACGATGGTGATAGCTGGGAGTGATGAGCGCGCAAATTTCAGTATCACTATCGCATAGTCTCGCGTACGTTGAGATGACAGAGGATGGCCGAAAGCTGGTGGGACAGTACACGGTGAACCAGGAGTTCATTGACGAGCTGGTCGCGGACGGCGACTACGATCCGCTCGCTGACAGAGAAAAGAAAAAGACAGTCTATGATCGTCAGAGCGACTACCACAAACGAGGTTTTGATCACGCCATCAAGGCCACTGCCGAGTATGACGAGAAGACGTACGAGGAGATCATGGAGCTGCGGGAGCTCGAGCGGGAGGAGGAGCGTGTGAGGGAGCTGATTCGACAACAGGAGTTGAGGAAGCAGAAAGATGAACCGCAAGCTGATCTGTCTGGAGACAAGACACCAGTCATCCAGCCAGGCGACAGAACCCCTGTGGTTGACGGAGACAGAACGCCAATAATAGAGCCAGGCGACAAAACTCCCGTGATTGCGCCCGAGACAGAATCCGACAAAAAGCGACCGCTGGACGAGCCACAACCAACCAAGGTCAAGAGATCGCGATGGGACGAGCCACCGAAACGAAAATCACGGTGGGATCAGGCACCTGAGATTGCTGCTCCAGCGCCCATCGTTGCAGCCGTAGAGCCTGAAGCTAGCACGGTTCAGCGAAGTGGACTGACTGACGAGATGATCAACAAGATCCTGCCCACGGAAGGCTACGAGATTCTACAGGCACCTGCCGATTATGTTCCCATTAGAAACAGGGCTCAGAAGCTGAACGCGGCGCCAACGGAAGGTGGGTTCGTGATGCTCGAGGACAACTCAGCGATGGGAAAAGGCCAGTCGATCGAGATACCCAAAGACCTCCCAGATGTTGGAGAGCTGCAGTTTTTCAAAGAGAGCGACATGAAGTATTTCGGAAAGCTTTTAGACAACGCAGTACCGGAGGAGAAGATGTCCAACGAGGAGTTGAAAGAGCGAAAAATCATGAAATTGCTGCTCAAGATCAAAAACGGTCAACCACCGCTGCGAAAACCCGCTCTCAGACAAATTGCTGACAATGCCCGTGCGTTCGGTCCAAAGGCGCTATTCAATCAGATTCTTCCTCTGCTCATGGAGAAGAGTTTAGAAGACCAGGAGCGACACTTGTTGGTGAAAGTTATCGATCGGGTTTTGTATAAGCTGGGTGACCTGGTCCGGCCTTATACTCACAGAATTCTCGTTGTTATTGAGCCTCTGCTTATTGACGAGGACTACTATGCCCGAGTCGAGGGACGAGAAATCATCTCCAACCTGTCGAAAGCCGCTGGCCTGGCGCAAATGATTTCAACCATGCGGCCCGATATTGACAATAGCGATGAATTTGTGCGAAATACCACAGCGCGTTCGTTTGCCGTGGTGGCCAGTGCGCTGGGCATTCCGTCGCTGCTACCATTTTTGCGAGCGGTGTGCAAGTCGAAAAAGAGCTGGCAGGCGCGACATACCGGTGTCAAGATTGTTCAGCAGATCGCCTTGCTCATGGGATGCGGCGTGCTGCCACACTTGAGGGGGCTGGTAGAGTGCATTGGACACGGCCTGAAGGACGAGCAGCCAAAGGTGAAGTTGATGACTGCCATGGCATTGGCCGCGTTGGCCGAGGCCGCGGCTCCATACGGTATCGAGTCCTTTGAAAGTGTACTGGAACCTCTGTGGGGTGGTATCAGGAGACAGAGAGGTAAGGGGCTTGCCGCTTCGTTAAAGTGTATTGGCTACATTATTCCGTTGATGGACCCGGAGTATGCCAACTTCTACACGCGTGAGGTTATGCAGATTTTATTGCGAGAGTTTGAGTCTCAGGACGAAGAAATGAAGAGGATCGTTCTCAAGGTGTGCCAACAGTGCTCGTCCACAGAGGGTGTCACCCCTCAATACCTTCGAGAAGATGTTATGCCATCATTCTTCCGGTCGTTCTGGACCCGGCGTATGGCGCGAGACAGGAGACCATACAAACTGGTGGTGGAGACGACGGTGGAGCTGGCGCAGAAAGTTGGAGTTGCCGAGGTTATTGAGCGCCTCATTCCTGTCATTAAAGACCCAAACGAGCCCTTCAGAAAGATGGGCGTGGAAACAGTCGACAAGGTGCTCACTTCGCTGGGCGCAGCAGATATCAGCGATCGGCTGGAAGAGCTGTTGGTTGACAGCATTCTTACTGCATTCCAGTCACAAGAACAGGAGGATATCGTGTTTCTGAACGGATTTGGAACCACTGTCAATGCTCTTGGAGGCCGTGCGAAAAAATACATCCCGCAGATTGTCAGTACAATTCTGTTCCGGCTCAGCAATCAATCTCCTACCGTGCGGCAACAGGCCGCGGATCTTATCACGCGTATAGCATTGGTCATGAGGACGTGCAACGAGGACGGTCTGATGGGTAAGCTCGGTCAAGTTCTCTACGAACAGCTCGGTGAAGAGTATCCGGAAGTGCTGGGTTCAGTTCTTGGTGCCCTGCGATCCATTGTCACAGTGGTGGGCTTGTCGAGTATGCAGCCTCCAATTCGTGATCTGTTGCCTCGTCTTACTCCAATTCTTCGAAACCGACATGAAAAGGTTCAGGAAAACACCATCGATCTCGTTGGCAGAATTGCAGACAGAGGCGCAGAGTTTGTGAGCGCCCGGGAGTGGATGCGAATCTGTTTCGAGCTCCTCGACATGCTCAAGGCGCACAAAAAAGGTATTCGAAGAGCAGCGAACAACACTTTTGGTTACATTGCCAAAGCCATTGGCCCGCAGGATGTCCTGGCTACACTACTCAGTAACTTGAAGGTACAGGAACGTCAGCTTCGAGTGTGTACTGCTGTTGCCATCGCCATCGTTGCAGAGACTTGTGCGCCATTCACAGTTTTGCCTGCGCTCATGAATGAATACCGAATGCCGGAAATCAATGTTCAGAATGGTGTCCTCAAGTCTCTCACGTTCATGTTTGAGTACATCGGCGACATGTCCAAAGATTACGTCTATGCCATTACACCGCTCGTGGAAGACGCATTGATTGACCGTGATCAGGTCCATCGACAGACCGCTGCCACCGTCGTTAAGCATCTTGCTCTCGGCTGCATTGGTCTCGGCTGCGAAGACGCTATGATCCACATGCTCAATCTGATTTTCCCCAACATTTTTGAGACGTCGCCGCACGTCATCGACCGAACACTGGAAGGTATCGACGGTATCAGGAACGCCATTGGAATGGGCATCTTCCTTAACTACGTTTGGGCCGGTCTGTTCCAGGCCGCGCGAAAGGTCAGAGTACCGTACTGGCGAATGTACAACTCTGCCTACATTCAAAGTGCAGACGCCATGGTGCCCTACTACCCAAGGCTGGAAGAAGACTTGCCTCGAGATGAGCTAGATGTGTGGATTTAGTTGCACTGTATATATGTATCATACGAATGAATGAATTAATGTACAAAATCATGTTGACTGCGATGTCTATCATTACTATACGGATGCAAATGCTACACTTCTTCCTCCTCCGATTCGCTCTCTTCTTCCTCAGAATCTTCCTCCTCACTATCCTCCTCGCTTTCCTCCTCGCTACTCTCTTCTTCGCTCTCTTCAGCTTCTTTGGAGTCCGCGAAGAATTCGTCCAGCGTCTGCGTATTGAGCTTTTTGCCAGCAGCCTGCACACCATGTCCCTGAATCATGGTGCTGGAGATGGCGTCCAGCTTCTGCTGGCCGTTTCGGCCGTTGCTGCTCAAGGCAGTGACTGAAGAAGATGGCTTGACATCCTCCGGTGGGTCACGAACACTCTTGTCCACCAGCTGATCCTCGTCTGTCCAGCTGGGTAGGCTTCGGTAGCCGTCGAGTGGATGACCCAAGACAAGCGCACTTGATCCTAGAAGCAAATCTCCCTGATGCAGCTTCTTGGTGGGTTTCTTGTCGTTAGATTCTTTTCCTAGCAACTTTTCACGCAGAGATAAGATAGGAACTGGCTTCGGCGCTTGCAGCACCAACGTAGCGATTTCTATCTTGACTGTCGCGTTGAGTAGGGTGCCGAACATTCGTGCTCGATCTCTGATGTCGTAAGACGGGTCATATCTCGCCAGATGCATGATGTAGGCGAAAAGCTTGGGGATTATGATAGAGGCACGGGCGTCTTCTGGTGTAGGGAAAATATCAATCATGTTCATTTCAGCCAAGTCAGTTTCCTCGTCTTCGTTTGGTTCATAACCCTTCTGTTGTCGGAAAGCAACCCTTCTCTTTTCCTGTTCGGTATCGATGTGAAATGACCTCACTTTACCAGCAAGAAGCACGATTTGATGACGGACCTGTTCCGGTTCTGAGGCAAAAGTTTTTGCACATTTTCGAAGAACTTCGCACGAGACTTCGCTTGAGATTCCCGCCAGTTCACCAGCCAACCAGATGATGCTAGCTTTTGCAGATGGAACAAGTTCCCGGTCTAGATTTGCCGCAAGCCAGACCACCGTTTTGAGGTATTTTGTCATGTCTTGTTGCACCAGCACTCTAATAACGGTCAGAGCCTCGCTAACCACAATCGGGTCTGATGATTTCACCTGCTTGAGGACCCAGTTTAGTGCCTTTTGAGAAAATTGTGGGGGCGCTGTGGAGATGCATCTCCCGATAGCCTGCATTGCTTCTGCGACAATTTTGGAGTCTGCAGAGTTCAGTGCGTAGTACTTTAATTCGGAAAAGGCCTTCTTGAGATTGGACTCGTCCTGGCAGAGCAGCGTCATGACTTCCAGTTTCAGCTTAGCGATGGCGAACGTGTCTGATGGGAACAGGTAGAAGTGACTTAGGAACGGCACAAAAGACCTGGAACGTGAAAGTGCCATATTCCGAATGTTGTAAAGTGCCACATGCTGAACCGACGAGTCGCTTCGCAGCAGCCGGACTACTGGTCCCGCGACTGTGTGTTTCTCGAACGTGTGCTCTGTTCCAAGGTAAAAGTGAAGTTTGGCCGCTGCCAAAACAACGCTTCCGTTTCGACTGTACAACAGGTGCTGAGTAGACTCTAGGAGCAAGTCCAAGTCTGGATCTAGCTCCCCCTTCTCAGTGGGCCTGGAGATGTACAGCCTGGCGTACTTTGTCAGCAGCTCCAAAGCCACAGCCTGACACCATTCGTCAAATTCCACATCATTGAATGCATTGCATATTCGTCTGAACGACTGATGTAACAGATCAACTCGATCTGGGAAAGTGGTGGACAACGTGACCAGAGCCGCCCCTAGAACCATGGTCGATTGATCGTTGAGTAACTTCTCGACCTGGGCCAATGCAGCCTGTGAATTCGATGGATCAAGCTCATAGGACTTTGCAATGGCATGGGCTGCTGCACGTCGAACCACTGGAGAGATATCACTCGAACACTGCTTGATGGCGAGATTGACAATCTGCGCAATCACTGGCACTCTGATTCCACTCATAACTTTCATCGCCAGAGCTCTAATTATAGGACTCTGATCAGCCAGGGACTTTTGTATGGTATTTATACTGAGAAGTGCTGTATCGGGTTCCTGGTCGGCATAGCGTAGCAAGTAGGTGTATACTAGCTTTCTGGTCTCGAGGTTGTTAGAGGCGATGTTCTTGACTACATCTGCAAAGTACTCGCTCACATTTTGTCCTTTAGCCATTAGAGTGATGATGTGTCGCATTCCAGATAGCCTTTCCCGCTCTGTTCGCCCATTGAGCATGGCGAGGATGTCTTTAGGTTTGGGTGGGCTGTCGTCCATTAGCCGGGCCGATGCTGAGCTGGCGGCCTCCAATGTGAGTTCCCGAGCTGACTCCAGCATGGCACTGATTTTGGATAGCGAGTCTGCCATGATTGGCGTGGGGTGGTATTAGATTCGGTCTTGTGCTAGTGATCGTGATGAGGGAGCGCGCCACTCGAATCGACACAATCCTGTGCTCAGACTACTGACCTATGAAAATTTCAATTGAGTACTGTGTTGGTTGGTGTTGAGCTACTAGCTCACGGGCACAATTCCAGCGCAAATGCGAGCCGAATCCCAGGCACTCGCTCAGGTCAATGCGTGCCTCCACTATAGGATCGGCCTAGAAAATTATTGAGGGTTTCATGGTTCAGCGTGTTGAAGTCGCTAGAAAGGATCTTCGTATGGATCCTCCTCATCATAATCGTCATCCTTCTCAAACTCATAAATAATCGCACCACCCGTCGTACCTCCCTGAGAGTACTCCTGCGCATCAAAAAACGGCAACTGAACGTTGTCCCTCGCTTGTCTCTGCTTGTCTGAAGTTCCCAGGTTGAATGTTGTCAAGCCCTTAAGGACTACTTCTTCTTCGGTCTCCTTCTTTTGGACGACGTACTCAATTGTGTGGGCTTCAGCGTCTACAATGAATTCTGCGCTGATTGCCCGGCCTGATCTCCTTCGATGTGTTAGCAGGACCTCGAATTTCGGCCTGTTGTACTTCTCTGGCGCCAAAAAGAACCGCTTGACATCCGCTTCGAGCTCCTCAGGGTCGGCAATCGGAGACACGACAATTGAACTAGTTGAAAAGTAATGTAGCAGCGATAGCGATGACGGATAGTAGTCGGACGTCTTCTCCGGTGTGTTTGTGTGATAAGTGGCGATGAGCGTGGAGTTGGGGCTGATCAAGGGAACGAGAAACTTGATCAAGTCCTCTCCGGGAATATATGCCAAAGTATCGATGATTATTAGGTTTTCTAGTTAGTCACGCTCGCACCTTGTACTCACTCTCTGTCATGACTTTTCTCACGGCATCGTGAAGCTGGACGGTGGTCTTGCCGTGACCTGATATCCTGTGGTTTGCCTTGATATTGCTGTTCTCGTATGCCACGGAAATGACGTTAACGCTTGGGATCCGGTGAAAGAACTCTTGGATCAGGTAGTCGCTCGACTGGGCTATTGAGTCCAGAATCAGAATGAACGGTGAATGGTCCTTCAGCGAGAGCAACCGTGGCAGCAATTGCGAGTTGTGCTGGTGGATGACGGCCATCGCTCACAACCGGTAGGAACTCGCTCGTATCGTGAAATTTACCGGGTGCGGCTGGGACATCACGCAGGTTCGCCACATGGGTGTTCGAGGACTATGGGAGATTGTGGGGCCTGTGGCTAAGCCTATTCAACTAGAGACGCTACGGAACCAAAGGCTAGCTGTTGATGCGTCGATTTGGATATACCAGTTTGTCAAGGCCGTCCGAGACAGCCAGGGCAATGTTGTGCGATATGCGCACATTGTAGGCTTCTTTCGGCGGCTGTGCAAGCTGCTTTTCTTTGGCATCAAGCCGGTATTTGTGTTTGATGGCGGTGCACCAGTGTTGAAGAGAAGTACGATTTCTCGTCGTCGTGAGAGGCGGGAAGATAGGGCGCTGGACTCTGCAAAGATGGCACAGAAGCTGCTGACGCTCCAGTTAGAGAGACTGGCGAAGGAGACGACGCAAAAGGAGAAACATGCGCCTGCTGTTGACCTGGAGAAGGAGGATTTTGTTTATTTTGAGGAGCGTGGGAAGAAAGATGCGCAGAAGAAGCCGGCGTTTAGAGCGTCCGACCAGTATCACTTGCCTGAGTTTGATCCGAATAGGTTATTGGATGCGCAGGATCCTAGGTTGATGTCTGAGGAGGAGCTGACCAATTATGCGATCCAGTTCCAGGATCAGATCAGTGGTGGTTTATATGACGTGAGTACTCAGCGGAAAGTTCGCTCGGTGGCCCGGTGGCTTGGTGCCTGACTAACAAGACATCTCAAGTTGACTTTGAATCCAAAGAGTTCAGGGAACTTCCAATCGCCACGCAATATCAACTACTAAACACCGCGCGACTCAAATCCAGACTACGAATGGGATACTCTGCAGAACAGCTCAATGAAATGTTCCCTGATCGGATGGAATTTTCAAAATTTCAAATCAACCGAGTTGCGCAACGAAATTTCCTCACACAGAGTATCTTTAATCTAGTGGGCATGGACGATGGCGGTTCTCAGAGAATTGCTGGCGAGAAAGGCGGGCAGTACATTTTGAACAAGAATGATCAAGGCTGGACCCTGGCTTTGAGTGGAAAGAATAAAGCGGTCAAGTACGTTGACGAGACTGAAATCGGAGCCCAGGAAGAAGAGGAGATGAAGACGCTAAAGGAAGAACAAGAAGACAGTGATGACGAGGCTGAATGGGAGGACGTGCCAATTGAGCCTAAACCGGAGCCTAAGCCAAAACCGCAGGAATCATATGTGCTATCCGAGCAGGATCTAGCTGAGCTGTTTGGATTTGAGGATCAGGTGGCGCGAGAGCAGTTGTATGACAAGCTTCAGAATTCTGCAGAAGGGGTTCCTGTCGTGCCTTACAAGCCCAAGCTGAGTCAGAATACGAGCAATCCATTTCTGATGGCTGGTGATACTGTTGGGAAGATTGAAAACAAGACCAAAATGTCTGCTCCGAAAGAGAAGCTTTCTTTCACCAACTCGTTCTTGTTTGGTACGCCCAAGCCGAAGGAGCACAGCAAGGTTTCTGAGTCACAAATAGCGGTGGAGAAACCCGCGACGGTTGCCGGCGAGAATGCGGATACGAAAAAGTCCGAACCAGAGCTACCGCCTTGGTTTCAGGGCGAGCTTACGCAGCAGCCCCATTCCGGTAGCGTGCGTGAAGTCAGTGCGACAGATGAGCTGGTACCGGTGGACATGGTGCAGGAAATAATTGATTTAAGAAATGAGGAGAGCGCAGGGGAGGATGCAGATGATAGAGATAAGGTTTCGGGCCGGGGTAGCCCGCAGACTGGACAGGATATGGAGCCGGAAATTATAAGTGTGCAGGCGGCGGGTGAAGCGGGTGAAGCGGACGCTGGCGCGGGCGACGCAAGTGAAAAAGCAGGCGATGAGGTGGATATTATTTCTGGTGCGGAGCTACCAATAATGGATGTGCGAGATGTTCCCGAAAAGGTGGAGGCGGAGCTTCCAGAAACGGTAGAGGTGGAGAAAAGCAAAGAAGAACAGGAACAGGAGAAACAGTTGGCCAATGACGAGGCTGAGTTCGACGACCAAGAAGATGAGGGACTGGTAGAGCAATTGGTTAAAGAAATAGAAGAAAGCGAGCGGTTCAGCAAGTCGCTTAATAATGGTGTTATCCACAACAAGTCGCTGGAAGAATACGAAAAGGAAATCCGACAGCTCAAGCTGCAGACCAAGAAAAGCCAGCGTGATGCGGACCAGGTGACTCAAGATATGGTGAGCGAATGCCAGGATCTTCTTCAAAGATTCGGCATTCCGTTTATTACGGCGCCAATGGAGGCCGAGGCGCAATGCGCTACGCTGATGGAACTGGGCCTGGTTGATGGGATAGTCACCGACGATAGTGATTGCTTTCTGTTTGGTGGACGGAAGATATATAAAAACATGTTCAACCAGGCCAAGTGGGTCGAGTGCTATGAGCTGGGTGACCTTGAGCGGGAATTTGAATTGGACCGAGAACGTTTGATTGAGCTGGCACAGTTGTTGGGCAGCGATTATACTGACGGGTTACCCGGTGTTGGTCCCGTGACCGCTCTAGAACTGCTTGCGGCCTTTGAGGGTGATCGGCTGCAGGAGTTCCGGGATTGGTGGCATCGCGTGCAAGCATTTGATGCGACCGTTGCGATCGACACTGCCTGGAAAAGAAAGTTCAAACAGCGCCATGCTGCCAAATTGTTTTTGGCAGACAGTTTCCCCGACGAAAAAGTCAAAATGGCGTATCTGGAGCCCGAAGTTGACAAGGACCCCACGCCGTTCCAGTGGGGGCGACCTGATTTGGATGGTCTAAGGAATTATTTGGAAAACACGACTGGATGGGCACGAGAGAAGATCGATGAGATGCTGGTGCCAGTGATACGAAATATGAACCAGGGGCAGCAGCGGTACAAGACGCAGTCAACGTTGACTGAATTTGCCGGAGTGTCTGCGATGAAACGCATGGAATTGGGTGGGAGTAAGCGTATGCACAAGGCGATGCAGGATCTAGTCAGCAAGAAGAGAAGAAAGACTGGTAAGGAGGCTAAGAATAAGGAGTGATGGAATTTCTGGCGGTTGACTTTTTTGCCGGAGAGCAGCAGGTAGGGTGAGACTTATTGGATGAGAAGGACCCGGTTGTCCAATTAGGTTCCTTCCTCGCTCAGCCACCCATACTAGGTAGCGCTCCGAGGTCACCGCTGAGGTTTTGGCGTGTTACTTTTGACGCATGTCTAGTGTTGAAACTTGGATGCATAAACCTTACTGTGCCTACGTATAACGGATAACGGTAAGCCCGAACGCACCTCTGTTACGAACGCCATCGGGAATGCAGTCAGCGACAGCGACGTGGCACTCGGCAACGTGGGCGGCTCAGGGGGGCACAAACTGGCCCAGAGCTACGGCCAGTGAAGCTGAAACGTCCCCTCCGGCTATTAAAGGCTGGGTGCAGTGCCGGCGGGCTCGTCAGTGGGGTCCAATCTTTCGAAGCCAGCTTAAATTTGGGTACAGCTTTGCTTGGCCATGGTCTAAGGTTTTATCCTTGCAATAGAGCGAGGAAGTCGAGGTGTGCGCTAAGCGACATCTCTTGGCTGTATCTGATGCGAAATATTCTGAGGCTGGTGAAGGTGGTGCTGTGGTGACTGTGGACGACTGGATACTACAATGTGGACCAGAATTCTGACGGCGGCCGCGGCCAACTCGCCATCCTCAACTCCTTTTCTGTCTCAGACCAGCATGAAACAAGGAGCTTCGCGATCGCTGCGAGCACTAAGCACTAATATAAGTAAACTCTAAACACGAACGTAGCTTATTCCTATACCAAAGCTTGTCCACAATGGACGGCTAAACGAGCATGCGTGTTGCTAGGAACAGGCCCACGTGATTGGCGGAAAAGTCTGGTGCCTTGCATGAGACGTGCAAAAAAATAAAACGTTGGGAGAAAAGCAACTTGAAGTTTATATATTCACGTTCAGTCACATTCCCAGACACTGTACCGCACGCTGGCATAAAACCATCATCAGCAAGACCCTCAGCGCTTATTGAGAGAGGAAGCGCCTGGCGGAACGAACCGAATCACGACAAAACACAGCCACGCAACACAGCAACCCAATACCGCTCAGATCAAACCTACGCAAAACCCTCACGCGGCCTCGAACAAACTAGGAACCAGCTTATCAACTCACTCCTTTATTCATGATGAGCACTAGAATGATTTCGGCGGCTACTCTGCGGTCGTGGATGGACCGGGCCGATAACCTGGCTATCGTTGACGTGCGAGACCGGGACCACATTGGCGGCCACATCCGAGGATCCGTGAACGTCCCCTCCACCATGTTCTACTCGCGAGTTGGCAAACTGCAGGCATCCCTTGCTGGAACAGAAAAAGTCATCTTCCACTGCCAGCTCTCCCAACAAAGAGGCCCGACGTGCGCAAAGACTTACGCACGCTACTTGGCCGACGCGGGCAGCGACCAGGAGGTCTACGTCCTGTCTGGGGGATTTAACGAATGGGCCAGACTGTTTGGTCCAGACAGCAAGTACACTGAGTCGTTCAGACCAGAACTGTACAATTAGGCCGCTGGCGGTGTTCTACTTACGACGTGACGACTGGGAAAATTCAGATTTGTAATCTGTTAGCATAAGCATGTACATTAGACGCGGCGCGGGCGCTGTTTGTATTTATAGAGCCATCAGGCAGTAGGGGCACTACACTCAAGCTGTTTGTAAACAAGTCGGTAAGCCGTCACCATTTTAATTACCTCGATTACCTGCAAAAAATTCTATGCTCCATCATGCCGCGGACTACTCGGAGTCCTTCTCCTCAGTCTCAGAATCCTTACTCTCCTCCTCTTTCTCGTCCGCCCTTTCCGACTGGCCATCAGTCTCAGACTTGGACTGGTTGCCAGAATCGAAGTGCTCATCCACGGGGCTACCTGGGTCGGATGCCATCTGGCGCGACACCCAGCCCTTGACGTTACCAAAGAAGTTGCCGCCGGAATAATTAGCTGCGAAATCCGTCACAGGCGACCGGTGGGGCGGGGTCTTGACGCTCGAGGCAGATGATTTGCTGTAGGGCGTATGGTCGCCCGTGAGGTATGCCACGATGTCGCTGTAAAAGTCCTTTGAGGCGGACTCAAACTTGGGCTTGAACGACTCTCGGAACTCCTTGACGTGCCGCTTGATGTCCAGCTCGTTCTTCTTGAGCCAAGAGACATTGAGGTCTTTTCTGGAGATGCCCCGAGCAAAGTTCCGCATCAGGAACTTGTCGTAGTCTCGGATAATTTTGGTGATGATGTCGGAAGTGCTGATGCCCTCTGTTCTCTGCGTGGTCAGAAACTTGCCCATTTCCTTGACCGGCTTGTACACATCGTCGCAACCAGCCGAGGCGTACGGAATATCGTCGTGCGCCACATAGTCGATCTTATGCTTCTTGAGAAACTCTACAGTCACAGACCACGGAGCGTCCTCAATGACCTCGTCGACCCACTTGCAATGCCGCAACGTCTCGGCACGATGGTGGTCGTCGAGCACCGTGAGGCCCTTGTGCTTGTGCGTCTCCTTATCAGAGGGAATTCCGCATATCAGGGTCGCATTGGGAAGCGCTTTCTTGGCTTGTTCCAACTGCTTCATGTGTCCCAGGTGGAATAGATCAAACACACCGTCGGCATAGATTCGTACCGGTCTGTCCGTAGGCGGTGGGTTGAACTTGTAGCCCTTTGGTCTAAATTTCCTGTACTCTTCATCCAGTTCTTCGTCCAGCTGCCTCTCCCTCTCTTCACGTTCCTTCTCTAGCCTCTCCTTCGTCTCCTCGTCCTCTTCTTCTTGACCCGACTCTTCATCCGAGCCTCGCTTCATCAGGCCGAGGAACCCCCTCTTGCGCTTTTTCCTGTCATCGCCGTCCTTCTTTGAAAACAAAGACGAAAGCGACGCAGTTCGCTTAAGCCCTCCCTTCAGCTCGACCATCTTGTTCTCTGCTTGTGCGCCTGGCGGAAAGATATCGTAAAAAGCCGGTGCCGTGTGCGTGTGTGCGTGATATACAATCAACGCGTCTGACCGAACTCAGCTTGACACGCAAGAAATCACAATGACAGCTTCTCCCAGCAAGGAAAATTACCAATTACTAGCCGATGCTGGCCGGTGGTCCCAGTGGTAATTCAATAAGGGCGCTCGCGTTGGGCGTTGGGCGCCTCCTGAAAAACCTACTACCTTGCTATACGATCTTACGTAGCTAATGATATCATCTACATACCAGCCCTGTCTAATCCTCAATACACCCTGTTAGATTCCCAACATAAATTTTTAGCTTGTTAGTCAAGTACCAACCATAGTATGCAGCTAGCGGGTGCGCCTCCCTAGGCCCACTATTGGTGGGCTAAAACACGTGAGGCAATCGGTCGACTGGATCTGGATCGCTTACAATCCGGGGTATAAATTCTGATCTTCCCACACACACTTAATCGCTCACAGCAACCACACAAAGACATGCTAGAAGACACCACTTCTCTCTCCTTGGCTACTAGCCGAAGGATTCACAAGCCAGCTCAAAGGAGACCCAGCGAAAACCTTAGCACCTCCCCGGAGCCTCACATTCTTCTTCGACGAGCCTCCTTCAACGCTTCCGTTCTGGGACTAAATGAACACATGCCGTCCCTGTCAAAAGCCTCTCAGTATCTCAGCAAGAGCAAAGCGACCAGGTAACACCCTATCGACTACATCACCACACAAAAACCACTAACTCAACTGTTATCTACTCCCTACAGCGCGGGCAAACGCAGCACAGCACATAACAGCCTAAATTATTACAGCATAGCATAAATAATACATCCTAATCTTGTCACCTGATGATAAGCATCACAACGTCATGGCCGAGCACCGGAGCGAAGCGTGGGTGCTAGAGTGCCATACTGATGGTGGAATCATAATCTGGCGGCGACCGGTTAATCATGATCTTTCCCCGTTCTAGCCAGCACGCCTCGGTTGAGACATTAATGTTTGGGAAGTGTTCGCGAATGTCTCTAACCTGGTCCATCGCGAAACCAAACGGGTCCTGCGGCAGCCACAAACACGGTCGCTTTCGCCGCAAAACAACAGGTTGAAAGGCCTGTTCCGCAATGTAAATCTGCTGATCGGGTGTCAAGTCGTCATAATCGACTTCCAACCCGTCAAAAATGTCTTTATAGAGAATCGGTTTGTTGGTCTCTTTCAGGATACCGTCTGGGGTGTTACCCTGATATAACAGTTGGCCTGTCGCCTGCGCCAATTGATCAAGCCGGGACGATAGCCGTGAACTGTGTGAGGCTTGTCTCTTGCCAACGATCTTCTCCTCGTCTCTGGCTCTGCCAAGGTTTTCCAAGGGTATATTCTCGATCAGTGGCGCAAATGTCCGCACCAGATGGGAATGGTACAGGGCCGTCAGAACCATGGCAATGGTAACGACAAGGCCCTGCGTCATGCACTGGCAACGTCCGTTGTTGTCCTTTTGCATGAAAAAGAGTCCAATCAAGCAAATCTCCATACAGTAGATTCCGGTGAACAGTTGCAAGATGGCTGTGGGGTAAAACAGCCCGTTGGATTCACTGTTGGTCACTATGTTAGGTATTTCCGCGGTATGCACTCTCACCATTGCAGTACAGGATCCGGTATTTGTATGCAGCATAATAAGAGATAAACGTAATCGCTGTGCAGGGTATTATGACAGGTGATATCACGCAATAGACAAGAGTTATCGCTGCCAAGTTGGTATAGATGGGGAACGCCAATCCCCACTCGACGAAGCCAAAGTTGGTGACCTGATGGAATCGTTGTCTCGCTGATTTGCGTCCCAGTACAAAGTCCACAACTGGCGTGAGTAGGTATCTTTGTGCCAATTTCTCCGGCTGCAGAAATAGACCACCAGTGTTTGTCAATCCTTGGATGATGATGTACAGAATGAAGAAGTTGGCCGCTTTCGGCAGCTCTGTCGCTAACAGTTTCGGCACTGAGATTGGTGCCCGCAACGCTTGGTACATAACTTCTGTTATGCCGCTGGATATCGTTACCACGAGAAACACTTGGATAAAGACAAAGATGAACAGTTTATGCTGAACATCCATATCGGCCTGTACCGTAGTTGGGTATCCTTTGAACTGAGCGAGCCATCGGAATATCGCTGGGACAATAGACAGCAGCCATCCAATAGCCACTGGAGGCACGACGTGCGACATGACTCGGCTAAATGAGGAAAAGCACTGATACAAGTTGATCCATCGGAGAAAAGGTACCAACTGGGAAAGATAGTCGACCTTGGAGACCAGGCCAAGGAAGCCGACGGGGAACGCCCATCCAATTAAGAGCACCACGCATGCCACGGTTGAGGCAGCCGTGCGTAACATTTGTGTCCAGCAGCTCATGTCCAGATTCTGCCATAGGATGTTTCGAGAATCGACTTGTGCGTAGCACTGACACAACTGTCCGTCGAAGATAAGCGTCTGAGCGCACACCTGGGCAGCCCATTGCGATCGGAACTGGACAAAACAAGATCCGCTCTGCTCAAACAGATCCTGGGGTGCGGATTGCAGCTGCTCAATCTCGCAGTTTAATCTTTGCAGTTCGGCTTTGCACCAGCTAATCGTGTCAACTCTGTGGGAGACGAATGGTATTGGTACTCCGATTCGCGGCACTGGCAGGAGATGAGTTGGAGTTTCCTTGTCGGACAAGAAGGCTTTGAAGAGCATGCCCGGGATGTACGGATACTTGTTTTCCCTCATTTGCTTGTATTCTGCCTTTTGGGCGCTCTGCAGAATAACTTTAGTAAGCGCCTGCTCCAGTTTGTTAAATATTTTGTCTCGGGCTGCTGTCATGCCGGCCAAGCCACTGCAATCTCTGCTGATCCAAATTCTGACGACGCCTCCGGAAATCACGCCGAGTAGCTCCCTCAGCTTGGCCTCGCTTCTGAACTGTGGAGGCACGCCGCGTAGAAGCACTGTGCTGGAGGATACCTTGCTCTGGTGTGAGGGCGATGCGAGAGACTCGTCTCTGATGTCCACAAAGGCTGCGAGTTCTCGTTTGATTGCCGCGCACAGAAAGACAATAACCAGGAGCGCGACGGCGAAATGCACATTGTAGCGCACGGCGTTATCTGATGAGACATTGACCCAAGACAGTTTGTCTAGCCCTGTGGGGCCGTTGACGGCATGATGAGCTCTTCCGGTGGCATTGACCGCCACAACCGTCGGCAGTACAACCAAACTAAGCGCCCCGCACATGCCGCTGATCAGAAGCAGATAGCGGAGGAAAAAATAAGCGTCCAGGCCGCAGGTTTTTTTAAGCATTGACAGGGGATAGTTGAACGTGGGGGCGATCCAGTCCAGAAACCCGGGCGTCGTGGGTAATATCCGTAGCCTGCGGGCAACCATGTAGGTCTTTGGTTCATATATCTCTCGCAATCGTTTCCGTAACAGGCAAAACAACAGTATTTGGGCCAGAAACACGAAGAACGAGACGCTCAGCGAAGAGAAGAACGTTGTCGCAGAAATGTTCTGCGTCTTCTGCGCCGAACCCGCGTCGCTCGAAGCGAAGACCTGCGTAAGGGGCATGTGACAGCGTTTAGCGCGAGTTGATGTCCGAGCGTCGTGTGGTGATCAGTGCGACGATCGCTGTTAGTAAATTGATCACGTGACATATTATTGAGCTAAATTTGGCGAGCGTATTATTAGACGTTGACATGCCAATGTGGCTTATTGCCTACCGGGCTGTGGATATTTTGCTCGTGCCGGCTGCGCTTAATATAGCACTGCTGGATTCAGTTCAGTCTAGCCAGTGTAACATTGAAGCTTGAAACACATAAATTGGTGAGGGCTGAATGGCGGGACCCGGCCACTCGAACGCCGACGCCTCCGCTGAGTATGCTTAGTGTCGTCAGTACCAGCCCCGGGAATATCACTGCGTGTGAGCTATCACTTGCATGAGCTAGCTGCAGGCTCCCGTGTACAGTTACATGGGAATATCGAGTCATCGTATATGTCTCATCCCTGGTTCACGATCAAATCTGGCTGTCAATGAGGACGACATCCCCAGCCAGCCAGAGCCGATAGAGTTTAACGGCGATGGTCGATCAAACATCGTTAAACTTTAACCACACGCTAACATTGTTAATAGTGTCGCAAAAAATTGGGTGGTGGTGCTGGCCAGCCACACGCGCCGCACAGCCAAGACATGGGCATCTCGATTATTATGACACATGCATGAAGATTCTTGCTGGTGCTAAATTAAGCGAGCCATGTGGGTTCACGCGGAGTGCGGAGACTATAAATACCGGGGTCGTCCCTTGTTAAAATTTCAGTACAGCTACAACATGCTTCTCACTCTCGCTTCGCTGCTCTCCATCGCTTACGCCCAAACCTACACCAAGTGCGATCCTCTGTGGTCCACCTGTGAGCCTGATCCGGCTCTCGGTACCACTGTTGAGGTCAACTTTGCTCAGGGCGCCTCGTCGCTGTTCACCGCCATCAACGCTCCGTCAATGATCAGCTACGGAGCCGAGGGCGCCGACTTCACCATCGCTAAGCAAGGCGACAATCCAACCATCCAGTCCAACTTTTACATCATGTTCGGCAAGGTCGAGTGCATCATGAGGGCTGCTCCAGGACAGGGCATTGTCTCAAGTCTGGTACTCCAATCCGATGATCTTGATGAGGTTGACCTGGAGTGGATTGGCAGTGACACCGTTGAGTTCCAGTCCAACTTCTTCTTCCAGGGCCAGACTGGCACATACAACAGAGGCGCTTTCCACGCCGTCCAGAGCCCCCAGACTACCTTCCACAACTACACCATTGACTGGACGGAGTCCGAAATCAACTGGTACGTCGATGGCACTATCGTCCGAACCTTGTTCAACGGAACCCCACAGGGTTACCCACAGTCCCCAATGCAGCTGCGAATTGGCTCCTGGGCCGGTGGTGACCCCACCAACGCGCCAGGCACCATTCAGTGGGCCGGTGGACTGACCAATTACGCCGCAGGCCCGTACGTCTTCACTGTCCAGAGTCTAGTCGTCCAGGACTACTCCACTGGATCTGAATATGTCTATGGAGATCACACTGGCGAGTGGACCTCCATTCAGTCTGTCGGCGGACAGATCAATGGTAACCTGGACGGTCATGCCGGCGTCCAGGCCAGATCTGAGGACATCCCAGAGAAGTTCACCTTTGTCAAGAAGTCGGACCCAGTTGAGCTCGCTGCTCGATCTGCTGGATCGACTGTTAAGGTCTCCAGTGCTTGCGTGCTGCTGGCCATCGCCCTCCTTATTTAATCGCTTCGAGCTCCGCTCCTAGCTCAGCATACCTTTACCGCAAGGTCGTCACGCCCATTTATTTTTAGCATAGCTTCATTTCGCACACATAGGTTTTAGCATGTTTCCTTCGAAAAATGTAATTTTTCATCAAAGTTGGCCGTTATTTCCTTTTCCACGGTGGAACGTAAACGCCCGCTGATTCTTTCTTTTCTTCACCATTCGCCTTCTCCTTCTCACCTGGTCCCGTGCTTTTGTTCGCATCCCGACTGTGAACCGTCTTGTCTCGTGACTCCTCCTCTTTCTTGCTTATCTGCTCCATATGCCTTTCTGTATGATCCACACTTGCAGGCTTAGCTTCGTTGATCCGGGCATCTGACTTGCTGTCACCCAATGACGGCCATTCCTTGTTTGCGGGTTTGGATTTTCCAATGGACAAGGACTCAAGTTCTGCTGATAAGTCATCAACGTCTTTCCTATCGTTTCTTCTCATTCTATCAGCGGTGATTCCACCTTCACAGGACCCAGCAGCTCTCCTAGCTCTGGGAACATATCGCTGAACATCCTCCGGCGGTGTATATCCGGCCTTGACCCGAAAAGTCTTTCTAACTGTACCATCAGGCCTCACCGACCCGCCTACATAGCGCGTCCCATCTTCTTTGGTCTTTATACCCGACACCGACTCCATCACATTGACATCGACTCGTTTGACGACGCGCACGTGATGTTCATAAAGTTGATTGCTCACGTGACATTTCACGTGACCTAGAAAACTCCCACCAATCACTTCACATCCTTTTCGTGAAAAGATTAATACACTCGGTGAACGCACAAGATGGTGAGTGGAATACGGCAAAATTAGATGAATGAACTAACATAGTCCTTCGCAACCACCATTTACAACACCTTCATGAAGAGGAACTCGGTCTTTGTGACCTCCATCTTCGCTGCCTCTTTCCTCTACGACATGTGAGTACACTAGGAGCGAAGTGCCCTAGGCATCGCTGTTACCCGAGTGTTTGCGGTCAACGATCTGATATCGATTGTGGCCAATGGGTCTCGCCTGGCCCGGACTAACGTAGCGCCTTCCACAACACATTCGACCGAATCTTTGACAACCTGAACGCCGGTAAGCAGTGGAAGGATATCCGACACCGATACATCCAGGAGGAGAGCGAGGACGACGAGTAATGCGGTAGTATTGCTAGTAATACAATAGATATTCCTCACGAACCTTGTGCACGGGATTGAATTTGGGTGGAGTCGCGTATTTTTGATAGCCGACTAAGAGGGGTCCTGTTGCTCTAAACGGCTGATATACCGGATCCAGATGCGTTCAACGTTTAGCGGTATGCTGAGACCAGTCTTGTGAGTGTGTTAGGTCTGAGAGAGTTGACTCCATGCCTTTCGAGCGGTCGCCAAACGTATTTTTGTTTATGTTCGATGACCTCATCGCTTACCAGTATTACCGATGGCCTGTCTTTTTTCCAACGTCGCTGGAGTTGAATCTTTTCAGTGAGTGTACTTATCGACGCCATCAGAAACATCGTGCAACTGAGGTCACAGGGCCTCCACGCGCGTCCAGAATCCGATTCAATCGACGTGCAGACATTCACCTGTAGAATTGATCATAAAAATAGTCTAATTCCAATAGCTTGTAACCCAAAGGGCTCCTCGCCTGTTCCGCCTCGAGTTTCTCGCCGCCGCCACTCTCACTGGGTGCGGCGGCGCCACTGGCAAATCCACCATCATCACCTACACCACTGCATATGAAGGATGAGCAACCTTCGTGAACTAAGGGAATACCTGGTTCAGAGTCCGGAGGCTTTCGACTACCGGATAACCAACAAAGCCCGAAATGACATGAAGCGGGCGCTGTTCAAGGCAGCGAGTATGGACGGAAAGTACATTCACCTGTTCTTTCCGGGGTTCACGAGGCTGGAGCTGGCTCAAGTCCTGAGTCCCGATACTGATAGAGTCTCACAGGTGGAGTGGAAGATGGCCACCAATACTGGGGTAGACCCCTCGCATCCGGGGCGGCCGTGTGTGAGGAAGTTTCGGAAAGGCGAACCGACCTATTGGTGTTTGTATGTACCGGAGGGCTTCTCGTATTCGTGCTAACATAGAACCTGCGGACTGGACGATACATGTGTGCTATGCCAGTACTGTTACAACGAAGAGGACCACGTCGGGCACCAGGTTACCGTCTCAATCAGCCAACAAGACTGCGGCGGCGTGTGCGACTGCGGTGACCCCGAAGCCTGGGTTAAGCATTTCTCCTGTCGACATCATGTTACCGAGAATTTTCCCTGCCAGCCACTAGACGACGAATTCTACAATAGCATCCTGGGAACTGTCGAGACGGCACTTGATTTCGCCATTGACGTATTCTGCAACTCGCATACCGCCATTCAAAAGTTTCACACAGCCGACGAAGTCAAGGCAAACGAAGCCCGGTCGCGGCTGAGCAAGGAAGTCTACGGCGTTTCTGACAACAAGTCCAACAACAAGTATACCCTGTGCATGTGGAACGATATGAAGCATTCGTTCTTCGACGCCATCAGCTCGATCATGAAGGGCACGCAAAAGACCAAGGAGTTTGCCGACATGATTGCGAAGGAAATCGACGCAAACGGGCGGGCGCAGGTGGCTGTGTCAGAGGATCTCGATGCTCTCATGAAGAAGAAGCTCATGATGGAGGCTACCGGCTTGGTGAATACCGTTCGAAGCCAGAAAGACTATTTCCGAGAAGAGATGGCCGCGGTCGTCTTTGATTGGATCGATGACCTTTCGCGGGGCAACATCAACGGAAACTACCCTGTTCTGAGGGAAATTATCTGCACTGCGCTGTGCTCGCCCTGGAAGTACGGTACCGATGTTTTGTGCGCAGAAGGGGTCGCTCAGGATACTCTGCTGAGCTATGAGTACGTGCATTCGTCGTTCATGGACCTTCACGGCGCGCTGGAGGGCCCGTACATTCCTGATCCAGTGAGACGTTATGAGGAAAACGTTCAGTACCACACTCTTCCAGAAACTTTACCTGAGATTCCCCAGATGGACGTTGACACAGAACTGCTGGAGGACTACATGATGGATAACTACCGGCCAAAGGTTCCTGAGTTCTGGAAGAGCGCTGGTGCCAGTAAGCCGCGTCAGGTTAGCGCACGGGTTCAGTATCTGATTTTCTTTGATATTCGAATGTGGAAGCGGCTGCGAATGAGACTGAGGGATATGTGCATCTCAATTCTGATAGCCAGTCCTGAGTACAAGATGCAGCTGGGCCACCTGTATGCCCAGCTGTACCCTCAAGTCGCTGAAATGTACATGCTTGCTGACCGTGAGCCAGAGTGTTCCATCATCAGCAGTCTATCGACACAGCTATTCACCGCACCAAGCATAGCCACTGATCTCATCGATTATGACTACTTCACGCAGTTTGTGGCAGCGCTCTACACGTTCTTCACAATAGGCAAGATCGGCCCTTCGGTGTCTGTGAACCCCGACGCGTTCATCAACTTGGACTCGCGGGTCCTGCGTAACAAGCGGTTTGGTCAGCTGTTCCACGACATTGAATATATCCTCAACCGAAACACGAACAAAGCCAAGGTTGCTGGCAACTTCTTCCGAATAAGCCAGGTGGCCGACTTTCTGCTGCTGTTCCAGGGTCACTCGCCTATTATTCGCCAACAGGTGAAGCACGTTGAGTTTGAGTCTGATATTTGGACGGCCTTCTTCAACGCCATGCCCTACACACTCCAGTTTGCCCAAGTCGTCGCGAAGGGCATCCACGACTGCCAAGCACCACAGAGTAAGCAGGCCATTCAAGCAGTGTCTAGCCTAATCTATGACTGGACCTGTGCCAAATTTGCGCACCGGTTTGCTGCGACAGAGTGCCTCTACAGGCCAATGTGGCAAACGGTGAAGCTTACGTTGGGAGACCAGGAGATTCATCATGAGATTATCAACTTCAAGGTGGAAAAGAGACCTGTCAGTCTACACCATCCTCTTCACGCCTTTTTGTCATGGATAATTGAGTACAGCCGGCTCGACAGCGCCCAAGAACTGCGAAGCGTGCTGCTGCCGGCCGACCGATCCTGGGAGGGCAAATATTCCGAGGAGCAAGTTCTGCTGCAGATTTTCGATAATCCACTGAGAGTCATGCTACTTCTGTCACAGATCCAAGTCTCGCTGTGGGTGCGAAACGGTTACTCGGTCAGGACACAGCTGCATCACTACCGTGAATTGACTCTCCGTGACTCGGCCTTCCGACGAGACATTCTCATGGCACAAACCGCGTTTGTTGTTATCAAGCCTGATCTTGTGCTGATGACGCTGATCAAGCGGTGGAAGATTATGTTGCTCAACGGAGAAACGAATATGGAGGTTGATCTCGATGAAACGGGCCGGCCAATTCCTGATATGGAGATGGACGAAAGCCAGAAAATGTACATGATTGAAGAGCTTCTCCATTACCTGATTGGCATACTGATGGAGCGAACGAACCTTCAGGGTTTGGCCGAGGCTGAAGTCAACAAGCGATACTTGCGCAAGGAAGTCATTCAGTGCCTGTCGTTCAAGGACATGTCGTTCTCAGAGCTGTGTACAATCATTCCTGATCACCTGACCTTGGATCCTGCTTTCGAAACACTGGTGAGAGAGATGGCTGTGTTCAAGCCCCCGGTCAGCGTCAGAGACCGAGGCATCTACCAACTCAAGCCAGAATACTACCAGTATGTTGACACCCACTACCTGCACTATTCGTTCACCAAGATTGAGGAGGCTGAAAACATACTCAAGGCCAAGATCTCCAAGCAGACTGGTCAGGCCGCGGAGACGATTGTCATGGAGCCTCCGTTGGAACCGCTCACCTCCGGCCCGTATGTCCATCTCGGTGCTTTCACGCGAACAACAACCTTTGCATACCTCTTGTACCAGGTGCTGAGATTCGTGTATTCTAAGCGGGGTGACAACCAGCATGACAACGTCTACAACCACCTCTTACAGCTGTGTCACGTGGCTGCACTGGACGATAATATGGTGCGAGAGGACGTGACGTTTGCGGATATTTGCTGCAAACCCCTGTTTGAGGGTATTGAGGGCCTTCCTGGATCCACGTCCATCATTGGCACGCTTCTGGCGCTGATGAGTGTTGACGAGTTCAAGGACCGAAATCTCAAGATCAAGCGAATTATGGAACTGCTGAGGGTCAAGCGGCCGAATCTGATTGCTATCCTGTACGATAGCGTGTTCAAGCCACAGGCTGCGCCCGAGGCTAGCGACGAGTCGGAGTTTGAGCGAAAGAAGAGGCGTGCCAAGGAGCGGCAGGCACAGGTTCTGGCGGAGTTCAAAAAGAAGCAGAATGCGTTTGCGTCGACTATCGACCCTGAGGACGAAGATGTTGAAGAGTTCCAGGAGGATGTTGATATGGATGTTGACGACGAGAACGAGGGCTGGAAGTTCCCCAAGAGCCAGTGTATTTTATGTCGAATGCCCGACGAAAAGGAATCCGTCATGGGATTAGTCGGCTTTGTGGTCAACTCAAATGTCTACCGGTCAGTTCCGTTCAATCAGAAGGACTGGGTGTATGAGGCTTATGGATGTTCAAAGAACTTGGACGACGAAATCACCGTGGCAGACTCTGACAAGGGCAGCGAGGCCTGGATGAAGTACAGGGCTACGTATCACGACAAACACGCCATTGGACCTGGATTCCCCAACGATCACACTGAGCGCAAGACTGTCATCACGTCCTGTGGCCACAGCATCCATCTGCACTGCTACGAAGACTATCTTGAACAGAGCAACAATCGGGCTAACCAGCTGACGCGAAACAACCCTGAGGACCCCAAGAAGGGCGAGTTCCTGTGTCCGCTGTGCAAAGCCATCAACAACACGTTCCTGCCCGTCATGTGGAAGCACAACTCACGTGGAGTCAGCGCCTGGCTCAGCGAGAGCAACTTTCAGGAGGAGGCTGTCAAGGTTGACAGACTCGCCAACGCCGGCTTCTTTTCACCCCGGGTTTCGGACCGACCGAGGCTCGCTAGTGACGATATTCAAGAACAAGCCTTCACACATTTGGTTCCCAGTGTCGCCAAAACTTTACGGGTGCTGCTAGACGACGGTGTTGACGACAGCGATGATGATGAAGAGTCGGACAGCAGGCGCGTAGGTTATCTTCTTGACCGATGCATGTACGATGTGGCTGAGCGGGTTGCTGAGTCAGAGAGCACCATTGACGAAGGGTCACAACGCAACAAGTACGGTGTTCTCGGAATTCTGGATACACTGGCCAACACGGTGTCTGCAATGGAAATCTCACTCAGAGGAGTTAAGCACCCGAACCCTATGGGTGGTTTGATTGTTGACCAGCTGTCCAACCAGTCACTGGTCACCCTCAGGGTGTTTTGCGAAATGTGCATCACTGTTATCGGCTTCAGTTCTGGCCTGGTTCATGGCAAGTGCAATCTACAAGGCATGTGTGATGACGACACTTTCCACGACTTCAACCCATTGAGACTGACCGACAACACGTTTGAAGGCTTTGTCAAGAATGCGCTCATCACAGCGCCGTACTCCAAGGTCAGCCCAGTTGTTTTCCTGAGGATGGCTTTTATGAGCACTATTGTCAATGCGCTGCTGCGACTGGTGCGAGAGGTGAATGCGAAGAGCGAGTGGGTTGCTGACCGAACTGTGTTTGAGCTGCCAACAGCGGAGTGCGAAGGTGTTTCTTTGCGAGCATTGCAAGAGATCATCGGACTGATTCGATCGCAGGTCGAGACAAATATCACCCCTGATTCCTACATTTGGAGCAAGCCTGCTTTCTGCCGAATCATCTACTCCATGCTGATCAGGTCCGTGACGCCTTTCCTCAGAAAGTGTGCTATTTTCGTCTTTGCCATGTGCGGCAGTGACTACGATGCGTTTGACTACATGGGCTGGGGCGACGCTCCCGAGGCTGACAAGCTTTGTGAATTCCTCAAGCTTCCAAGGCTGAGTGACATGCTTGTCGACATTGTGAAGGACCAGACTGTGGAAAGATTCCTGCTTATGGACTGGGCCAAGACTTTCTCGCACCTGCCGGACAGCAACAACCGAATTGAATTCCCTGGTGTTATCAGACTACTCAAGCTGCCTAGACGACTGGATCAGTTTTTCCGAATGGCCACGCTCAATACCGAAAACAGCGAGACGCCTAGCGACCCGGCTGTGTGTCTGTTCTGCGGTGGCGTGATGGGTTTACAGGCACTGTCGTCTGCTACAACGTTGGCTGGCGATTGTCACAAGCACATGGGGAAGTGTGCCAAGGACATGGGTATTTTCATGTTGCCAAAGAGGAGTTCAATGTTATTGTTGAGGGGATTCCAGGGTTCTTACAGCGAGGGGCCATACTTGGATTCTCATGGAGAGTCAGAGGAGCCAATGAGGTGAGTATACGAGGCGCTCAACGACATCACAATACTAACTTAGACGTGGACGACCACAGTTTCTACAGGATAACCGATATGACCACTTTGTGCGGACATTCTGGCAACAGCACGGCCTACCAAACTACATTGCCAGAAAGTTGGAGGCTACAGTGGACATTGGAGGATGGGAGACCCTCTAACCTCACAAACCATGATACGAATTAAATAGCATATTGTACAGTGAATGAACCAATTACGTTTCTGAACAGATGGCAGAGTAGTCTACAATGTATTATGGTCTAATTTTCAAAATTAAGCAGAGCCGTTAAGGGAAACTTCGGAAACCTTCTCGGTGACCTCAGCGACCTCCTGCTTGCCGGCACCTGGGTGTCGGGTTCCCTTGTTTTTAACCTTCTTCTCTTTCTTGACCTCAGCTGGTGGTGGTGGGTAAGCGAGCTGCTCGAGCTTCATAAAGTCCTCGTCGTTCATGAGCTCGGCTCGGATTGGGTCAAGAAGAGCGTTGATAACATCAGCGACACCGCTCTTCAGATCGGCTGGGGCGAGCTTCTCGGCGGCGTAGTCGGCCTTGAGGTCCTCAGTGTTTTTGTAAGTGACTGGGCCACCGTACTTCTCTGGTCGGTTAATGTGGAAGCCGGTAGCCTTACCGGAGACCTCCTCGATAGGGAAGACGACATTCTCGACAAAGGCGATCAGACCGTTGTCCTCGACGACACCTGGGGCGGCGAAGGCCTTGGCGACCTTCTTCTGGACGGCCTCCTTAGTGTCGAGGAAGTCAATCTTGGAGTTAGCGTCGGAGGAAGACATCTTTCCGCCGGCCGACAGAGATGGAACCATCTTGTTCATGAGGTGGGCACGCTTCTTGTAGCCAATGCTTGGAAGGTTCTCCTCGGCGAGAACAAAGATCTTTCGCTGGTCGACACCGCCGAACTGGGCATCGACGCCGAGGTGCTCCTCGTCGAGAGCCTGCATCAGTGGGTAGATGAGACCAGAGAGGAGAGGGTTAGCGACCTGCTTGACGACATCAGCACCGGCTCGCTTTGCGTCGTTCTGGGAGACAATGTTGGAGAGTCGGAAGATATCGAGGGTGTACTTGTCAGTGAGCTGGTAGGACTTGCCAACGGTGAAGATGAGCTTGTCGATGGGAGCGCCGATGGACTTGAGAATGGACTTGATGAGTCGCTCGTAGTACTTGACTCTGTAGGCGACAAGCTCGAGAGGAGCCTTCATGTTGTCGAGAAAAGCGTGTAGATCAGCCAGAAGGACAATGACCTCACAGCCAGCCTTGAGGAAATGCGAGATCTTGGTCATTGGCACGAAGTATCCACAGTGTGGCTTACCGGTGGGGGCGGTACCCCAGTAGATTCTCACGGGTCGTTTCTCGACCTCGAGAACATTTTTGATGATTTGTCCGTTAAGCACCTCCTGGAGGTTCTTTGTGATTAGGTCGTATTTCTCGTCAGCGGTTAATTCAGTCATGATTTTGATTTTTGGCCACAAGTGAAAAACGCGCTCCCAGTATATCATCACGACATGGCGGAGGAGGTTGAGGTCGAGCTGCCTGCGGAGGTTTACAAGGCGGACGACCCGTTCTATTTGCGGTTTTATTCGGGGCACCAGGGCAAGTATGGACACGAGTTTTTGGGTGCGTAAGCGGCATGTAACTGGGCATGGCTAACACAGAATTCGACTTGACTGTCCAAAAAGACGGCAGATACGCGACTCTGCGATATGCAAACAACTCAAACTACAGATCAGAAGGCCTCATCAGAAAACAGGCGATTGTCAGTCCCGGAATCGTCAAGGAGCTGAAACGAATCATTTGCGACAGTGAAATCCTTAAAGAAGACGATAGACACTGGCCGCCTAAAAACCGAGACGGAAAGCAGGAGTTAGAGGTGCGACTAGGGCAGTTTCACATTTCGTTTGAGACTTCGCGGATCGGTTCATTGAACGAGGTGCAGCAGAGCGAGGATCCAGAAGGACTGCGGGTCTTCTACTATCTTGTGCAAGATCTAAAGGCCATGATATTTTCGCTGATATCGCTCCATTTCAAGATTAAGCCAATTTAACCACTGAGCTGTTCTGATTTTCAAGATTGAGGTGGAGTGCTCACAAGAAGTGCTGATCCGGTGAAGAGTACCCGGAAGTCCTTGGTGACAACCGTCACGTTTACGCTAGAGCGTAACTACCAGGACTAGCGAATGTCTCCAAGACCGCGTACCAGTGAAAACTGACGAACCATACGTATTTAATGTTAATCTAAAGACGGAACCTATCCAGCACTAATTACTGTAATCTCAAAATGACAAGCAAGGAGGCACGCGCGATACTGATAACCCTGCTCGAGGTTATCAACGCGACGCGCGATAAAAAAAGTTTGTATCAATTTACCACACTAACTACATTCATTAAAAATGTTTGACTCGCCAATGTCCCTGAAACGGGCCAGCGAGGACAGCTTATCGCCGGATCAGACGAAGAGCGCAAAACTGAACGGCAACGACTACAGATCACGTGTTACTAATTCGGGGCAGAAACGGCCAACCTCTATACACCGAAATGAGTACCGAAGCCAGGATGACATCATTCGAGAGCAAAACAGCCAGAACGAGCCCAGCCCGTTCCCCAAGGTCTTCTCAGGTAACAGGCTCATGTCTTTGACTGACAAATTTTCTTACAAGCCTAAGGCACAGTCCACTGTGTTTGCTCGGTTCAATGCCCTCATGAATGGAAGCCCTGATAAGGCACCCGTGCAGAGGACACCAGCCATGCCTGTGTCCAAGGAAAGTGCCACTGAGGCTCTGGTTAGGAAACTAAAAAATGCATTTGAACACGTTCCCGATACAACGATCAGGACGGCAGTGAAGTATCACTCGACTTTTCAGGCGGCCGCTGACTGGATCGCCAAGCAGGTTGACGAGAGGACCAAGCAGGAAGACTACATTGCCGATGATGAGCAAGGCATCCAGGAGGTTATGGTTAACGACATGAAGCGACAGGTCGATAAGCCCACCATGTCCATTCGACAAAAATATGTCAAGCAGCAGGAGGAGACCCAAGAGGAAGAGCAGCCGCGAAAGCGACTGGTTCAGGGTAACTTTGACGACGAAGAAGAGGAGCCTGTTATTGTTGATGAGGAGGACGATTCTGAAAATTACGATTCGGAGGACGACTCGGAGTTCCAGATGCGAGTGCTAGATTTTCTGGGCACAGCTTCGGCCGCCGATATTGCCGACGTTGCCGCCTGTACCCTTGAACAGGCGAATCTTGTTGTAGAGTCCAGGCCCTATGGAAGCCTGGATGATGTTATGGAGGTGAACGACGAGTCGCCAGCGCCCACACCTGGTCGAAGCAGGCGAAAGAAGCAGACTGTGGGTCAGAAGGTAGTGAACGCTTGCACGTCTACTCTCAAGGGTTACGAGGCTGTCGACTCGTTGATTCAGAAGTGCGAGGTTCTGGGCCGACAGATTTCCGACGGCATCAAAGAGTGGGGTGTGTCTGTTCTGGGCAACACACTAGATATTACCGAAGTGGAAGACAGCGACGAGGAAGCTTTGAAAGTCCGGAGGAAGCCGCGGACCTACTTCAAGGCCCAGCCAAGTCTTCTGGCCGAGGATCTGACTCTCAAGAGCTATCAACAGGTGGGCATCAACTGGCTGTCTTTGCTCTACAACAAGGGACTGTCATGTATTCTGGCAGACGAGATGGGTTTGGGCAAGACGTGTCAGGTTATTGCATTCCTTGCCCACCTTCACGAGATCCACGAGAAGGGACCTCATTTGGTGGTCGTCCCTGCGTCTACGCTGGAAAACTGGCTGCGAGAGTTTCAAAAGTTCTGCCCATCTTTCAAAGTCGAGGCCTACTACGGCAGTCAGCAGGAGCGGCAGGAGATCAGAAACGCCCTCAGCGATAACCCAAACTACGACGTGCTGGTGACGACGTACAACCTTGCCTGCGGAAGCAAGCTGGATACGAGTTTTCTGAAGTCGCAGAAGTTCAACGTCTGTGTTTACGATGAAGGACACATGCTCAAGAATTCGTCGTCTGAACGATATACCAAGCTCATGAAGCTCAAGGCCAACTTCCGTCTGCTGCTGACCGGTACACCGCTGCAAAACAACTTGCGCGAGCTGGTTTCCCTGCTGGCATTCATTCTACCGCACATCTTTCAGTCTCGGCGAGAAGACCTGGAAGTGATTTTCAAGCACAAGGCCAAGGCTACGGATAGTAACAACGAAAACGACATGAACCCGTTGCTGTCAGAGCAGCGAATCACGAAGGCCAAGACGATGATGACCCCATTCGTGCTGCGTCGGCGTAAGGAGCAAGTGCTGCAGCATCTGCCGCCCAAGACTCGACGGGTCGAATACTGCGACATGATGGACGAGCAAGTTAGCATATACCAGGATAGACTCGAAGCCTCGCGAGCGAGCATGGCAGCGAGGGAAGCCGGCGAGAAGGTCGATCCCAGTAACAATGTGGGCAATATTCTCATGGAGCTGCGAAAGGCTTCTATTCACCCCCTGCTTTTCCGGCGCCACTACAATGACGAGACAATTAGAACCTTGTCCAAGAAAATTATGGCAGAGCCGCGGTATAGAGACGCCAACGAGGAGTATATTTTCGAGGATATGGGTGTGATGACTGATTTTGAGCTGCACAATTTGTGTCTGCAGTTCCCTGACACAATTGGTTCTCACAAGCTGCCTGGACATGTGTGGGAACGAAGCGGCAAAGTTGAGAAGCTGGTCAAGATGATTCCAGAGATGAAGGCTGCCGGTGATCGAATCCTGCTGTTTTCGCAGTTTACGCTGGTTCTGGATATCCTTGAGCGAGTGCTCAGCAAGATCAATATTGCATTTTTGCGGCTAGACGGTGGCACACAGGTGGCCATGCGACAGGATCTGATTGACAAGTTCTACGCAGAAACAGACATCACAGTGTTTTTGCTGTCGACCAAGGCTGGTGGATTCGGTATCAACTTGGCCTGCGCCAACAAGGTCATTATCCACGATCTCAGTTTCAACCCTCACGACGATAGACAGGCTGAGGATCGAGCACACCGAGTGGGCCAGACGCGCCCAGTCGAGGTCATTAGGCTAATATCGAAGGATACAATTGAGGAGAACATCTTTGCGCTCGCAAACACAAAGCTCGCCCTGGATAAATCTGTTACAGAAGAGGGCGAGGGCGAGAAGGAGGCCGCGAGGAACGAGAGTCTCATCGCAACGATGTTGTTCAACGATAGTGTCAAGAACGGGAAAGAGAACGGTACAGATAACGGTAAATAATAGATGGAATAGAACAAATGCATATTAGCCTTCTTGACCTCATAGTGCGACAGTCAAATTTCTCATCCAATACTATGATATGCTGGTGAAATGTCAGGATCAATGCTCTATTATCTAGTTACTCTCGTCCTTCTTCTGAAAGTAAACAGTTCTTGGTCGTCGCTCCTCAATCTTATCCAGATCCAGAGTAGCTCCTGGAGGCAAACTTCGAGCACCATCGACAGCTGGCACTGGGAAGTTTCGGAGGTTCTCTTCGTGGTTTCGTCGTGTGTTGTCAGCAGAGAAGAGAATCTGAAGCTCCTCTCGTCGCTTGAGGGCCGCTAGGGTGAGCTCCTCCTCCTTTGCTAGCTGCTTCTCGGCAGTCGAGTCTGGGATCAGCCAATCGCCAATGGCAGACTTGCCCTCGACGACGGACTTGCCGTAAAACTTGTCGTACCACAGAGCACCGATAAAGGCACCCGATATGGCAAAGGCTGTGACGTTTCGGATCGAAAAAAGGTTCTGCTCGGGTCCGTAGTGGACGCCGTGAGCCTTTCGGGCAAACGATCGAGGACCCAGTGACCGAGCTCCTCGAACGCCCGTGTGCAGTGATTGTCGAAGCATCTGGTATGTGTGTAGCTTGGTGAATTTTCAGCCAATTGGGAGTAGTTGAATAAGTGCGGCTCAGTGGTAGGTGACCGAACGAGCCGAGGGTACCACTCTTCTTGAATTGAAATCATTGTTCACGTGATCTAACGGCGCCACCCTAGCCCTGGTTTAACCCGATGAATAACCAAGCATACGTTTGCTTCCGTATTCTTCATGATACTTTGTTTCGGGTCGAATGGCCGGTACCAGCTCGGGGTTGGTGACGATGAGGACCGGCGGAATCCCGAGCCGGTTAGCGTGAGGGCCAGTAGCATAGCTGCTGGTGGTAACCACACTGTATTTGTTGAGGATGGACAATTGCATGGAGTTGGTTTGAACAGTAGTGGCCAGTTGAGTTTAGAGGATGAGACTGTACGGCAAATTACCAGAATACCCTTTGAAGGCGCGGTGAAGCTCGTAGCTGCTGGCTGGGAGAATACTGTGCTGGTTACAGAGGACGATGAAGTTTACACGGCTGGGATGGGCGCCAAAGGCGAATTGGGATTAGGGGAGGAGTTAACGAATGTGCATTCGTTCACCAGAGTTCAATTTGATGTGAAGGGCTTGGACGGTAGAACAAGCATTGACTGTGATGGACCCTGCATGAGCAAGGATGCAACCAAGGCGATCATACGGAGTGTTTCCTGTGGCATGAGCCATTGTGTTGTGCTTCTTGACGATGGGCGTGTATTTGGCTGGGGGGCTGGACGGAAAGGTCAATTGGGTGCGAAGGAGAAAGTTGTTTGGCGGCCCCGGGCTGTCTATGATGGACCCGAGAAGATAACGCATGTCTGCTGTGGACGCGACTTTACGGTGCTAGCTAGTGCTGAGACTGGCTTTATCACTGTTCTTGGTGAGGACAGGTGGAATTTGGTGAACGATACGCCGAAGCTTGATGGGTTTGACGATATTGGCTGCGGGTGGTCGTCGATACATCTGTTGCGGGGTGGGAAAATTACATCGTGGGGAAATGGAACTCGCGGGCAGCATGTTCCCGAGGCGTTGAGCAACGTGGTAGTAAAAAGGATGAGCGTCGGCTCAGAGCATGTGCTAGTGATTGATGAAGAAGACAGGGTTTATGCGTGGGGCTGGAGCGAGCACGGGAACTGTGGAAACACAGAGGTGGACGGCGAGTTGAGCTTGGTTTACGACGACAGAGAGAAACCTCTGTTTGTGTACTCCGGCTGTGCGACTAGCTTTATTGCGCTTAACTAGATATTTATAATCATGCATACAGTCTTTGACTTTAGAAAAGATGTATTAACTATGGATAAGGGTGTCATTATATCCGTTAGGACTAGGCATGTGGATCCCGTGGACGCGGGTCTGGAAAACGGTAGTTGAACGGACACTTGTCCATCACCTCATTGACAATCTGCTTGAGCCTGTCGTACTTCTCTGGCGCCTGTTTTAGGTGATGCACAATCTCTGGAAAGAAGGGCTGCAAAAACAGAAGCAGCGTTCTCACCTTGTTGAACTCTGGACAAATGAAGGACGGAATCTCAGAGGCCAGCTCGACGTATTGGTCCAAGTATTTTGCCGCAAACTGTCCTGGCTGCGGTCTCAGCGTGTTCAGGGCAACCTGTTTCTGGTAGCATGCATCAACAAAGTCCTCAAAATATAGTCCAAACACAATGTGACAAGCGTCGTGCCAGCCGAGCTCCTCACCCTGTAGTTTTAGTTGCGCCTGCTGCAGACGGTGTTTGGCAGATTCGAAGGTGCCTACGAGGTAGTCCTCCAGGGCAATTGGCCAGTACGAATAAGCGAGCAAACTGAGAACAAAATGGTCCTGAATAGCCCGGAATTTGCGCGACAGGTCCTCCTTTCGACTGGAAATTACCAGATCCTTTCTGAACGGAGCGGACTTCTTGACCGGTTTGGTCCTTTCGTCGTACCCCAGATCCTCCTGGCAGCAGATCATGTTGTTGTAGTAGCGCAGGTTGGCCCTGTTTTGTGTCTGCAGCTCCTGGGGCACCTCAATGCTGGTTCGTCTGGTCTTGAGCGTGGGCTGTTCCTGGATCAGTGGCGATATCTCAGTCCTCTTTCCCCTGACTTCAAGCGGTGGGACAGAGATTGGCTTAGGCTTGGGTGAACCACCTTGCAAAGCCTTAACCTGTCCATTAAGCACGTCAATCATCAGAACAGCCTTTTCGAGAGCCTGCATGAACTCTGCTTCCATCTTCTTTCGGTCCTGGATCTCAGTCTCAAGCATTTGAGCCAATTTGGCATATTCTCGCTTACTAGGAGCCGCCATCACGTCTGCCTCTGACATTCGGCGGTCAGCGACAGGAGAACTGACGTGTCTAGGAGACCTAGCAGAATAACCATTGTCTGCCCTGTAGCGAACCAAGTCAGCTCGTCTTGGAAGCGCCTGCGGGTCTTCTTGATATTGTTCCTTAAACACACTCATGCGTTAGTGGTAAGAAGTACCACAGCACTGTAAACATATAAACAGCGATCGCTGTCAGCTGACACCGGCTAGAGCGGGTTTTACCATCATAATACAGCCAAATGTCTTGGAATTGCTCAATGCGTAGGGATTTGCAACAAAGATCGATTGTTGTTCATTCCAACGCTCGATCCTGTCGTAGCTCGCCTGTGCGCTCAACAATTTTACTAGTAGGTGACCACTTTTTCCCTAGTTTCACTGGACACTCTCTAGGCTAGTGAGTTGAGTGACATAACTTTGTTAGTGTAGGCTATCCGGATATCGATTACATCATCTAATATTATATCGAATATCGAACCGTGCATAGAATAACTCCGCCGACGATTCCTATTGGATCTGAATTATTGGAGATTTCGATTCAAGCTTTTAACGATCAAGTTATTAACGATCAATTTTATTATCTAGCTAACTGAATGTACTATTAACTGAATGTAACAGAGACTTCTTGCTTGGGATACAACATAACTGCGATAGAACTCGCTGTAATTCAAGAAATATGTATTGCTCTGGCATGATTTAGGGCAGTTGTATCGCGAGACATAACTTGATATGAGCCGCTTCTTTCCGCCCGTTAAGCGAGGCTAGTCCACCGACGAACCTTCACCAGAACATACACACGTACTAATCTTTGTCCAGAGACCTGTGCAACAAATACAAATACAGGTGGATGCTCCTGGAAGTGTGGTGAAAGTGGGAGAAAACTCTGGAAGCTCGCGAACTTATATAGTCCCAGCGCGACCACCAACTAATCATCGCTCAACATGTCTCTGTTTGGCGTGGTGTGTTCTGGACGACCGGTTGACGTCAACCTCCAGCAAGTCGATGCAAACAAATACGTATTCACAGTTCAAAACGCGGCCAGAGTCAACCACCTCGTCGTGTTTGTGCTACCCGGGGCCGTGATCCCAGACGGAATGGTCGCGTCAGTGTACTTCCAGACTCCAGGCAAGGACTTTCAACTACTCGGTGCCATTTCCATGCTCAAGCCTAGCGCCATTTTCAAACTCAACACAGGCAACGGTACCCCGGCCGATGAGGACGCAATGATGGATGAGCAGCAATTCGATATTAACGTGGGGATCTCAATTGAGCCTGCCTCGGCCGTGGAGCCCCTGCTACCGAAGCCAGCACCAGCCAAACCAGCGCCCACTGTCAACGAAACTGCGGTTCTGGCAACCAAGATTGGTCAGCACGCATACAACTTTCTAACGGGCTTTGTGTCGCCAGATGGTAAAGTGCCCATTAAAGCGTTTGACGAGTGGTGGAACAAGTTCAAGAGCAGGCTGGCTGCCAATCCAAAGTTTCTCGATACCTTGGAGTAGCCGCGAGCTGGATTAGCGGAAGGCCTTCACCCTCTCACTTGCATCCTCCCTTTCCTCTCTGTCCTCACCCCTCAACGTCCCATCCCTCGCCCGCTGCCCGAGCTTCGCACACAGTACCCGGAGCTTGGCGAGATTATCAAACATTGGTGCGTTGTTCGCCAACATATTCCGCTGCACGTCCTTGGGGCTCTCGGAAAAGGTCGAAACGAGACTGGCATGTATCTGACGGTACCGCTCGCGCTTGGCCTTTTGTAATTTATAATTTTTTAATGCATTTTTCGTGTTTGGCAGCGTTTCAGCCAGTTGTAGAAGTTCGGATTCCGACAAGCTTGAGACGTTTGGGCTGGCTGGTACATGCTTGATAGCGGCCGGCCGGTCAAATATCACTGATTGGATTTGCAACGACACGTGTTTTATGGCCTGTTGGTTGAATATGCGGTGGTAGTGGCTCTTTTTTCGCTGGTTGACCCTGTCGAGGACCTTCTGCAGCGTTTTCGCGTTCACGTCTGATTCAAAGTCTTCGAGTCTATACGGTGCGTTCAGCAGGCGAATTTGTTCCTCCAGGAAGCTTTTCACCAGGAAGAAGACGTCCATCTGGTCTTCATACGCGACGCGTTGTGTCTGGGTTAATATTGCATCGCTGCGCGTGAAACCGTGATGAGGTTAACATTACTGCTCGTGGCGCTGGCGTGCGCCGAGTTTACCCCCACAGAAGAATGGCAGGAAGTTAGCCCGGACCAGGAGCTTCCCCCTGGCCTCCATGTGAGAATGGATATGGAGACTGGGCGGAGGCAGGCAAAGTTACTCAGCAGGGACGATGACAGCGCACCGGGTATAGTTGTCTACACGGACGAGCATTTCCAATCAGACGACACTCATTTTGAACTGAGCGGCGACGAACTGCTGACGAAATTACGAGGAATGGAAGAGAGAGCCCACGAACTCGAGGATGGCGAGGAAATCATCAAATCACTTGGGCCACAGCTTCTAGCCCACATCTGCGACGCCTCGGCTGATACACCTACCCGAGAGCTAAGCGCCAGGGTCTATGGCGCATCGCTAAGGAATAATCCCGGGGCATTGAGTCTCCTGGCTATAGAGCGCCCAGTGAAACGAATTCTAACTGCTCTATCAAACGAACAGGACGCCATCATGAAGAATCGACTATTATACGTCTTATCAGCGTTGCTCACATCACCTGACGCTGTACCAGCATATCATCGGCACCAGGGTCACCAGGTCCTGCTAGATACCTTCAGGAGCAGCCCGCAGAGCCAGGCCAAATGCGTAGCCGTGCTCCGCGACCATCCGACCGGGGATCTGGACGATTGGGTGCAGAACCTCCAATCGGCGGTAATTAGTAACCCGCATGACAGTGTGCTGTTCCTGGAAACGTTGATTGAGCTGCGCCAGAGTCGACCGTTTCCAGCGCAGCCTGCCTTCTTGGAATGGCTAGCGGTGCTCTCCGATCGCCACAAGCAACAGAAACGGCAAGATGAACCTGATCAGCTCCCAGCTTTGGCTCACGAGTTCCGCCATCTCTTTGGTAATCCCAACGCTCAAAGAAAGCATTTGGCCGATGAGCTGTAGCTAAATTTAATAGCACAAGCCCCCGGGGGCTCCACCGGCTGCACCCTAGAATGTAAGATCGGATACATGAAAAAGTACTTCCTCAACACTGGTATATTTAGCTGTTTCGTGGACAAAAATAGTTCAATTCGTATTCTCACTAAATGGCCTCGTCATGACGTGCTAGCCTTGTCCAAACTCACAAATATATCTACGGTGATCCCTACCGTTATACTAAACATGCTATGTTGTGCCAATCCCTACTGTTATGGTGGGCGCGCAAAAGAAAACATTGCACATATAAAACCCCCTTTCCCACCCTCTCTCAGTACCTGCTAACTCACTCGCTGCTAATTCTTCTTCCATACCCTCGCTTCATCTCTTTTTAATATTAAAAATGGTCTCTTTCAAGTACACCGTCGCCGGTCTGCTGGCCGCTGTTGCCGCCATGGCCTCTGGTAACGCCATCACCATCCCAGCCTACGGTCAGGTTCTGAACTCTAACCAGAAGATCACCATCACCTGGTCCCCAGACACCACCATCTCTCAGGTTAACCTGGTCCTGCGAGCTGGTGACCAGAACAACCTGCACACCCTTTACACCATTGCCTCCTCCGTTGGCAACACTGGTACCTACTCCTGGACCGTCCCAGGCGACACCCAGTCCAACACTGCTTATGTGATTGAGATCCAGAACTCGGCCAACACTACCGACTCTAACTACTCTCCATACTTCACCATGTTGGCTGCTGACGCCGCCTGGACTTCCACCGCTTCCGACGCTTCTGCTTCCGCTTCCGCTGACCCAGCCTCCACCGACGCTTCTTCTGGCACTGCTTCGGCCACTTCTGGCGCTGCTACTGAGACCTCCTCCACCAAGGCCTCTGCCACCAAGTCTGCTGCCTCTTCCACCGGCTCCTCCAGCGCTTCTGCCTCCTCTACCGCTGCCAACACTTCTGCCGCTAAGAACGCCGGTTTGGCCGTCAAGCCAGCCAACGCTGCCTTTGCCCTTGGCCTGGCCGCTGCTGCTTTCGCTTTGTAAGCGTCTTCTAATGTAATTGCTAGCTAGCTTAATTAATGGTGTACAAGTTCTACACATCCTAGCCTTACCCCACCAGACCGCGTTCCTTGTCTCAGCCGATCGGTCTTTGACTCACCTTAAGTCCCAAACCAGCACTAAGACAACAGAGCGGCGTCCCAATACAGTTAAAAGATGCTTTGATCGAAAATCTTCACACTTCACGATATTATTGTCACGACAGGCTGATCCCATCTCGCCTGTAGCAACCTTCAGCAGTCGGAGTTTGTCATGTACGGCGCACGCCGTTCCACGTATTGACGCGCTCGGTACGCGGGCACGCCAGCCCGACGTTTCCATGGTGATACGCGTATGTCGGCTTCTCTCACATTTGTACTGTTTACTGCCCTCATGAGCAAAATTTGAGGCCACTGGCCTCGTCAGCTCAGATCACATGAGGACGCACGGCTGAGACATCGCACGTCAATAATTTTCACAATGTGTCAGCAAGTTTAAAAAGTCCAGGAGGCGTCATATGCCAGAAGCAAGGGGTCGTTTATAAGCACAGAGATAATCTCGGCAATGAACTGCCGCTGCTAACCGAGGCTGTTGTTCTTGTTTTGCGCCTGATACGCGTGGCATGTGTAGACGTTTTCTGTGGATGCACTGGTATGTACCTGCAAAATTAATACAAAACAGGCGACTTGCTATAGAAGATGCCCACCATGCAGGAAGCTGCAGGATACAAGGAGATGGTTGGCTGTGCGAAGAATAAGCGGTGCCTTGTGTAACGGGCCAATAGGAAGTAGTCTATTGTAAGCGGGTACTGAATCGATTCGCTGTTTACAGCTTGTTTGTTGGCTGTCTGAATTATAAGTAGTATCAATTTAGTCACCTGACCCGCGCGAAGACGCGATGTCACGCTTCCATGCATAAATGTCTAGAAATGTTTTAGGTTCGATTTAGAGTTGCAGTTCACGATGTTTCATGGCCAACACTCATACTGATTCTTGCGAAATTTTGAGGTTCGCCCTCATGCGAAAGAAATGGACCTGAAACGACTCGAACTACAAGTAACTGTCGCTATACCATCGATCGAACAACTCAAACAGATCAAAGATCTACGAGAATGTCCAGAATGTATCAGGTTTGTGGCACCAGGGAGGATCATCGGTGGAATGGACTAGGGCTTTAAACAGTGTTTACCACGGGTTACGGGGATTGAGTGATGAGGTCCAAATAATGAATAAATCGAGTAGACAGTCTGCCTGGTTATACCCGGACTTCCATCGGTCCCTGTAGAGTATTGTGGTGTTTATAACAATATTAGCGTGTCGAGCCCGAAATACTCGTAACCTCAATTGCAAATCACTTGGTTGACTTGGCACGATTCTTCTTCTCTTCCGGAAATTAACCTCGACACGGGTTACGGGTAGCAATCCCCGAACATGCACCCCTGAACGATCCGAGACACTCGTCTAGACCCCTAAGCACACTTCCCTGCATTTCCCTGCTTAAGAATTCATAAGATACGACTGCCCAGGATTTAGTGCAAGATACTTCTACGCACTGTGACCCACGATAAATGCTCGCTCGCTGATTATGCTCAATTTTTATGCATTATATGGCTAATTTGCTCATATGTACTCATTATTAAAGTCCCAGACAGCCTGAAAAGTTTCAGCGGCTGAATGTCCAAAATGGTTAGTATTGTGCCTTCGGCACATCGTGGCTTCTAGGATTACAGTGGTTGGTAGGTTAGTGAGCAGCCTGCTCCAGGGCCTGAAGAACATCCTGGACCAGGTCCTCCTGCTCCTCGATTCCGACGGACAGTCGCACCAGGTCGTCAAAGACACCAGATGCCTCTCGCTTCTCCTTTGGAATACCAGCGTGAGTCATGGCAGCTGGAACCTCGCACAGAGACTCGATGCCACCCAGGGACTCAGCCAGCGTGAACAGCTTAGTGGACTGGCAGAACTTGTCGGCAGCAGCGGCGCCTCCCTTGATTCGGAAAGAGATCATACCACCACCAAGACCGTCTCGGTGCTGTCGCAGAACAACGTCGTGTCGTGGGTGAGACTTGAGGCCAGGGTAGGAGATGGCAACAACCTTGTCTCCGAGCTGCTGCTCCAGAGCCTGGGCAACAGCCTGAGCGTTGTTGGAAGCAGCTCGAGCTCGCAGGTGCAGGGTCTTCAGACCTCGGTGGGCGAGCCACGAGTCAAAGGCAGATGGAATAGCGCCAATAGCGTTCTGCAGGAATCGCAGTCGCTCGTGGATGGCGTCGTCGTTGGTGATGGCAACACCCATAACAACATCGGAGTGACCGTTAATGTACTTGGTCACAGAGTGAACAACAATGTCAGCACCGTGCTTCAGTGGGTTCTGAACGTATGGAGAAAGGAAAGTGTTGTCGACAACCAGGTACAGTGGAGTGTTGAACTTGGCTCGGGAGGCCTTAACGATCTGGGCAACCTTGCTGATGTCAGTGACGGTCAGAGTTGGGTTGGAAGGAGACTCGATCCAAACCAGTCGGGTCTCAGCAGTGATCAGCTGCTCAAGGTCAGACTCAACAGAGTTGGTGAACTCAGTGTTGACACCGTGAGTGTTGGCAACCTTGGAAAAGTATCGGTGGGTACCGCCGTACACGTCACCGATGGAGACAACGTGGGACCCCTGGGCCAAAGACTGCAAAACGTTAGCAGTGGCAGCCGATCCAGAAGAGTAGGCCAGAGCGAATCGACCACCCTCCAGAGCAGCGACAGCCTGCTCGAATCCATCTCGGTTGGGGTTGCTGCTTCGAGAATACTCGTACTTGCCCACCGGGACGGCAGCAGCGCTCTGAGCAAAAGTGGTAGAGAGCGAGATGGGCGCAATGACAGCGCCAGTGACAGAGTCTGGCTCAGAGCCGGCATGGACGGCCAGGGTTCCAAATCCAACAGTATCCTTGGTCATAATGAGTGAGGTTAATATGCAATGAGGTGTGATGACCTGTGTGAGGGAGACGTCGCCTTTAAATACTCTAGACGGATTATTAATGAATTTTTTTTTCCGTGTCTCAGCACAGGTTTCGAACGTCACCCCATATCACGTGAGGTCACGTGTGCAACGGTTTTTAAGCGCCCTGATATTACAGCATCGGCCCTGAACAGCCGCACTTAGTCAGCCGGCTAACATGGCAGCTGACTCAGCCTGAGACTCGCAAGCAAAGAATGAGGACAACGGACAAACAGTGCCGTGGTGTGATTGATCGTCTGATTATGTCATGCTCGCTGTGACTTTCAACAATAGTGGGCGCGGGAATAGAGGGGATGGATGTCACGGCTACTGGCGGCGAGGTTAGGGTTGGTAATTTGAAATGCATCATATTTTTTCGCTACAGTAATTTCGGACAGGTCTTTTATGGTATGGTGTCACAGGGCGGTCTATGGCGCCATATTTAGATTGTCGTGAAATGAGTCGTTAGTCTATTAGTCAGAGCTTTAGTTGTACGGCGAGATGTTGTCCTCTGGCGGCAGCAAATCGTGGGTCATTGGGGCCTCCAAAAACTCCTTTGGGATAAAGGCATAAACCTGAGTCTGTTCAGACAGCAGTGCATACCGAACGACATTGGCAGAGACAGGAGAATTGTCTTGCACTGGTTCGAATCTCAGCTTGGTGTCGTTAGCCACGGTAAGCAGTTGCCTTTTAAGTTCAGAATTGTCCCATAGCGCCTTCATCTGGCCCACGTACAGAGCAGCGTAGAGGGCCTGGCTCGTTGAGGGGACGTGCGTGTGGAACTCAATCCCGTCAAGCAGCTCTGTAGCGACCCAAGGAAACTTGGAAACGGCACGTTTGAGGTACTCGTCCAGCTTCTCCTGACTGAAGTCGGACCGGATGTTCTTGGATGCGTAGTATGCGAGGGCCTGGGAGTAGTACAGGCCCGGTCTGATTCCGAACCATTTCTGGATTGTCGGGTCGTCGGCCATGTCGACGAGATAGCTGTAGTTTTCGGCATTGTAGCCAAAGAAATCCAGCATGAGAGCACCTCCGTATGGGTCTTCCTCCGGGCTGAGACTCCACAGCAGCTTGACGAACTCAAAGGCAGTCGTCCAGGTGTTTTTTCGCATAAGCGACCGAATGTATTTGAACAGCGTCAGGTAGAACGCTCGGTTCTCGTAGTACTTGAATGGGACTCGACACTTGCCACTGGTGAACGAAAAGTTGTTCTTCAGCGCCCAGTCAAAGACCAGCAAAGCCCGCTCAAGCATCTCTCCAGCCTCCTGGTGCTGTCCGCCAAACGTGAGCTGCTCTGACATGATGACTAGCGTATAGACGTGGTACAGCGATCTCTGAAGAACCTCTTCCACGAGCTGCTGGTCCCGTCCCGTCTCCAGCAGAATCTTGTACAGCCTCTCTGCCTGCTGGTACGAGTCTGAGTGAACAAATTTGAACTGGCTTGGCTCCACTTCGGTCATAAACACCTCTCGCTTGATCACCGGCACAAATGTATCTCTGATTCGCGTGAGAATGAGCTTCCTCTGCAGTCCTGGCATCTTCTTTCCATCACTGCCGCCCCAGTTGCCTTTACGGCCGTAGATTGGAGAGTTTATCCGCACATTTGGTCGCTCTGGCTTCTCCTCCACTGCTTCTCTGCCAAACAGATTGCGCAGCTCACGTTCCGGGTCCAGGTTTCGTGTGTCGATTTGCAGAAACTTCAGGTACGCATTGCCGTTGTCCACCGGCACTTCCCAGTCTTCCCTGTCCAGAACGGTTTCTGTCTGCTCCTTGGTCTCCTTACTCTTTGCCTTCTTCTTCGCCTTCTTCTTCTTTGACTTCTTTGGCGCTGCCTTCGCAGGCTGGGGCTTTGGCGGCGCCTCCTCTTCCGGCTCCTCCTCTGACTGCTCGGATTCCGACTCGTCGTTCAACAGGGCGAAAGGATTCACCTTTCTCGGGACTTCCTCTGCCTCCTCTTCACTGGCATTGTTGTCCTCCAAGCTCAGGTTGGCGAGGTCCGTCCCATACAGCTTTCTTAGCGCTCGAGAGCTCATCGCGCAAATCTTCCAATGTCAAAAAAGAATAAGAAGGCCGACTTTGTGGTGAGTAATAGTTACGCAGCGGACGTCATACTGTGTGAATAACGGAGAACTAACTAGAAAACAAAACTAAAGGTTGGAAAGGCGAAACCGGCCGCGACCTCGGCCACAAACACGTCTTTTGTCGCTAAAGCCATCCGCCTGCCCACACAGTCCATCGCAAAGGCCGAAGACGAGACAAAGTACCTCGCTCTATGCAAGCATCACGCTTCCAGCACGCGGAAAGAGGCCCTGGTATACCTACAGCAAAACATTTCGCAGTGGCTCAACAACCTCAAGCCAATCGTCAACGCGGTGGTGCCTCTGATCCTTGATCCCTCATCGTCGGTCCGTGATGCACTACTGGAACTGCTGAAAAGCATACCAAAGGAGTCACTGGCTTCGCATTGCGCCTTTGTGATGCTCTTTATCCACTCCGCCATGACACACCTGACGTCCGAGATCAGAGCGCAAAGCACTACATTCCTGGATTACCTGCTGGACGTGGCGCCGACAGAAATCTGCAGAATGTCCTTTGCAAAGACCTTGGCCTGCTTCTTCCCGCTGCTGGGATGGCCAGTCGACGGCGCCAACAGGGAAATCCTCGACATGAAGGTGACGCTCGCAGCCACTTCAGTAACCACTGGGCTCTCGTTCGGCTCTGCGGCAGTAAAAGTCAAAATGACCCACCTGGGCTCTCTCCAGAAGCTCATACAGATCGGATTGACCCCACCAGCCGATTCCGGTGTCATTGCCTGGCACCCCCAATCCCGAAAGTTCATGCTACCCCAGACCTCGTCCCCATTCGTCGCGCTGCAACTTTTCGGGAAGGAGACCGAGGACGTCACAGAAGACGTGCCTGATCGCTATGCACTCGTTTCGACGTACTGGGAATCCCTGCAGCGGGGATTGGCAAACACGCAGCGAGAGGGCGGCCAGGTCGGCCGATTGAGTGGGTCTTTGTTGGCGTACCTGTCAAGCAAAGCGCTCTCAAGCACTCCGGCCCTGGTTTGACGCTCCTGACTATCACTGTGTGTCCACCCACTTCGCGCACACTTCCTATCTCAGCCATCTACATTAGCCCACCAACGTTCAGTTTTCACAGGCCCACTAACGCTCTTGTGCAGCTTCTGGACGCCATCCTCTACCAGAGTTCCGGTATCGAAAGCCACGCGCTATTATTACCAGATTATAAATGGCTGTCCACCTGACCACACTGTTTATCGATTGCATGGATACACATCCTGGCTGATAATTGTGATCCCGGCCGCTGCATGGGCGCCCATTCTGCCGTGCCAGGAACGCACAGACGCCATGCGTCTCGAGGTGCCTGTCCCGAAACGGCGCCTGAGATACAGCGCGGGAGCGTGGGGTGTTGTCTGGGTGACTATCGCTATCCGGCCGTCGTCGATAGGGGGGCTTGGACAACCAGCCCAGCGGTACTGATCTATATAATCGTTAACACATAGCTTAACCAGATTCGCATCTGGGACCCGCATAAGCAGTAAAAGCCAAATAAGCTATAATATCTGGCTGCCGAAATAAGCTGCCACCCACCAATCGGCTTCTTCACTGGGCACAGCTTCCCGAGCCACACGTAGCGTACATCCCCGCCAGCGTACATCTCAGTACACCCCGTGCATGCCCAGTTAACTGTCACCGACGCCCGGCAACACGCACAAGCACAATAGGCTAACGGCCCCCGACGCAGGGATAGCCTCAGGAGTTTGGTCCCAGCCTCCTAATGAGGACTGTCGCAGCTGCAATAACCCAGCCAAGCTATCCGCGCGCGCGCCAACACATACATACCCGTACATGCCGGAAGCTCAGACGTCCGCCGGTGCTGCCGTGCGTCTGCGAAGCGCACAGGTACAGTGTACATACAGCGTGTAGATAGCGGTAGGCAATAGCGCTGTGCCTAGCAGGCCGTCTGGCCTATAGCGTTGAGTGGATAGTAATAGCCGCCGGTGACAAACTCTTTGCCGGTAACAAGTGCTACAGGTGATCCAACGCCGCGCTAATGTCTCAGTCAGTATTGGGCTCATCTCAAACTGTCTCGAAGGTGCATAGCGCCTTTTGAACTGGTGCCTGGCAGCGCGTTCTCGACCCGGCTAAAAGAGCCCAGTATTTGGCCCAGTATTTGCGAGACCAGTGTTTACTGCGTATCGCACGGTGGGAATATCTAATGGGGATCGCTGAAACCAGGGCGCATCTCGTGCGATAAGCCAAAAATAGACGCCCTTGACAAGTAAAGTGTAGTATCTCGTATCATATTAATTAAGACTCATGCAATTATACTCAAAGCTCCTGGCGCTCTGATAATGTTAGTATTCTAAGGCTCCTTGCACGGATCTTAGAAGGTCGACCACGCTAGGTCGCTCACTCCAAAGGAATCCCTCCTTTTCGCAAACGCCGTGTTGTTTCCGAATGCCGGCGCCTGTGGGTTAGTCTGATCTAAAACAGGGGTAAGCGGGGCACCAGATCCAGCTGGGGCCTCCGTAAGCTTGGACACTGTCTTCGTGTAGTTGACAAACTCCTGGTAGTCCATGAAACACGAAGCACAGGCCCGCGAGGGCACGCCGTGTGGGTTGAACGACACTGCACGGTCCAGTCGCACAGTGTATCGCGAGTCCCTAGCGCAGAAAATGTCACCACACCGTCGGCAGTGGTGTCTTCGGCCAAAGAAGGTAAATGACTTGGTGCAATCCTTGCACGAGTCCGTCGAGTCGTCTGATTTCCAGTGCGATCGCGATGGTGGGGCACTCGTGGGCAGAAAGTCGTCGTAGGTAAGTGTTTTTCTTAGCGCCGCTGGAACGTAAAGCGGCGTCTTGGGTTGTTGTTCGTAATGCTGAATGTATGGGGGCAGGGATCGCGTCGAGCCGTAGTAGTCTGTACTGACGATTGACACGCCCTCGAGTTTTCGTCTCAGCTCATGGCTGTGGACAGCGCTGGGCACCGGGCTGTGCTGAACTGGTTCCAACACAAACTCGGCCGGCACGTACTGCTTATCGCGCTTGTTCTTGGGCTTCTGTGGCTTCTGTTCGGCGTTGCGCTGCGACGAGTTGTTGTCAAAGAACGAATGCGTGCCAATCTCAACAGACGAAGACAGCGACGAGGGCATCGTGGATGCCGGCGTCTGGATTCGCGAGTTGGTGAAAATGGCAGGCGGACGCGTCGGCGGGGAGTTGCAGTCGCAGGACGTGGCCAGCATGTCGGGGTCGTGATGGTAATGCTTCTTAGGGGGGATGATTTTGCCGTCGTCAGACGTAAAGGAGGAAAATGCAGATGGAAGGGCCCCTTGTTTAGGAATGGAGGTCTTGGAAACTTGTCGTTTAATAAATCGAATCTTGCCATCTTCTTCGTAGTCATTGTTTTTGGGGCTATCCTGTGAGGACTCTGAGCTGGCCTGTGAACCCTCAGAGTATTGAGTCATCTCACCGCTGCTGGTTGTCATCTTGACATGAATCTGCGAACACGGAGTCGTATTGGCTGTGGAATATGATGTCGCAGAGGTTGGGGTGTCCATCTTCTATAGTACGGCCTTCTTTACCGTACCACTATCCGTCTGTCCAGGTCGTCTAAGCACCTTTATCTCTGGTCTATGGCAGACGCACCTTATCGCTATCGTAGGGGTCGCCCTGGCAATGCTGGTGTAGTCACAACGTTGCGATGGAGGAATGGGCGCTTTATAAGAAGCAAGGGGGAAACCCAGCAGCGCTAATTGGCTGGCGTTAATTTCCGCCAAAAGAAGAAACTTGCCCAAATAATCACTAAAAGCAATATACTACTAGCGCGCACAAAAAGTAACATGCATATTTTATGCATCCTCACCGTTAGTGTCTCACCTGCTTATCCTCCAGCGCAAAGGCAGGAGACCCCAGAGTTGCCATGCCGTGTTCAGCAACCGCAACGCGAATCGCACGCGTCTTTTTTAGTGCTCTGGAATTGGCTCCGACTTTTTTTTGTTCGGCACGCGTACGGGCCGACGTGATTTCGTAACACGTCAACTGCTGGCCTACGGTGCCCATGCTTGCGCGCAAAAAGAACCGTGTCAGACAAATTTAGGACATTGCGTCGCTAGAGTAGGATGAGCGCTGGTGAAAAAACGGATTGGGAACAGCGCATATATGAAATCAGACCTGGGCACTCCAGCTGCTGCTACAGTGGCCATAGCATGTCATGTCAGGTTCAAGGCGTGTCATAGGCATAAGTGCGATAAGATAATGTGCTACAACATGTGCTAACTGTATCGAATCCTGGTCGCCGAACGGTGCCTGAAGTACAATGAACAAGGATTGGAATTAGCCTGCATATCTCCGGGTCGCACTAGAGCACGGTACCCGCTTAGATCTAGCTGCGTAAGTCGACAAGGATATGGGTGACAGGATTGTCTTACTGCAGATGGGCCCTGTGTTTGTATGGAGAATGTTCTTCTGTATTATCAGGCACACAATCACGTTCACTTATTAAAGCGCAGGTCCAGATTGGTCCACGCCCAGTGATTAATACAGTGATCAACACTAGTAAAAGTGACAGGGATGGTGGAATAGGGCGGATTTTAGTCCTCCTTGGTCCGAACGAGCGGATTCTGCTTGTGCCTGGTGAGCGGGGGGTGTCGCCGTTCCTACTTCACGGTGTTTGGCTCTGCAGGAAGCAGGACGCAGCCCCATAACTTTCCATTGGGACGGTAAAGGCTTATGTGCGCTAGTGCCTTGCATTCTTAAACATCTCCTCAAAATTGAAACCAAACTGCTGGCCAAATCCTTGTCCGAAATTGTGCTGGAACTGGAATCCGCCTGGCTGCTGGAATCCGCCGTTCGGGTTCACGTTTCCGTGCTCGTCCAGCTGCCCCGCGTCGTACCGTCGCCTCATGTCTTCATCGCTCAAAATTTCGTACGCCTCATTTATATCAGCCATCTTGCGCTCAGCCTCCTCCTGACTCAGCTCTCCACGGTACTTGTCCGGATGGTACAGCTTAGACTGGTTTCGATAGGCCTTCTTGATCTCCTTTTCTGTCGCCGATCGCTCCACGTTCAGAATCTTGTAGTAGTCCTTTTCCTTGGACCGCTTCATGAGAACCTGCGCCTCTCGGACCTTATCGTGCAGCTTTTTGTTGCCTGTTTCTTTGGCAGGGCCGCTCAGCAGGTCTATGGCTTCCTGGAACCGGTCGTGGCTGAGCTCTATTTCCGCCTTCAGAAGCAGTCCGGGGATGTAGAACTGATCTGTCTTGAGCACGTGCTCGCAATGCACAAGTCCCTCGGTGTACTTCTTTTGATTGTAAAATGCATCACACAGGCCCTCACTGAGTTCGTCCACAATGTTGCTAGCCTCTCCCAGTCCGTAGTGCTCCAGTGCACCTCTAGTCTCCACCTTGATTGCCTCAAGCAAACCGTCTTGTATCAGCTTCTTCTCTATCTCCGCCCAGAACGGATGACTGGCGACCTTCTTTGATCGGCTCTCTGCGTCGAGACCCTTGAGTTTCTTCTCCGTAGCCCGGATTCGCTTGTGTGCGTCCTTACACACTTTACAATCCTGGTCGTATTGCAGGCATTTTCTCAGCCGCTGCATGGCGTTATCGTACTCGTGGTACCTGTAGAAGTAAATCTCCGCCATCTGCACAAACACTTCAGGGTCCTTAGACGACTCCACGTGACTCAGATCAACCAGCGCTTCCCGTGCGCTGCCTTGTCGCAGCCGGCATCTGGCCCTCAACCGTCGAATTTTCTGGTTGCTCGAACTAAGCTGCAGAACCTCGGAGGCGTGTCCAACACAGCCCTCCACGTCGCCAGCGCCTTCAGCCTGCTCAGCTGCAGACTCTGCCGCCCTGCAGGTCTCCACGCTCTCTGTCAAACGCTTCCTCTGCTCCTCGCCCAGCTTGCCAGCGTCGTCTATAACGGCATCGTACCGTCCAAGTTTCAGGTTGATCCTGCTCCGCTGGAGCAGTGCACCCTCGAACTTGGGCTTCAGCTGCAATACCGAGTCAAAATCCTGCAGTGCCTGGCTCTCTCGACCAAGCGATATGTAGGCAGCGCCTCGCTTGAAGTAGCACAGGTAGTTTTCGGGCGCAGCTTTGACGGCTTCGTCGTAGGATGAAATAGCCTGCTGGTACTCGCCTTGCTGAAGAAACTTATCTCCAGCAGCAACGAAGTCAGTAGCACATACAGCGGGGATCACCCCAGCCAAAAAGATAAGTCCTACACGCATACTGTGTACTCGAGAAGTTCTTTGGTGATCAACGTGGCATCTCCCAAGGTACCGGTTACCTACCGCTTATCTTGTTCGTTATCGTATGACCGTCGTGGGGTCACCGTGGGGGCTATACAAGTTCAAAGGTTATACATATCTGTATAACGCTTCAGCATAACCGTTAGTCTAGCCTGTGCTTAGGCCAGCGTGTCACTTGGTCACGTGGTATATAATGGCTATGCATCCGGTTGAGTTTTCTGGGACCGTAAGGCATCTGGTGGTCGGCAGACCCCCGTTCGCCAGGGAGACAAATACGCATACAATTCGTAATTCCTTAACTATCGACTCTAGTGCAGTGTGATGTAATGTTTATAGCATTGAGGACTTACCGTCAAGTCTTTAACGTGGAGAGACAGCGTGAGAGTGATTGCACGACTACCTCGTTGGCCTGTCAATACTAGTCCTTTCCGACGCCGGTTTCTCCAGCGAGCTTCTCCTCAATGCATCGACGGAACTTTGTGTCCGGACACTACTGGACGAGCTTCGTCGGCGCTGCCTTCGTGCACTCCTTGGATCCATATCCTCCTTGCCCGCGTATCGTGCAAATAAATATAGGATATCCGTGAGAGAAACCACCCCTGTGAGGGTTCCTGCGGCGGCAGAAGCCTGGCCTGGAACCAGATTGTCCTTCACGATCCACAGTCTGTGTGCCTTAGTGGCGACCAGCTTTGCAATAGTTCGGCCCAGAGTAGATTCTTGGGTCACATGGAACACGGGGTAGCTGTCCTTTCCGTCGTTCAGTCCTCGGTTCGACAGAATCACCGTCAAAAAGTGCTTGCACGTATTCTGGAGCAGTGGCGACTGTGACGATTTCGTCAGCAATCGCACGTCCACAATTGAAATGTTGCCGAGAAGTTGCTTCTGGTTGTCGACGACTGCGAGCGAAGACACACCTTCAGAGTGCATTTTCTGAAGAGCATCAATGACAAGCTCCTCGCCGTTGATGGATATCACGGACGAGGATCCAATGCCCAAATTCTTCAGCGGGGTCTGGAACAGCTGTTCCAGGTTCTTGAACAGTCGGCCGTTCTTCCAAATGTATTCAATCAGTCGTCGCTGCGACAGGACGCCGACTAGCCCGCCAGCGGAGTCGTTGATGGCGATTCGGTGCACACCTGATCCGAGGATTTCCACAGCTGTAGAGATCGTGGAAGAGGCCGGAACCGTCACAAAGGGGTCCTTGATCCCAAGCTGCGACACAAACTGGACCGGCACTTCCTTGCCAGCCCGTGCGTTCTCCACGTGCTGGAGCACGGCTGGGGTCTGTTCGATCGGGTGAATGTGGCCTAAAACCAGCAACAGATACGCATTGAGGTCCGCGTAGTCAAAGGTGTGCGAAGACGACTTCTCGGCCTTGATGGGAAGCGAGGTTAGGTTGTTGTCGTGCAGGATGTCAAAGGCCTTCTCCACACTGAGATCCGCATCGACGGTAATCAGCTTGTCCTTCTGAACAAGCTCGTGGAGAGGGATGTCCTTCCAGTCTAAAGAAACGTCTTCGGTGGCGCTGGAGGTCCGTCGATGGCCATTGAGAGGCGGAGGCGAGGACAGGAGCTCGACAATTGAGTTTCGTCGCTCTCGCGGCTCTTCTGCCCTGGTCACGCTCGATTCCCGGATGCTGGAGCTCACGGGACTAGCGCTGAGTGAGTTCATTCAGACGGTAGTGGGCTACTCAGTGGTGAATTTTCAATTTTCAATTGTAATTTACTGATAAGAGTTGCTCGATTGCTTAATGCGGGGATGCACAAGGGTTGGGAGTGAGCGCAGTGCGTGCCAGCGAACGAAGCACTCACCACTGGTGGCATTTTTTCTGGCTCTCCAATCAAGTTTATTTATATATATGTTTCTTCTTACTCTATATATATGCTAGTTGTCCTATATATGTTACCGCTTCCCAGCTCTACCGAGCCCGCATCAGGCGGCGTAATCCGCTAGTGAGACGCAGACCACGTGAAGGCACGTGACGACGATTCAGATCTAAACCATGTTTTAGTGAGCGTGCATTGGTTGATTGACATGGACTGGTTGCCCGGTGATGGTGTGGAGTTGGTGATATAATGTCCAGTGCCCGTGATCGGGGAGCCTGTTCCGGGCTGGGGATATTACCCGGTTAACTGCACTGTTACCGCTTACCACTGTACTGTTTCGCCACTGATCTGTCATGATGCAATGGTGTGTCAGGCGTGACGCCAGGCACACGGACCAGGCGGCAGAACATCGCTGTCGGAGTCGGTTGCCCTGGGCGGCTATCGTCTGTCGGAGTAGATTGCCCAGGGGCGGCAAGGTGAAGGAATGCTCTATCAGGCTCTACCGATATCCTGTAGGCGCCATGGCTGTACTGTGTCTGAGACCTGGTTTTGTGCCCAGGCTAGGTAGATCAATCGGGTGGGTTGTGGTGCGCGATGAGACGGCGTTGTGACGCACGATGGGCGTGTGGCGTAGAGCAAGTTGAGTCTAGAAAAGTACGTGGATTGAGCAGATGCGTGTGTTGCTGCTTGAGAGGTTTAAGGTACGGCAGAGAAGTGAGATGGCATTTTCATGCAGGTACCGTCTAGAATCCAGACCCTAGCTGCGACTTGATAATCTTTCGGCTGGTAGTCACGGGTAAATGCCGAAATGAATATTTTAATTCTACCACGGAGTGCTCATAGACGCCCACTTACACGTTTTCCTTGCAGGGGATACATCGTACTTGACAAATAAATTCATTGCGGAGGTAGAGGTCGACACGAGCTCGAGAGCTCGAGCAGCAAGTGTGGTACCACAGCTATACAAACACACGGACAAGACCTGCGCAGCTCTCGCGAACTCGATCGACTCCATTCGTGGATCACTGTTGATTCCACCACACTAGAGTGCCTCGTTAACACAACCTACAAGGCGCGGTATAACCCGTTTCCGGCGCACGGCGCGCGCGGAACACCATATGCAAGCAGAAATTACGCTGTATACGAGCCCACTAGACAACAGACGGAAGCTTGAAGGAGTTTGACCGGTGAAACAGATCAACAGATATGACGTGCACGCTTGTTGACCATGCGCCGAGGGATGCACCGTTGGTTGCTGTCGTACGTATGACGAATTTCAGTTGACTATCAACGCAGATCGACTTAACTGCAGCCAAGTTTATGTTCGAGGCCTGACATCTCGATTTAGAGCATTTACTTAACAGCAAACTACACAATAACCGCTGATTTCGAATCGATCAGGGCATCGACAGACAAACATGCTAGAATATTGTGTCCAATCGTCGCCTTACTGCAGTTTGTGGTTCTGTCACGGATGTAGCCCCAAGTTACCAACAACACACTGTCAATGGTAACATCAATAAACTCACGCCGACGTCGGAGCCGCACCGGACCCGAATTGATCCGAATCACGTGAACAACTACTACACTAATGAAGGCCAAAAAACTAGTGAAAGTCGTGATTAATATATATACATTAATTAAGGCGGGATGTCGTTAGTTCGTTTGAACGAGGTATTAAAATTCTGATGTCTTGATTTTTCACGCGTTTGCGATTTGGAGATCACATGCGCAGGAGCATTACTCATTCTTCTTCTCTTCCGAGGTCTTGGCCTGCTTGTTCTTCAGGAACTGCTCATATCGCTCCTGTCGAATCTGTCGCTGTTTTAGAGTATAGGCCTGTGTGTTCTTGTACCGAGTGTTGAAGATGCTGTCCCAGTGCACGAAGAACGGTTGAGAGAAGTTGGTCTTGATGCCAAACGACTGGTGGTGGATGTCGTGATAGACGGCATTGTTTGAGAAGAAGATCTGGAACGGATCAAACGGCAGCTCGTAGCCGCAATGGTCATCCACAGTCTTCATTGTCGCAAACGTAAAGAAAATGATGGCCTCTCGCGGAGTCAGCCTGAAGATTTCATGGGCCAGACCTGCACCCAAAGTATCAAGCAAAAATCCCTCCAGAAGACTGTTGTACAGAGCCCCGAATGCGTATGGGACGTACAATCGGTGGTGGACGGAATGTAGGTGCTTGTACAGAAACTTGTTCATATGCATCAGTCTGTGCAAGAAGTACTGCCACGAGTCGACAAAGACAAAGGCACCAAAGATTTTGAGCGCCGGAATTCCGTAGTAGTACACGGCATGTGCCACATTGGGCGCGACGTTCAGCTGCTTGGTCAGCTTCCACACCTCGTATTCCTCGTGTCCCGTATAGTGTGCCGGGGAGATGTAGTTTATGGCTGTACCAAAGATGGTCTGAATAACATGCTGCACCGCCACTGCCCTGACCACTTCCCAGAATCCACATCTGTTCTTCTTCTCAAGCTCCTCGGGGGCGTGTATCCTGTACTTTTCAAACAGCTGGTATTCGTCGATAAGGTAAAACATCAGCGACATGGCCCAGTAGACGAGCACAGGCAGGAACAGCGCCACGTTTTCGTCAGAGATCCAGCTCAGCAGCGGTTCCTGCAGTGTTCGTGTGATTTCGGGTGCTCCCATCTTGTTATGCTAATTTGATTCTCGATTATAAGGCCAGGCCCTTTGCTTCTTTGTATGTCCGTTGCTAGGTCCTGGAAAGAATCCTGGTTGTGGAATGCAAATTTTGGTCCGTCTGATCCGGCTTATCAGATCTGTAGCGGCGGCCGAATGCGCGTTAGTAGATTAATTATTAGGTGGGGTTGGTATTAGATGAGTCTTGACACGCGCTTATTTGAAGCACCAGTGGAGTTGCCTGGTGGCGATTTTTATGACCAGAAGTAAATGGCGATTCCCCCTGACGTCTCAAACACGGAGCACAAGTGCGCGAGCGCTGTGACGATTGCGCCTCCGACACCGAACACTCCCAACCTCAAATACGAGTTACCCGGCACTACCTGAAATTTGAAAATTTAAGCATATAGCGAACATAACGAAAGGCTAGCGAAGACAATGGCCGGGTTCACGCAGCGAGCAGGCAAGTACCGGACGCCGTCATGGCTGCGAAAGCACCGGTACGGACCCAACGTGTTTGTTTTCCGAAACCTCGAGACGAACCAGGTGCTTTACACGCAGACGCCGTTCCCGCAGCGATACAACATCAAAAAGCAGTTCCAGGGCCCCAATTGGCAGAACCGAATCCCCTCGACACGAAATGATCTGTGGCGAGCCATGGCCGTTGCTCAGCTGCCCAGTTACGAGGCCGCAGTGGACCTGTACGAGTCCTTGGTCCAGCTGAGGCACATGCGAGACCACACCCAAAAGGATCAAGCTAATGCATGGAGAAAGAAATCTCCCGAGGGAAATATCTGGTACTACAGCCAGTTCCGACCCACGTATACCCAGGAGGCTGTGGCTGACCTGGTCTCTGCATTTGAGGCTCTCAATGTCAAAGGATCAAAAAAGATTTTCTGGGAGGATGCCTGGCGACGGGGTCAGGACTCTCACTGGGAGACCGTGGAGGTGGAGCATGCCGAGTTTCCCCGATACAACCCACGAGAACGGTTCGTCGTTCTGAGAAACATCGCCGACAAGAGCTACACTGAGTACTACACCGGAAAGGTCGCTGAGAACAGGCGTAACCAGCTGCTGTTGGTCGAAGCTGCCAAGGACAGACAAGCTGGACGAATCACTGCCGAACAGGAGCGACAAGCCATTAGCAGTATTGAGCAGTCCAAGAAGGTGGAGCTGCCTGACGCTGAATGGGAAGACATTGAGGTGCCCAAGCCAGGCCCAGGTGGTCCATCACAGCGATGGACGGACCAGAAACTTCAGCAGGGCATTGAGGAGCGAGAAGAGCTTATTTCCAAGCTGCACAAGTCTGCTGCTAAGACTATGGCTAAGCTGCAGGGCATGCCCAACTACAACGTGAACCTGGAACAGGTCAAGGTTCGACGACAGCTGAGGGCACAGGCGCGACAGCGATTCGCAGTGCTCAAGCGAGTGCAGAAGGAAGTTAACCAGTACAGACAGGCACAGGCCAGGAAGCGAGCGGCTCTGAGACTGAAGAAGAGGACCGAGCGATAGTTGTATATAGGCACCCGCACTACACAGGACTCACAGTTAGAAACCGCTTTATAGCAATGTACATAACAATAATTTTCATGCCAGGAGTGATGTTAGAAGTATGGCTACTCTCTCAGCTCAGACTGAGGCTTGTGCTTCACCTTCTTTGCCTTCTCGAAGGACGACACCTTCTTGAAGTCTCGGCCGAGCGAGTCCTCGTCCTTGACCTTGTAGATTCGCACGATCCAGTTTTCCGAGGTGAAAGCCTCGTCGACAATGTTGAGCGTCGGCGATTCTGGGATGATTTGGTTTCGCACTCGGTCGTTAGCTGGACCACCGCCGAAAACCTCTGGGAATCGGTAGTAGCTCATCTTGTACATCATCGAGTTCTTCATGGTGGGGGTAGCCTGGCCGTCGACCCGGTACTCGCCTCTAGAGGTGAAGAAGTTTCTCTCGACGACCTCGTCTGGCCAGATGCCCTCGGCGATTCGGACCATCCACAAGAACTTGTTAATGTCGTCTCCGGAGTAGCCCAACACACCGCCAAAGATGACGAGAATGTAGTCGACGTCGTGCTGTTTGAGAATTGGCCAGGCGACCTCTTCGCTGGAACTCATGGCCTTGCCTACAGTGGCAATATGGGTGTTGTTCCAGGTGTTGTTGTCGACCAGCGTAGTTCGATCAGCCATGCCGCCAATCTGGTAGCCGTAGTCCCACCACGACATGATCTTGGCGTCCTCTGGCGTGTTCATTCGCAGCCAGTAGTAGGCCTCTCTGAAGTCGTCAATGAGGAACTGAGATCCGTCCGGCATCTGGGAAGCCAGCACGACGGATGGAGACGAGTAGGCATTGGAGGTGACCCAGGTGCAGTGCTGCACAAACAGGTACAGGTAGCCAAAAAAGACACCAACCACAGTGAGTCGGGCGTAAGGTTTCGCGATCTGGCCGTGTCGTCGGGCCTTGGCGAAAAGCGTTTCACCCTCAACCTCTGGAGTCTTTTCAGTCTCCTCGACTGGCTTGGAGATGTCACTGTAGACATCGAGCAGAGTAGAGACGGCAATGGCACTGGTGACACAAATGACTGGAGTCAGGGTCAGCATCAGTCGCACCATGACACCGGCAAAGTAGGAGCCCAGAATAGAGTACACAATCACAAAGACGTGCTCGTCTCGAAGCTCCTGTAGCACCAGGTACACACCGGCTGGGAACATCCAGATCAGGAAAAAGTTGTCAAAGTAGAACGATGGCCACGCGGTGGGCTGGTGCTCAGAGACAGAGGCAATGATGGGAATGTGGACCTTGGCGTAACCAGTGTCCCACAGCGAATAGAATCGACCAGTCCATGGCTGGATAATGTCAAGGTAGGTCAAGCCAACCAGACCGGCAAAAGCGACAGACAGCACGGCCACAATGGATGCGACGATGACAGTCTTGAACTGCTTTGATGGAACCTGAGCTCGGATGTAGGCGGCAAATCCAACCAATTGAACGAGACCAAAGACACCCAGAGCAGACATGTGCTCGCTGGACTTGATGGGCAGGAAACCGACGAATGGAATCTGCATAGAAGCCAAGGTTCCCAGGGCGTACCACGACGAGTAAGCGACGTACAGCCTGTTGGAGTATCGACCCATCAAGATGAGCACAAAGACGTGCAATGGAATCATGTTGGTAATGAAGACGTATCCACCCCAGGCCGAGACCATGTAGAAATAGGTCAAGGCGGTGAGGGCTCCCCACAGAGCGGAACCTAACTTCAAAGCCTTAATCCAAAAGTAGAAAGTAACCATCAAAAGAGTGATGGCAATGGCTTCGTTATCATAGGAACCGGCGACGGAACGCGAAATGTAACCAGGCGCAATTCCGATGAAAATGGCACTCAACAAGCCAGCTGTCTCGTCCTTCATCTCCTTGGTGAACAGATAGGTAGCGTAGGCGGTCAGGCCTGAGAACGCTGGAGCAAGCATCACGCAGATGTTTCGAATGTCAATTGGCAGTGAAAATAGTTGGCCCAGCCAGTGCAGAACACCAGATGTGACCATGAGACCAGGATACAAAGTACCGCCGGTTACTCGGCCAAGTGGATACCATGTCCTGTCATCGAAAAAGTTGAGAAACTTGTATAGGCCATTGTCGACCAGGTACCGGGTAAATCTATAGTTGGCCCATGGGTCGAATTCATGGATAATTGATTCGAATCTGATGACTGCAAACAGTCGCGATGAAACCGCAGCGACGGCAATTGATAGTAAAATGGCAATCTTCAGCAAAAGCTGACTCTTGTCCACGAGCCCCCGCGAGACTGACAACATGTCGCCTTGGAGAGTTGATTGAATGCGGGTTGACACGTAGTCCCAAGGTCACGTGATGAAATTCTAGTGGGGTGTTTTGTTTTTTTGTTACGCCACTTTATGTGATGATTTTGATAATACTCTATCAATTATGTAAGAGCAAAGTTCAATTGTTGTTGTTGCGATTCAACTGTGGTAAAATTACACGAAAGCGCCTTGAGCGGAAATTGGTGCTCTCATAGTGGGGGAGATGTCCCAGCGCGTCTAATGGAGACATCTTGATCGACCCTACAATAATTTAGACCTCTTAGTTACAATGGAGGAACAAAAACAGCTGCTGGAGACAATCCAGGATCCAAGCAACTATGAGAGCCTTAGGACTGAAATGCACAACGAAGAGCCCAACATGGCAGCTAAATTGTTTGATCTAGCCACAGAGCCAAACCCAGTCGCCATCGCCCTACTAGAGACCTACTACTCTGTCTCGCTGTGGATCCTAATGTACTACGACCAGAGAGATGAGCTAGCCAGTCTAGTCAAGCGACTAGTGAGCACCCGTCTAATTGCATCTCGAATCATTAAAGAATCATTGGATGTGGCGGCCGCCTACCAGGACCACGCATACACAACCATCTACAACAGCCCTTCAGCATTTGATTGGGACTCTCTTATGCCGCTCGTGAATGAAACCATCAAGGCCTTCCAGTTGCGAGTGCTAAACCGAATCCAGCATAGCTTTGTCTCCATCCGAGCGCCAGAGCTCAAGAATCTCTTGGGTATTCCAGCAGAACTCAGCACACAGGAAACAGTCACTCGACTCAATGCCATTGTTCCAGGTTGGATCGCAGAGAACGACCTTGTTACGGTCCCTCAAATCACGTCATCAGAGCAGAGGTTGTCTGCAGATGGCCAAGCAAGGCTGAATAGCTTACTCAGAGTGGCTCAGTTCTTGCAGCAGGGCATCTACGTCACCTCAAACAACTCTATCCACGAGTAATCGTTGCATTTATCATTCATTCAAGTTTCTGTAGATCACACATCTCCCCGGTGGACCCATAGTGGGGATCTAAATCTAGTGCCAGCTACAACATCCTTCTCTGTGAACCTATACGTAATTTAAATAGGTTTACCTGTCGAATCACCAAGATGTTCGGCGTTTATACTCATATTCAAATTTGAGTCACGTGACTATAGTTATTTCGTTTTCAGGCCCCAGAGATTTTGGACTAACGTCTACGGCCAGATCCTCAAGAAAACACGGTTCCCCGTCCGATCAACCATAGTTAAACTTGAGAGAGCCTTACCCAGTACTACAGCGGGAGACCATGTGGGAACAGGAGGTGCTGTAGGCTCTCTTTTTTGCTTGTAGTCTCTCCAGTTAGAGGCGGACGACGGAGTCTAGAACGCAAACGTGCCAACCTAAAAATGATTTTTAATCCTCAGTATATACAATCCGGCTGTGCACCGTCTAATTAAGGTGCAACAAGTGAGCCTTACCATGATAATAAATAAGTAGAGCGGCGCTTCAAGTGTCGCAAGCTAGACCGCAAGAAGCACCGTTGCCAGCCAATTGAGCCAGCGAATGCAAGTTCAGCCAGCCTATGGCTGGCTGGAATGGAAGAAGCAGGGAAGTATTCATAACAGACAGCCTTCGGTTTCGTCTTTAGTCAAACTTCCCCTCCAAAACACTCTCCTCGTCATAAAATGCCTCGCTATCACGGTACTTGCTTGCCAAGTAGATTCCAACCATTGAAGCAAGCGAGATCAGAACGAAAACTGAGTCAAACCACTCCTGCACAAACGTCACATCCAAGGGAGATCCCAGAGCCGCGGTGATTGCGGAAGACATCTCATTGGGCAGATTGCTCCGCAGAAGTAGAGAAGTGGAAATGATGTAGATTCCCAGGAATTGAGCGATGAGAAGCCTAGTCCGTCTCATACCGCTGCGACTAGACTTCTTTCCCAGCCAGGGCACTGCCTTTATGAGGATATTGTAGGTAGTTAAGACACTGGATAGAGACCCAATGAACAGACCACTTGACAGAAGAAAGCCCATCTGACGTGTCCATGCCTGCAGAGACGAGCTGGGGTCTAGCTTGACAGCGATATGAGCTAGGGTGATAGCCAGCGCGTCAGAGTTCATCTCTGTGACAGTAAACAGTGGGTTTCTGAAGACCAGCATGCTACCTAGTCTGTAGATGCAATATATGGCAAAGAAACTGTACAACTTTGCGTTGAGCTTCCCGAGAACAGTCTGTGAATCTAACTGGAACGCAAACCGTAGTTGCGCCTGCTCGAGGTCGCGGTCCAGCGCGAGTTTCATATTTTCCAGGGCCCCCAACTCAGTTTCAAGTCCGGATTTTTCAGCCGTCAACTCATCTCCTCGAATTGACGAAAACATCTTCATCATGAGGTTGGCCGAGGACTGGGAGGCTTTCTCCCGGATCCGTGTCTGAATCGAACGAAGGTTTCGCTCCTTTGACTTCAGCAGGTCGCTCGTGGTGTCAACAGCCCGCTGCAGACGCTCAATGTCCAGTTCAGAGACATTCCGAGATTTGCTTATAAAGCATGTATATGGTGCGGAAACAGCTCCGAAGCCAGACAACACCGCTAAAAGCGTAATCCCAAGGAACCCAATCCTGGTTAGGGTCTCTTCCTGTATGCTTCCGTACGCTTGTGGAAGATATGTGCCCACGTGGTAGAAACAAGTCAGCCAAAGACCGAAAATCACCAAGGAAACAACGTGATTGACAAGACTGTAGCTATCAAACCAACTGCAAATCTCCAAATAAGGAATGGCGAGGACAATCATAGCCAAAAGAGTCGACGTCGACACTCGCCACACTGTCAGCCTGGCATCAGCGGCTATCCAGTCGCCAATCTCGCATAAAACCAGCTCAGCAACCACAAACGACAGCGTCGTAGTTAGGTCAAAGATAATGTGGGCGGCTAGGTGAGTTAGCCGCCGCGAGTCATCCTGCTCGGGCACCTTGGAGAACTTGTAATAAACGCCATGACTCCAAGCAAATACCGCCAGCGCGGGAATTGTGAACGGGGCCGTTGTTATCAGGTCCATCCAAATTTAGATTGCACGCATGGCTCTGTCAATCGGGTAATCAATTTTGGCACGTGATATGACGCATCACGTGACTCGCATTTTTATTAACTGTTAGGGTTAAGGACATTGAAGTCATGTAAGGGGCTCGGTCTCAGTAAAATTTGGGTTAAGCGTAAGGTACGGTAATTTTGCTTAGACATATACATTTAGGGTACGAGTTCCGAGTGGACCCGATGCTGCCGACGAGTTCCGTAGTCCTTTCCTTGTCGTAGTGATACATCGTATACCTGCACCAACAGCGCTATACATTGGAGATAATAGATCGCTGCCGATCAACGTCGAGCGATCTTGTGCCTCGATTCTATACCAATTATAAGCGAGATCTGCCAGGTGCACGCCAGGCGAGACCTACCCCCTACATGTTGTAGTTAAAGCTTGAGTGGATGGGCCGCTCCCCCTCCGTTGCCGGGGTAACCACGCGCCCGGATATAGCCCCCTTAAAAAATACCCCATGCAGTCTGTCGTACAAAAAGGCTGCATCTTTCTTAGCACTCTGACTGACATACAGGCCACAGATTTTTATTTGAATATTCGCTCGCTAGGGATATTGCACGGCGACAGTGAGCCTCGAAACGATAGCGCTCGCTTAATAATACCTTGTACCATACCTCGCCTAGCATACGCCAAATTAAGCGCTTAAGGTTAAGTTCAGCATGACCACATTCTCTTCCAACAACCCGTTCCGTTCCGGATCGTCCTCAGCGACCTCAGCATACTTTTCGCCTACGCCATTCAAAGATGAGGACCTGACGAACTCGGCCTTTAGGATCCCGCCGCCACGGTCCCAGAGCACTGGCTCTACCGATCTGGCGTCAGTCACCCGGCCTATGAGCGTGATGACTCCGTCGAACGTCTCACCCACGGGCGAATTGTTCAGGCCCGCTAGTACCTACTCCGCGTTGAGTAGCTCGCTCCCCAGTGGTGGATTTGCAAGGTGAGTACCGCCGGTGCCCGTCAGGGTTCGCGCGCAAGATTTATTTACAAAAGAGATCAGAGAGATGGCTTGGAACCGCTGGAAGACAGAAGAAGTATCGGCTACTCGGCTATCGCTGGGACAACGTGGCTTTATAATACCTGATAATATCACGGCACACAACTGGCTGCAAGACATACACACTGATCGCAGTAACTGGGGCTAAGGCTTCTTCGGCTTCGCCTTAGTCGCCTTGCCTCAGCAGCTAAGTGCCCATGACATCTGTCAAATGCACTCCCCTGTCAACCCTATGCCCTACACCTATGCTGCAGACCGCGGGGCCAACTGCCGCCAAGCGAGATTCGCTCATGCACAATCATGCAGCGGTTAGGGTCAGGTTAAGGGTAGCGATGGGCTCACGTGACACCCCTTTGCGTTTCTTGCTACTTTTAGATATGAAGGGGATGGAATGAGCCTTGTTTGAAAAAAAGAGAGCTAATTGATCTCGCTAGAGAGGGATAGATAAGCCAGGCCAGTCCTAGAAAAGGCGTCGCCAGCCATACCAGCCAGCAAGCTAAAATTCCCACCACCGCCCAGCCTCCACACTCTGACAGCCACTGCCCAACGCGCTCACAGACGTCAACGCGCTGGCGTTTCAAGTTGCCATCTCTCCTGACACTCATTTTATTATTGTGATGAATACTGACTTTTCTAGGCGACAGTACAACACGTCGAACAACCGGGATAATGCGTACCGCAAGTCTACGAACCCATTTCTAGAGGAATCCTCCGACGATGTTCCTCGCACTGCCCCCGTCCGGCCCGCCCGACCGCCGGCTAGTTCCAAGCCCAGCAACATATCGCCTACCTCTCCTTCCCGGCGGCCACCGCCTCCACCACCATACACTGCCAGCACCAGCGTCAAGGCCTCCGGCGACGTGAAACCACGGCCAAGGCGTGCCAACTCGGACTCCTCTGTCCTGGAGAAGCCCGAGCGAGAGCGACGAGAGGAGCGGAGAGAACGACACGAGAAGAGCTCATCGCGGGGTGAGGGCTCTTCGCGAGATAAGTCCTCCCGAAGCAAAGAGGAGAAAGAAAAGAGCAGAAGCAAGCGGTCCAGCAAGAAGAAGGTCCACACTGATACCATCGACCGGCTCGATGTTACTGGTATTTTCGGTCCTGGCTCGTTCCACCACGATGGTCCCTTCGACGCTTGCATTCCCAGTCGAAACAAGAACCTCAAGAAGGCCCCGGTGCACGCCTTCCCAGCCGACAGTGTCAACAATAGTCTGAGTGGCGTCGACCCTACGCGGGACCGATACGCCAACGAAGACAGCATTATGGCTCGAGGCAACGACGAGGCCTACCTCGACTACAGTGTGGGCACTAAGCGAGACCAACAGAGCGGCCTAGGTGCCTTTGACCCACGAATCAAGGAGGCCCCAGTCCACGGCGACGTCACTTGGGGTCTAGGATCTACTACGTTTTTGGACGGTGCCCCTGCGCCAAAGTCTGCCATTTCCAAGGCCGCTGCCGAGGAGGCTAGCGGCGGCGCCAACCTGGGCCGAAAGAAGTCCCTCGTTCAGAGAATGCGAGGAAATAGCAACAACCCGCCACCGGCTATTCCATCCGCTGCTAAGAAGCCGCTGTACCAGCCAGACACTGTTATCACAAAGACTGCATCGCATCCAATCATTTCAGAAGACTCGCCTGTTAAGGAGAACGTTGCTGTTGAGTTTGCGGAAGATAAGCCAAAGGCTGAGTCCTCCGGTAATGGACTGCTGCGACGAGTCAAGAGTCTCAAGGTCGGTGGCCGACGGGCTCGATAATCATTCATTGAAAGGACAAAGGGGTCATAGAGCAAGCTCTGGCCAAAACTCAGCCTCGAGCTATTCAGTATTTTACGGTATGATATTTAGTAAGCATATTTTCACTTCAAATTGAAGCGTAGCGACTAAATTTACTGTATGCATCTCGTGCAGTTCCCCTTGCACGGTCTTTATCAGAGCCATGGACTGCGTTCTAGAACGCGTGCGTAAGGGGTACGTGCCTTGCAGCGCGGCTTGTCACACGCTTGCCAATCTCCATGAAGTACAATACATTCTCTTTTCACAATACCGGTATATTGAAATCTATAATTAACTAGTAACTGATAAGCGTGGCTGTGACCTTGGCCCATGCATCGATTAGCAATGTGCCTAGCGCATGTTTCTCATAGGTTAACTGTTAGATTGACCTGAGCGTGCATATAGTCACGCAGACGCAGTAACAGCGCATTAAGTACTCATGCCGGAACGCCTTAAGGGGTAATCAAATTTGCACAGTTCTAGATTCTTGGTTGCCGCTGTGTACGTGTAACAGTTAAATTATTGCGTACATTGAGCGTCAAGCCCCGGCCGTCGGAGTTTTTGGGGTAACTCAACAGACTATATATAGGCCATGCTATTATCGGCGTGCGTAGAAGTATGAGGGCCGGAAAATCGCTGCCCGTTCCTCTCGTCCTTTATGAGCGAAATCGGAAGCTAAGACCGGTGCAGAAGCCGGCTTGGCAATGGCCGTAGTGGAAATCTATGCGAGCAAAGCCTTCTTGTTTGAACACCATGTGCATCTCCTATATGACGGTTTGACGGAAAATGTTCTACTCAATCCAGTCAGCACAGCTTTCAATAGTCACCTGATCTCATGGATCTCTGAACTCTTGAACGAACATATGCTGGGATGCCCTGCCGATGAGTTTTGAGGTATTCAATCCAAATGCCTATATAGTTCGGACAAGTCGATTGTGCGACAGTCGCCGACCTTGGCGCGAGTCCGCCAGAATGTGCTGGTAGTCTACACTATGTCCACACGGACGGCGTGAGACTCGTGTGAAACGGATGTGACAGGTTTATTGGCAGTTGATATATCGGAGCATGGTTAGAAGAGCCTCATCGTTAATCAGAGCTTTGACAATTAGCCAGACGATTGATGACTTTGGCACTAATCAGATTTACAGTTTTGGGTTTCTCGCCAAAGAGTTGCTAGAACTGGTAGTGCTCGGACGCGAATAATCCAACACTTGTGAATCAATAGATCTGCTGTCCTCTGGCCTCGCTGTCAGATCACTGCCGGGCCAGGCGCCAACCCTAGGTACGTAATAGGTATCCGGTGATATGACAAGCTTGCTTTCCCTGACATTGAAGGTAGCTCCATGCTCGGTAAAGGTGTTGCATCAAGTTCTAGCGCTCGTACAAGCGCATCACCCAGACATCACCAACTTTAGGTGGTGCGCGCTGAAAAATTTCGAATACACAACATGCTAGCTCGTATAGGCCGAACGGCTTTCAAGACTGCTCAGCGAGTGCAGTCTCGATCCATCTGCACTGTGACTGAGCTTCCAAATCTGGACTTGAAGAAGGGTGTCCCCGGCTTGCTGTCCGCTGAGGGTCTCGACATTGCGTGGACCCAGTACCAGACCTACATCATTGACAGGCTCAATGCTGCTACTAAAGACACGCCACTGGCTGCTCTGAAAACGCCTTTCGAGGTGCTAGGCGCCGTGGCCGGAAACGCTGATTTGCAGGAGATTCACTTTCTGGCCTCAGAGGCTTATAACAATGAGTTCTTCTTTAGCGCTCTTAAGGCCTCTGCAGACGCCAATGCCACTGTGGCCAAGCCAAACACAACGGATCCAACCGCCAAGGACTACTATCGAAACGTGGACATTTCCACCGAGGTCAACTTTCCAGACAATGGCGCCTTCTCGCCTTTCCTGGTAGAAATCAACCAAGCATTCGACTCTCCAGTCTCTTTCAGGGAACTGCTGATCAACAGAGCCGACTCCATGTTTGGAAACGGTCACGTCTGGCTCGTGCGAACCACTGACAACAGTCTCCACGTGATGAACACTTACAATGGAGGCACCCCATACTCCCCGCAGCAGTTCAAGTCATCCGCCAGCAAAGACGAAACTTCCAGTATAAGCCATGGCCTGGCCAACTCTGCCCACTCACATACCCAGACTTTCGACAACAGGGGTCCTCTCACAGTGCTGCCAGTGCTGAACCTCAACGCCTGGCAGCACGTCTACTTGCATGATTACGGTCTCTACGGAAAGCGAAAGTACCTGCTGAATGCTTTCAACTGCATCGACTGGGCTGTTGTCGGAAAGAGACTGCCCATCAGTCTGTATAATGAGCAGGCCAGGTAATTAAACACGTTGATAGACGTTGTAGTATATACTGTACATGTAAATAGTCATGATTGTTCATAGCGACGCTCGATTGGTATTGTTTGTGGGATGCTAGTGCATGCTCATCCCACTGCTCCTCCCTGAGTCCACGAACGGATCTTCGTGTTGATTACCTCGCGGGCGTGGATAGCCATAAGGATAGGGCTGGCCTGGCGCTGAGAATGCAGGTGGTTGTGAATATGCCTGGTGTGGTTGATATGCTTGGTGTGGTGGATGCGGAGGTTGGGGTTGAGGCTGGTTGTGTGGGAAGTAGGCCTTGGCTCTGAGGTAGCCAAAGACAAAGTTAAAGATAAACAACCCTAGGATGCTTATCATGACCGAAGTCAGAACGACTCGGGGAGAGAAGGGCTCGACGAAAGCAACGATAATCTCAGCTATCAGGGCCACTGTAACCTTTGTCCGGCCCACGGCGACGTCGGGGTCTCTGTTCATACACTTTTCCCACTGAATGCACATGTCGCTGAGCGCTGGCGGCCTGTGCGGTGACTGGCAGTTGTTTTCTTTGTAGGACCTTGCGCAGGCAACCATTTCTGTGCCTAGATCCAGACTGTGCTGCATCAATTTGGCGTCCACGTCCCGCCAAAACGATCTCAGAGTGCTGGAGACGAGGTACACCGCCAGGCCAAAGAAAAACGTGTTGACAGCCAGCTGGAAGTATGTGCTCAGAACATAAGTCAGGTTGGAGTGCGTATTTGTCCACGGGGCTGGAATTGGCATGTAAACAATCTCTCGTTCCTTCTTTGGCGACATGACGACTGCTTCCTTCGCTGCGAACTTGACGCCGAGGTCTGTGGGCTGTAGTAGGCTCTTGATGCCTTTCTTCATCGGCGTGGTTGTTACCAGCGCCATTGACTGTTCTGCGCGTGTTGGTTCAGCCTTAACTGGCTCCTGCTTCGGTCTTACTAGCTCTTGCCGGGGTTTCGACGGCTCTTGCCTCACTGGTTCCCTGTATGCATCCGTCATGTCCACATCCATAGGCTCGGGATCATCTCTGAGCGACAAGGACCCCATTGAATAGTGTGGATCGTCGACGGCATCCGTCATGGAGACGTCCTCATCTTGATCTACTAGGGAGCCCATCAGGTCGTCGGTGCGAAATCTGTTGGGCTCTACCTCTTCGATTGATGCTCGTATGCTTCCCACGTTGAACATTGTGCCGTGAGCTGTTGGTGGCCAGTGCTTGCGTTGATCTGTGTATTATCTACGCGCGCACATCAAACATTTCTGAGCGCATGCTACATGAGTCTATTCTAATGCGTACTAGCTTTATTCAAAACCTCGCGTCGCTCGGTTTAGAGGACCAAACTTGGACCGTGGTACTTGAACTGTGGAACGGCCTTGGCGGAGAACTCGTCCTCAGATCGCAGTGGGAAGCTCTCGAGAGAAGCAGCGTAGGTAGCGACGGAGTGGGCAATCAGCTTAGTAGACCAGACCCAGGCCTCGTAGTTGGGGTTGGACAGGTCGTCGCACAGAAGGTGGTAGCACTGGTCGTACTGCTCGCCAATCTTACCACCAAACATCTCGTACTCCTCTTCAGTCTTGAGCACCTCGGCACCGGTGGCGATACCACCGCCTGGAATGCCGTTCTTGATGAAGCCGTCGTAGTCGGATCGGCCGTCAAATGGCACGAAGGTGTAGTTGAGGCCGTTGGACTCGTAAAAGTCGATGTACAGGTTCTTGAGGTCGCCGGAACCGTTAGGGTGGTCCTTGTTGTTGGCGTCGTAGATGGAGTACACGTAGTTTGGACTGGCCATCATGTCGTAGTCCATGAACAGTCGAATCTTCTTGTTCTCTTCTGGGGACAGGGAGGCGACGTAGTGGTCGGAACCCAGCAGACCCTCCTCCTCAGCGGACCACCAGGCGAATCGCACAGCGTTAGTCACGTTGAACTGGGTCAGGTACTTGGCGACCTCCAGCAGGGAAATGGTGCCGGAACCGTCGTCGTTAATGCCTGGGCCGGCCTCGACAGAGTCGGAGTGACCGCCGAGCATGACCACGTTGTCGTGGTCACCGAGTTTGGTCTCGGCGATGACGTTGTAGGTCTTTGCGTAGGTCAGTCGGGAGTTCATGGTGAACTCGACGTTGAGCTTCTCGCCAGACTCGACCAGACCAACGTACTTCTCTCCGTCGGACTTGGTGATGCCAAAAGTAGGAACCTGGTCCTTGGTGGGCTCGCCCAGGGTGCCGTTCAGGCCATCGCTGTCCTCGTTGTCGTAGATGATGGCACCGAGAGCGCCAGCCTTGCCTGCAAGGTCACTCTTGACGCCAAATGGACACTCACCTCGCTTGATCAGGACAATAGAGCCCTTGACCTCCGCGCCAAAGTCGGATGGGTCGCAGCCCTTGTTGTCGGAGCTGGACAGCACCGCGTTGACTGGGGCCTTGTTTGGAGTGGACGGCGAGAACTGGAAGCCGCCGGCGTTCAGCTTCTCGCCGTCAATGATGAGGGATTGGGATCGGACTCGGCCATTGACGGCAATGAATCGCTGAACGTAGAAATCATAGTAGTCATCAAACGAGGCCAGGTTGTCCAGGATGTACTGGACGGTGTTCTTGTGGCCTGGAGACTCAATGACTCGTGTAGGGTGGCCGTACTCCTCCTCGGAGGTCTGGGCGATCTTGTAGAGGTCTTCAGCCCGAGCCCGCAGGGCATCCTCGTTGATGAAGCTCTGTAGCTTAGCAGAGTCCACAAGTGGAAGACCGGCAGTCTCTGGAGCAGTCTCTGGAGCAGCGAGCACAATCTGGTCAAACGGGGCGGCAAAGGCGCCGAAAGCCAGCGACAGTAAAACAGCAGCTCCCTTCATGTTGTGTGGACAAAGAATGTGACCGATCTTATCAGCACGGTGCGCGTCCCGGGGTCACACGCCGTACAGAGCGCCGAACTATGCACGTCAACGCACTATGAACTGGCCAGTGGCAAATCAGAACTGTACGATGCACTATAGACTGGGTGGTGGGTGCATACACAGTGAAAATTTTCATCCCCAAGCAGTAGGAGCGACGTTTTAGCTCTGCGTGATTGTACAGAGCGCTAGCCGCATACACGCAGTGAGAAAAGTGAGTGGGCCCTGAAAGCTTGACTGACCCTTAGACCCTTGAAGTGGGCCGGTCTAATGCCAATGTGTATCTCCTAACAGTAGTGGTTGGATGGTCTCGCGGTAAGCTGATAAGGCCCGAGCTTATCTGCCGCCGATAACCAGCCGAGAATACTCGGGTAGGTGGGTCTGTTAGGTGCTTACTAAGGATGCATATGGCCTAATCGCATAATATGGCATCATAGACGAGGTGCCGCCGAGCGTGAATGGTCAGTTGTGAGTCAAATCTCAACGGGTCTCATCTGTGAGGCGTGAGGTTGACGGTCAGAGTACCAGTTAGCCCACGCCAGCGAGGCTTATTGCTAGTTGTACTGTTAGAACGGCGTATAACATGCCTGTATTCCACAAATTGTCGTCGTTCATTTTCAATCCGAGATCTTGCCGGCTGTTCACCGTCGACACGGGAGCATTAGCTCAGAAGCCACCGTATCTCAATTTTCGTGGAATAGTCTCTTTACGAACTCAGTAACAGCTAACCAAGGATTACTGTACCTCAGGCAGCTCGCTGTTAGAAGGGAGACTCGCCGAACGCGATGTGCCCCTGACGGTACCTTAATTTCCCAGCGGAGTATCCCTACCTAAACGTGCCCGATCTCCACGTACACCCCTGCCAGGCCAGGCCGCCTGTTGCCCGCAAACAAACAAACCCTGGTACGGGCAATCCGGTGCGCGGGGCAAGATAAGGTTAGTGCAGCGATCGAACTGGCCTGCATTCAGTAAGGGCACATCATGAAGAACTACATGATATACAGTAGAGAGCTTCTGAAAGAAAACGAAAACGGTAAGCGATATACACACCTACATTTAGACTAGCTCAAAACAGCTGCAAAACGTCAATGTTTAGTACCGTGCCGCGCTGATCATCAAATCGAGTAATTAGGCTATACTAACCTGGTAGCTCCAACGCCATTGTCTCGATATGTCGACATGCACCCACTCCTGTCGATCAACTTCCACAACTTAGATTGTATTCGCAACGTTGAGATCAGAGATTCGATCAACCCTTCAGAAACGCAGATTCTAGTAATAATGACTCCAACGGCTAGAGATTCAAAAGACGTGCCTCACTTAATACCTTCCAATAGAGTATACGTTTGGATGACCAGGGCAGACCCACAAGCAAAGAATCGCCGACTGCATGATGGCGCATACGACCAGGGCCTGCTCGGGATCAATGGCGAGACAAGCAAATCAGCGAATATAAATTGGGCCCGTTCGCTCGGTACTCCTCATCAACTGATTCACTCATTCATCACTAATACAATGCACGCCGTTCTTTTCGCTCTCCTCACTGTTGCCTTCGCTGCCCCAACCCCACAGCATCACCTTAGTAGCCTCCTTACTGTGGGTGGTCTCGGTCGGCCCATCAAGCGAGACATTGACGCTCACGTTAACGCCTACGTTGATCACGTGGTTGCTGCCGACGTTGACGCATTTATTGCTCGAGACACTGTCGTCGATGCTGAGGTCATCGTTGATCGAAGCCAGGTCGGACCAGGCCTTTCTGAGACTGCTCAGGACCTCATTCAGAACGTCTCCAAGACTTTGAGCGACCTCGTTGAAAAGCTCACCGCTGCTCTGGGCCTGAACCAGAACCAGCACGCTACTCTTGAGCAGGTCATCAACAAGCTGATTTGCGACCTTAAGACCACCATCACAAACCTTTTCAACAACCTGCACTCCGCTACCAACCTCAAGCGAGACGTTCTCGGCGCCAACGGCGAGGTTGACCAGCTCGTTGCTCAGCTGGTCGCCAACATCCAGAAGACTGTTGGCCCACTCTCCCAGAACCTGGCTGAGGTCCTTGGCCTGCAGCCAGGTGACCAGACCATCACCAACACTGTCAGCACCGCTGTCAACTCTGTCCTGGACACCGTCCGAGACGCCCTGGACCAGGTCATTGGCGACCTCGGTCTCAACCCAGGCACCCCAGGTCTGCTCAACGGTGGTTCCCTCTAATTGCTCCACGAAGGGCGTCTTTCATTTCTTTGTATTTCACATTTCCGCATTGTTAAAAGTTGATTCCTTAATAGATCTTAATGTTCTGCTGCGAATTGTAGGTTCTCCCAAGAGTAGCATGTGAGCTGGTCGGGCAAAGCTGGAGTGAGGAGGTCCATGACTTTGATCGCAATGACCAAACAGCTGGAATCTCTTCGCATTAGAACGCTTATCGCTAAGCTAAGAACTATCCTTTGTAGTCTTCTCCTTCACAGCCGTACCATTTTTTTGCACGTCTCTAAGAAAATCCTGAATCTTTGCCCTCAAAATGTCTGATTCGACCGTGTGGGCATCAATATAGTCCCCCACGGCCTTGTAGGTTGAACTCTCACGCTCATTCTGCCGACTCAAAACACCCTCCAGCAAAACAGCAGCTTTACCTCGGCTTCTGTTGAGCATATCAGGGTCCTTCTCAACCTGTTCATCAACAATCTTTTCAAGGTTCACCTTCAACTTTCCATTCACGTCCTAAGTTAGCGCTTCCTTCAAAAATAACTCACGCTCTCCTTGAACTCCTTGTACAAAGATCTCCTCAGCTCGTCAAATAATCCATTCTTCTTGATCAGGCTGATCAACGCTTTGGCGTCTGTTTCCTCCGACATGTTTTGTCCCGCAACGCAGTGACCCACGACTAAATTGATTGGTCACGTGACGTTCATACAACTTTTATACAATGCTTTCTACTACAAGCGCTCTTGACGATTAAGGGTCCGAGTCACGAGGGGCATGATTAAACTAATTGTTAGTGAAAAGTTCAGGTTTTGGGTTTTCCGGTGCACGCATGTGAGCAGTCGAGTTTTGAATGCGTGGAATTGAATCAGCACTCCACATTGTCAAAATCAATCTTTATCGTAGGGACCGGCTTGCTCAGCACTGCATTTCTGTCCATGGTCCATCCCGCACTTGCCAGCGCCTGCGCAATGTTCAGCCTATCGAATAGCATCTCCACCGTCTCTCTAGTATCTGCAATCACTTTCATACCATCCTGAACGCCGGTCTGCAGTTGCTTTGCTATCAACAAAGCATGCGCCCAGGCTTGTAAATCGCTCTGTGCGCCGTGTGAGCTGAACAAACAGATGTGCACATAGATGAACCCTGACGGCAGTGTGTGGTACGACAAGATGTACCCCGAGCTTGCTGCGTTCGTTGCGGTAAGCAAATCATTGACCGTTCTAGTCGGAGGCAAATGGCGAATCACCTCATGGAAGCTGGTGAACTTGGCGTGTCCTAGCAGCACATCGCTCTTGCCGGTGTACCATCTCAAGATTCCGTCCGCTTCGAGAATGCGTTCCTTCAGAGATGTCTTTCTGGGGTTCAATAAAAGCCGTGAAACTGCCCTGGGCCCATCTGCATCTGTATCGTGTGTCCGTTCCAAATCCGGCAGTACATTCACAATATCGCTGAATACAATGTTTGCTCGTTGGCGATTGAGGGTCCTGATCACCACGCTGCGCACAGCCTGGTAATTTGTCCACAGGTGTATAGCCAGTAGAACAATCACAGTCATCCACATGGCCAAACCCTCTCCCTGTACGATTCCAACGACAATTGAGCCCGTGAGCATGCCCATTAACGAGATGACAGTCTCCTGACTTTGGTCCTTGGCGTTCACATCAGCAATGGAGCCTTTGACCGGATCTGTAAAGTGCTGAGTGAGTGCCGCTCTAGATCCGCCTGCCATAACACCGCAGATACTCCGTAGCAAGCCAGACATGCACAGAAGAGCCATTTTGGTGTTTTTGCTGCCCGGGAACAAGGGCGACATGCAGTCGAAAATCATGGCTCCGTCGTTGACAATGTCCGCCGCGAACCGGTACTTCTTGCACTCTGGCTCCAGCGTGGACCCGAGCTTCCATGCAAACAAAATCGTGCCCAGTCGGCCCACCGTCTCCTGTACAACCTTCATGAAGAGCGCCTGGGTGCTGGTAGCGTCTCCATCGCCTACGCCAACGGCACTCAACACGCACCGGTTGGCAAACAACGAGGCGATGGAACTGGAAAACGCCTGGATGGAGTCGAATATCTGGTAATCAATGTAATCAGCGCTGACACTGTGGGGATATCCGGTGGGCAGGAACACGTTGATTAGCGACTGAATCATATTACCTGCTGAGCCACCACGGTGGGCTGTCTCTATCTTGCGGAAGGACACATCTGAACCGGACGTCTCATAGACCACGGCCAGCCGGCCATTCTCGTCCAGCTCCTCTACCTTTATCGCTTTCTCCATGGAGTGATGAGGTCACGTGTGGGGAGCGCGTAGACCCTGGGTTTGTAATGCCTTATGTTTAGTGTTAAGCTTATGATGGACTTGTTGCACACACAGAAACTACGGACTACGCTGTAAGCCCTGGTGTGCTGCAAACAGTAACCATCGGAAAGCTACACTTGATTTGCGGATGCCCTACCTGGCTCCTTGAGGTGCATGGCTTTGTTCCTTGTATGCTATGCGGTCCACATCTAAGGAAGGCTGACTCGACAAGGAAGAAGCCTCCAGAATTATTCACTCTGCTCACCCATGACATCTCACCCTCCATCAGGAAAGCCATCATCACCATTAATTAGCCCTGCGTTGCGCACGCCTTTATAAGTAACTTTCCCACGGCGTCAGATCGCCTACAACAATGCCAGCGCCCATCCATACCGCTCTCAATTCATACCCAACAGATCAAACTGAATTTGGAAAAAATGGCCCACGATATGATCTGCCAACCCGTATCGCGCGCGCGCCTTATCGCACATAACAATCACATTGTCACGCACCAGCCTGCCGAGACCTCACACTGCAAAGTGACTAAACGGGTCCACGCGCCCTAACCCAGGCCTAACCCTGTCCGAACTGAGACATCTTGTGACTTATACGACCGACGTTAGTGCTATTAGTCTGCGTTCGGTGGGCACTATCGCTTCAGCGACGGAACCCGAGGGACCTTGGAAATACATTAAATTTTACAGCCCACGAACTTAAATGATCAACTAATTGTTAAAGTTTACCCTCAAAGCAGTTTTAACAGGGTTAATTCAAAGGTTAACGTCACGTGCAGAGATAACAGTAGGGGCTGCAGTTGAAACATCACCGAGTACCTACTCTGAACGGGTGAGGCCGCCAAGCCGCCTTGACGGGTGAGTGGAAGACTAACAGCATATAATCAAATGTCATGCGACTTGTCATTGTCACACGATTTTGTGTTGTGCCGGTGTCACTCGCTAATCCACCCGCCCGCTTAACTGGAATCTAGTCCGCGTGGCAGTGTAAAGGGTTAGGGTTTTCTATGACGGAACCAGATAGATATAGCGATTAACGAGGTCAGAAGAACAATAGCGTGTAGTTAAGCATTGTTATGTTTGGGATTAGATTTAGGCTGATATACCATGTAGATATGTGCGTTAGCGGAGGGCAGGGTGTCGAGTGCGTTTACACAAAAAAGCAAATACGTTGCGCCATTTTGTTGTGAGGCTGCTAATGACTGGGGTTATATTGGGAAATCCTTTATCTCCCTATATATACCACAGCGCCCGCCCAGATTTGCAGCACACACACCACACACCATGACTACTATTCAAGTTTCCATTACGTCTCCCACTGGGTCGTGTAAGTACTGTACAGAGCAGAATAAGGATGAGGGAGTGATAAGAAGGTGGCGATAAGCTTAGTAAGAGCTGGCGAGCGATAAGAGTGATCAAAGGCAACGGTCAGAGTCGGATATAATTTCTGGAAGTCTAAGCAACAGATCTTGATGGTTTCTAGTGTTTTGGGCCTTTTTTCGACGTTTCCGACCGACCGCCACTGGGGAGAGACAGCCGGGAGATAGCGCCGGGAAGCCCGCGGAAGCTGGGAGAAGTGGTCGGAAGTTTAGAAAACTTTGATAGAGACTACGGGAAACAATATTAAGACTATGGAAGACTTTGATTCGCTTTGACGGCACTTTCCGCTCGGCCTAATGATACGCCGCCAAGTCACTGGGCTGGCGGTCAGCTGCCAGCGCATAAACGATACCAGCCGACTGCTCACGATCCGACAAGCCGACTTCTCAGCGCTCCCTTCGGTCGCGCTTCGGTCGCGCTTATGTGGAGTTTTGCTAACATAGCTGTCGTTCTCGACGTTTCGACATCCACCACTGTGGGCAACCTCAAGAGCCTGGTCCAGCAGCAGGACCCATCAATACAGACTACCAACTTGGTGTTCGAGGAGAAACCTCTGGACGATACCAAGACTCTCGCCGACTACCACATCAACACAAACTCCACCCTGCATTTCGCTCCACTACCCACATCCACCACCGTCACAGCCACTCCCTCGCCCATGCGACGGAGTCGGAAGCGATGTTCAGTCAAGTCATGCATTTCCGCTCCTCTGCGCGGTGTAGGAGACTGTGGTTTCTGCGAGGGTCATTTTTGTTCAAAGCACAGACTTTTGGAACAGCACGATTGCGTCGGGCTGCACAACTGCAAGCAGCAGTTGCATGAGTGAGTACACGGCAACAAGAATTGTCATCAGCTATGAAGACACTACGATCGATGATCTGCTAAACAGGAGGATGACTCGTGATCGATATTTTTAGATCGAGGGGCTGAGCACGATCAAAACCGTTAATGACATCAGGCCGTTTGTTTTGTTTCGGATCGTGGCTCCGGCGCCGTTGTTCCAGGGCCTTGGTCTGATTCGCCCGATCGCTAGTGATCTTCACGATCTTCAACGTTCTTTACTAACTTAGACGAAACGCAATTAAGCTTCAGCAGCAACAGACTGTGGCCTCCAAGGTCTAGTCCCAATGTACATGACTTACGCATCCCGGTCTGTGTCCGCTATGTTTGCTAGGATGCAAGGAGTAGCAATCCAGGCGGGCTCAGCCCTTACCTATCTATCTATCATCTATCTACTGTAGAGTTAATGCCAATTCCCTCATTATGACACTTGTTATTAGTCACTGTCTTATCTCGTAGGACGCGGCACTTCCCCGGGTTACGTATAGATCACGTTGCATGGAGTTTAGATCCGGGCTAATCAGGCCAATCGTGGGCCGAGGCGGCGGGTAACAGATAGGTGGGCGACCAGCAAGGTTTTACGAGTTGCTTGTAGTCGCAGCCTTGTTATACGGATCGATTGGGTGCTCATTTAGTATTGTTGTGGTGTGTCCCGCTACTGGCCGGGAAGGACTTCCTACTTCGGACACGAAAGCCGAGACCGGCCGAAATGACAGCGGGGCACTAGGCTATTGAAATATTACCAAGCGGTCAGGTGGATAATATGCAACTACACTGGCTTTTTGCCCAGCTTGCTCTTATGCATGATTGCACTCTCCTGCTTCTTCTGCTGTACTCCACACCGCGGCTAAAAATAACTCTGCGCCAAGCCCGAGAATTCAGCCGCAAGGAACAATACGCCGCACGCTATTATTTGGGGCTGGTTTCCATGGCGACAGCCTCATTTGGTATACACTTGTCGAGACTAGTTTTCAACTTGACAGATCGGCTTTGAATGTACGAACTTTGAACCTTTGTTTGCGGAAGTGATACCTGAGAGCAACTGTCTGCTTTGACGGAAGCTGCGCGAGGGTTCCAGCATTTAAGTTAGACGGTCCGCTGTAATCAGAAGTGCGGTAAGATATCGATGCGGCCAGTGACACTGCGAAACGCACGTGATTTTACGACAAATACATAATTTCAACTCTACTATCGATGTTGGCCTAGTCTACAGGCTCAGCGCTGCTTGGGCATCCTAGCTCAAATTCTGTTTCAGAACGGCTCATTGACGGACGATTCGCTGTCAGCTAGGCGGCCCATGAAACCTCTAGTGGTGGCTATGATTATGCTCATGCATGTCGATTTCCTGGCGCGCTTAATTGCACTAGCGGGTAGCATGCACTAGCGCTGAAGTACCTGGATTGCTATCTTTCACGTATAATCCCCAGAGTACAGCGCCACGCAAAAGCGTGAAGTCAGCCAATTAAGAAGTTAGCCGTGCGTGCCCGCGTCGCAGTGATCGAGACAGACATGTATAAGCGCCGTAACGCCACGAAATCTTAATTATCGCCGGGACGCTGGTCGCATGTCTCGAGACTATCAATCTCATCGCAGCTTATCTGCGACTTGATAATCAGATTTATTGGAGGTCGATTTGGGTGGGCTCTGATGAACGCGTCTTCAGAAACGCCTTGAAGCTGAAAACGGACAAATCAGCTGGCAATTAATTACACGCAAAAAGTACATAAGAAAGCTGTATCTCATAGGTAATCTCGGGAAAATGAAGGTCGGGGTTGTCTTGTTGGCTGGTCTGGCGTTTGGCGAGCACGTCCTAGTCACCAATTTCATCAATGACCTCAGCCACGCGACGTCCTGCACCCACGATCTCGAGGGCCAGTTCAAGAACCTGGAGACTAAAGAAGGTGTCCACATATTCCAGAAAGTACTAGGCAACTGTCAGCGACTCATGCGCAAAGCAAAGAGGAGTAGTGCCCGCATCGACAATCTGTCTTCCACAGATTCCGCCGCCATTGCCACAGCGCTGCGAACGCATTCTCACGGACTAAACGCGGTATTCGACAGAGTTAAAGACCACTGCGACAAGGTTAAGAACAAGTTTTCCACGGAAGTGCAATATACGGTCGCGTATATACGCGCGATTGGCGACAACTTGGAGGGCGCCATCAACAGCGACAGAGAAAAGGTATCCTCAGAGGTGTCATACATAAAGAGAGATCTCAAGAAGGTGACTGATTGCATCGATAAGGGCAAGCATTAGGTCTCTCAGGCACGCCAGCCACCATCCTGGGGACTTTTCTTCCTGAAGATAGAAATCAAGCTCTATCATGCATCGTCTATCTAGTGTACAGGTCTCCTAAGAAACATCAAGCATGCAGGTGAATCTCGCTCTACGCAATCGTTGACTTTGTGGCAAAATTGACTGCGTCCAAGACGTTCTCAAAGATGTAGTCTGGCTTGCCATCCTCCGGAAAGGCATCACCTTCGTGGTAGACACCCGTCTTCACCAGCATACTCTTCCAGCCGTACCGGTTCGCTCCAATAATATCAGAATACAAGTTATCGCCCACCATGTACACTGTCGCCTCGGGACTGTTGCTCCAGTTGAGAAGGATGTCGTTCGCGTAGTCGTATGTCGGCTTTGTGGGCTTTCCGATGATTGTCGACGGGAGCTCATGGCCGGTGCACTCCTTGTACAGCGCCTCAACTGTGACTCTGAATGCACCTTGGCCGAATCGCGGCAGGCGGTAGCTGTTGGCCCATAGTAGATCATTGTTGGAGAAGTGGATTGGAATCGAGGGTGTCGACGAGTGTCTCTTTCGCTTGGTTCCTAGGAGCCCGCCGTCTGATTGAAGTAGATCTAGCACAATCTGGGTGTCTGTGCTCATGTCTCGGGGGTCGTTGAACACAAGAATGGCATCGAACGGCTTGTTGACGTCTAGCGGTGCTGCCCAAGAGTCTAGTTCGTGCTGCTGGAACCGATGGAATGGCGACACGGATGGATCAATCTTGACAATATCCTGGCACATGACGACATCTTTGAATCCGTAAGCCTGGGCTGCCTTTCGACATTGGTCTTGAACACCTCCGACGACCAGCACTCGATTGTACCGCCCCGTCAGTCGCTCAAACGGCGTGTGTGACTGTAGGAACTGCTTGGGCGAGATGGAAAGGCCACCTAGTTTCTTAGACAGCTCGTTGACTCGGTCCTGTTCAGTTCTACCACCACCGTTGGTCAGCAATATCCAGGGGACTCGTTGTTCATTGAGTCGGGTCAGAGCCGGCACGGCCTCGGGAATAGCCTTGGATCCTCGGAGCAGAACACCATCAATGCTTGTTAGAGAGAAATTGGTATAGACTTACTCAAAGGCAAAGGCAATGGCCCGTTTAGTGTGGAGTCGTCTAATCAGTCTAATCATACGCGCGATAGCGTGGGACAATCAAGACATAAACTCCATCATCTGCATCGATGAGACGAACCACCCTAGGAACGAGACCTTGAAAGTAGTCCGCTTAAACGGCAGACTGGCCCGTGAGAATAGCGAGATCCGTGAAAGACTCGCAGAAACAGAATGACGGATCAAAGAATTGGAGGATGAATTCGCTTACCTTTACCGCCTTGCGCCCAAGACGGTGGAGCGGAGAGCGACGATTGACGTCTGGCTGGAGGTCATGAAGTACCTCGAGTTCCATGATCCCTTGAAGCTGCGTCAGGTTGGAAGGCAATTCCTTAATATGCTACAGCTCAGCTTTGCAATCGAGACGGAAAGCCTCAAAGTCAGGCTTAACAAGCTGCGGCGCTCAATATCGTTGACCAAAATGCTACTATTCCCATGATGTTCTTGAAAGTCAGAATGAAGAGAACTTCTTTTTCAAAGAAATCGCACTGCAAGCCCGCATCTCATATTGCTGTTCATGGGTGGAATATGTTGAGAAATTCCCCTCTGCGGCAGTCACTGTTCAAGTCTCGGTGCTTTGGTCAGATTACGAGGAAAGGCCAAAAATTGTGAAGAACATAAAATGCTTGGGAATCCAGCTGTATGGTTCACAGTATGATATCCTCTGCCACGTCCATCAGCTATTTGAGGTCGAGGAAGAAAACGGCGTCGAATTCTTGTATATCTTCGATGACACGCTGGGCTCGAAAGAAGGGTGCATGTCGTTCCGTGGCCTGAAAGCCCTCGTGCCAAAACTGGATAACTTGAAGTACTTTGCTGTGAGCAAAAAGAGCATGCTGGAGAAGAATCAGGGAACACTGGAGGAATGTTTCCCGCCGAAAGTCAAAATCCTTGAGGGATTCACGCCTGTCGATGCCAACTTTTCTGACCAGATGAAGGAGATCCGGCGGTTCATAAACTCTGGTAAAATCGCAAAATAACGGCAACCCTTTACTGTTGTACTTCTGGACACAGCATACATATGACGATATTGGCCACTTTACTCGAATCATGACTCATTACTATACAGGGTCGGCACAGCCAACCAACTATGCTGGTATCTATCATGCATGCTGAATGCTCACTCTATCACCCATTTCCGGCCCTCTGGCACCTTGACAATCACCTCGCAACTGTAACCGGTAATCAGAAGTCCCGGCGGCCGGCTTCCTGCCGCCTCAATTGCCTCTGCAACATGCTTTAGACTTGTTCGAATGACTCGCTGGTCGGGACAGTTGGCCCGCTCGACAACCGCGCAGGGCACGTTCGGCCAGCCCTTGCCAAACAATCCCCCAACGACATCAGAAATGCGGTGCAACGCCATCAAGAAAATGCAAGTTCTGCTTTCAACCCACTCAGGGAAGACAGGAAGAGCTCCGCCACGGCCAGTTCCGGTACATATTAGGACCTGGTCGGCCACGTTTCGGTGTGTGACTGGAATTTTGGCAACTAGAGGTGCTGACAGTGCGGACGAAATGCCTGGAACGACTTCTGGAATGACGCCGTTGGCCTCAAAGAACACAAACTCTTCTGCGCCACGTCCAAAAACGTACGGGTCACCCTGCTTTAGTCGAACCACGTGCTTGCCCTGTTCCACGCCTTGGAGACCTAGCTGGAGGAACTCTTCTTGAGCCCGGTCAGCATTGCCCGGGAACTTCTTTGCAATATGGACCGGCGTGTGTTGAGGTATCAGGTCCAGTACAGGTGAGGGGACCAGCTTGTCTGCGAGAATAATGTCTGCGTTCTGAATCGCTTGTCGCGCAGCGGTGGTCAGCAGCAACTCGCTGCCTGGCCCGGCTCCAATGAGCGAAACCTGACCCTTCTTGGTGCTCTTTGGTTCCTTGAACTCCCTGTATTCGTGCTTGAGGTCTTCCACAGACAGCTGTGCAAGTTTTGAGAACGGATAGTACTCGACGACCTGGGACAACCACCTCATTCTCTGGGCCTTTCGGTCCAACACCAGTTTGTTGAATTTCGACGTCTGCTCGGCGTCCTCGTCTTGTTGTCCAATTTCCTCCTCATCCTGTTCCTTTATGCTCTTCCGCAGCTCGCCAACTCGGTTGCATATCTCGTCGACATGACTGGGCAACGAGTTGACCAGATGCCTCTTGAACCGGTTGGCCAGCCTGCATCCTTTTCCGTTCGTAGTGACGCCCAGCTGGAAGTCCCCTTCCTGGTAAGTAGACAGTAGCGTAAACGTGCACAGATCAGGCCTGTCGGCGACGTTCACTGGTATACGCCGGCGCTTACATAACGAATAGATGTGATTCGACACCTCCGATGTTACCGGCAGCAGCACAAAGACATAGTCCACCACAGAATCAACTTCCACACGCCCTAGACAGGTCAGATCAGAGTCACGGAAGTCTCGATCTAGGTATGTGACGCCATTAACCTTGGGATCAGTGGATTCTGATCCATTAACCACAATTGGCACTGCTCCTTGGCCCAGTAGATGTGCAACCCGCCGGGAGCTGGAATCAACAGAGCCAACAACTAGTACAACCTTCTCGGTAAGGTCAAGACTCGCTAGTAAGGCCATTGGTGACTGATTCAGTCCCCAATGGCTATATCTACGCCATGCGTCATTGCACGTGACTGCGGCTGACCGTTATCGGATACGTTATGGTCCGAATTATCTCATCAGTGGTTGGGTCCTTTCCGCGCGCCATCCGCGCGCGCTTGCGGAGCGGCGCCCGCCGACTTACTCCGCTCGGGAATTCCGGCGTGAGGGCGGCGGCGCAATGCAACCGCCGGTATACGCCGCCGGGCAACAGAGTGGGTTTGTTAGTTCGGTTGCCTGATATGGTATGGTCATACAAGACTTCCTTTAGTGGAGTATTAATCGGTATGTAATGCAGGTTCGAAACGATCCTGTCAGCTGAATCTCTGCGTACGGCATTCAACAACACGGCTGACATGGACAACCTCATTTGCACTGGCTTTGTCTGTATTTTTGTGCCTTGATGCCTAACGTCAGACTGGCTTGGTCTGAGCTTTGATAATATGATATAATGGAGGCCGGTAGCATTCAACGCCCTTACCGCCGGTCCGCCAGCCCGCCGCCGCCGCCGAGTATCAATACGAATTGTCTTAGCCGCTATACCCCCACGATACGTAAACATGACACTGATCTCCAATCCCTGAACAGCATTCGATCTGATCAACACGGCACAGTCCCTGACAGCATCCCGCCTTGGGCGACGTGCATGTATCGATCCTGGACCTGGCGTATAATTGCTATCGAGATGATACACGGGGATTACGTGGTACGGCGTCGAGATCAGGGGATTACGGTCCGGTGACAGCCATGGGTTCAGTTGCTGTTTATTTTGATAAACGGGTCTCAATACAGTATGTTCAAACCTACATGATGCTCAAACATGCAGCATATAATATCACTGATCAGCGGTATCCCTCACATCCTGTAGTTATAGATCTCGAGTGCTGGGCTATGATTATCGCGCGCCAGAACATTTCGATCCGTTCATGTTGCCGGCATCAGTCTGCATAGCACAGTGGGCCAATAACAGTGAGGTGGCAGTATCAGGATTATCGTAGTAGTGATGGTGAAGTAACATTTTTCTTTGTTTATGAATACACTCCAGTCGCTTTTGTCATGGAGTTCGCTCCTGAGTTGAGTTCAGCCGCGCGATAAGCTTATCCCAACCCTAACCTCGCAAAATTTCACGAAAATTCATACGATAGTGATCCAGTAATGGGCAAACGACCACAGGGCCTGAGCAAGGCTGCTAAATCCAAAAAAGTAAAGGTTGATGATAATGATCCGGAGGTGAACATTGAGATGGAAGTTGACCCCGATGACGAGTTGGGACAGCTGAAGGAACTGTATGACGCCTTTCTGAAGAGCGTTGATGAAGAGGATGGACCTAATCCCAAACTACTGCATGGCGTTGTTCACGAATGTGATAGACTGCTGAGAAACTCTGAGGACGAATTGAGTGCAAACTTCCATAATATCTACGCCATGGCCCTACTATCATTATCGCAATTTGCCGAGGATGAAGACAGTCCTGAGGATTTTCTGAACGCAGCCATTGAGCGAGCCACTACTGGTTTGGAGAAGGACAACAAGTGTCACGACTTGTACTTTACGCGGGCCAAGGCCACTTTGAAGCTGGTGGAGACCGAGGTTAGAGATGAGGAGGCCAGTTCTGATAGATACGAAGCATTCTCCAAGATTCTCGATAAGCTTGATGGGGCAATCAAGGACTACGAGAGTGGCGAGGCTATAATACTGGATGCCAGTACTAAGGAAAAGACCTGCAAGTACACCCAAATTCAGCTGGATATCGTTGAGGCCCTCCTGCAGCTTGGTGAAGGCGCCGGTGCTCTAGAGGCCGAGCGACAGGAGGCGCAGACTTGGGACGAGGAAGATGACGATGAGGAGGGCCCAGACATGAGGCTGGCAGAACTAGATCCGGTGCTGGATGGCCTGCAGGCGCGGCTCAGTGAGTGGAGCAAAACCCGATGGCAGCAGATTCTGGAGAAGGTGCCTGAGGGCAAGGGTAAAGGCAAGTCACCCCAGGAGGACGGGGACTACAGTTACACAGTTCTGCGACGAGCCAACCGTGGGCTTGGAGAGTACTATTTATCGCAGGCAGAGCCAGTGACTGCCAGGACAGAGAGTGAGGACCGAGACGAGAATGATGTCACCTTGGCCAAGGAGTTGCTGGCCAAGGCAATTGACTACCTGCTGAAGGCGGAGCATGAGAACGATGGTGATTTGTTCACAATGATAGCCGAGGCGCAGATTTCGCTGGCCAATGTCCATGATTTTGAGAGCGACGAGCAGAACACGCTGTACAACCAGGCCGTGACGAGGCTGAAGAAGGCGCAGAGACTGGGATATGGCGATTTCAGAGAGCAAATCGCGGAGCTGGAGGCTGAGTAGCCAAGTGTTTGAGGCTCGGTTTAGAACATATAGAATGTATCCAAAATATTTATGTCATGTGCCGTACAGTAAGTGGTGGTGGTGGTGATGGGTGTTGGTCCCAGTAACCACGCGCAATGTCGAAGGCAGCCAGGGCAGTTGGCGAGGACGTCTGGAAGAACAAGGTTGACAAGGTTGTGAGTGAATCTCTTTGAGACGTATCTAACTAGAACTCTGAACTGCTTACGTTGAGCTACGGATCTATCGTGGCCCAGCTGTGCAAGGACTATGAGGGCGACTATGTGAAGGTCAACAAGCAGCTCGACAAGATGGGCTACAACATTGGCCTAAGGCTGATTGAAGACTTTCTGGCCAAGTCAGGCAGCGGCCGGTGCGTCAACTTCAGAGACACGGCTGAGGTGATCTCGAAAATCGGATTCAAGATCTTTCTCAACATCACCCCCACCATCGACAATTGGACACCTGACAGCAAACAGTTCAGTCTGATCTTTGACGAGAACCCGCTAGCGGAGTTTGTGGAGCTGCCAGACGATGGAAGGGCACACAAGGAGCTGTGGTACTCAAATATTCTGGCGGGCGTGATCAGGGGAGCGCTGGAGATGGTACAGCTGGAGGTCGAGACTGAGTTTGTCAGCGACGTGCTGCAGGGCTCGGAGCACACAGAGCTGAGGGTAAAGCTGGTGAAGATTCTAGAGGACGAGATTCCCGCGGGCGAGGACTATTGACAGATCTACTGGTATGCAGGTCATTAACTATTTCATTAGGCATCGTCCATATATGCTTGGGGAAGACTGAGGAGTAGTAGAGGTTAGTCGTCCTCCTCATCGCTTTCCACCGTGTTTTTTCTCCGCCTCTCTGCCATGGCAGCCCGAATTCTCTGGTTAATATCTGAACCAGTATGGAACTGGGCGCCGTGGCCGCTGGCCACCTGAGACTTGTCCATGGTTCGCTTATGCGAAAAAATCACCGATGTAGAAGTAGACTCGAGCGAGTGCTCGCTGCCGTCGCTGAACAGAGGGATGTTGGCCAGGTCGCTCTCGGAGTTGACCCGCGAGATGGCGTTGGACACGTGAGATGCGTTGGAAGCGTTAGAGGCACTGGAGTCTCGTCGCTTCATGTTATCATAGATGAGCTCCTTCTTGTGATCAAACTCCTCCTCCTTCATCTGATCGGCCTTGTTGATGAGGCCAAAGTCAGGGAAGACCTCGGGTCCGAGCATGTTGACAAACTCGGTGATTTCAACGACGAGGGCATTTCGAGTCTCCTGGAGCTGCTGCACTGCGTTCTTTTGCGTGGGGTTGAGCGCGAGCGAGAGGGGCCTGAGGGACTTGAAAATGTCCATGCCCGTCTCACCGAAAACTAGAGCTGCATAGGTGATGACGGGGAAGAAGAAATAGGATCCGCACATGAGCAAAAACAATGTTTTCCAAGACGGATCATGCACAACCTCATATTTCCACAGCAACCACGTGGTAACAATGGAATAACAAGTGTAAAGCAGGGGGGCTAGACCCATAGCCACCAGCAGCTTCCATGTAGCAAGCACGTCACGCGCCTTGATTTTGACAGTTGATCCTCGAAGGGCCTCCTCGGCGCGTAGCTTGGAAATATGCTTGGTGGCCACAAAAACGGGCGCGAACAAAATCAAACCGGGTAAACTGGCCACGGAAAGGAGAACCAACTTGATTGAACGGAAAATGAGTTTGCCCATGACGTTGGTGAAACTGAGCGTGCAAGACTCGACCTGGTGGTCGCGGATGCCAAGCTCCTTGAGCTGTCGATTATACTTGGCGACTGCGTCTTTTAAATGCAGAATGCGTGGATCGTCCTTGTAAACATTGTAACCCATCATGAGCCGTCGGTTTAGCTCGATCACTACCGGGAGGGGCAAGCGCTTGCCGTGGGGTCTGTAGAGCCGTCTAGCCGCTTGGATCGTCATTAGTGTGTCGTAGTCTGGGCAAGTAACCGTCACTGTCTTGAGGCCATTGGAGATCATTTCCAGTGTGTCCCGGACCGCCTCTCGTTTTGCGTCGCCGCCTGCCCTGTATTTTTCAACCCATTCGGGGCTGATTTCGAGTGGTGAGCCAAACTCGATAACGGCCCGTGATCTGAACTTGTGTGGGTGGAAGTAGTTCATTCCACAAGGCACGATCTTGACGTTGCAGTCTGGGTACTTTGAAATGGCTCCCAACGCCATGATTGCCACGCCGGCCTTCAAAGGTAATAGTTCTGTACGATCATGCGAGCCACCTTCTGGAAAGATTCCAAGACAGCCACCATTCTTAAGGAAATCAAAGACACGGTGATACATCTCGGACTGATTAACGTGCTTTGCGACCTTAAAAATGGTACCTCCTTTGGGCTTGGAGAGCAACGCCAGTGCTTTGGCATTCCTAAACTCCTTTCGCAGCACAATTTCGTCGTCGGAAACAATCTCCGCAATTTCAGAGTTTCCAAGAGAGCTTGGCAGGCCTATCAAACCCCCGACCATGCACTCTGTCTGGAACTTTGTTCCAATTCCGCGTACTCTGAGTGGATCATTTTCGTCAATGTAGATTTTACCGGTGGCGCCCTTGAGGTTATCCTGGGCCCGCGTTACGCCTATGGCCCTGGTCATCCGGGAGACGGCGCCGATGAAACGTCGGTGTAAGGACTTTTCGGCGACTAGGAATGAGATTCGCCGTCCGGCCTCCTGGCGAACAATCTGCATCAGAATCATGGGGTCCACGAACTGGTTGGCATGCGGAGCAGCCACCAGGATGACGGGGCCACCGGCGGGTATCCTGTAGGATCCTCGTGGCAGAATCTCCCGGAAAAACATGTCAAAAATGATAGTAAAGAGCCAGATCAAAACATCGTAGACCCACGCCCGGAGCGAGAGCTCCGTGTCAATGGTTCTCATAACACGGGATGTTGGCGGTGGAGTGGAAACCGGAGCTGACAAGTGACACCTCACCTGATGGGACTGGCACACGGCGTTCGCGCTGGGTGTGTTGTTGGGTGATGGATGGGCTGACGTGCGCGCGGGTGTTTTAGTGATGGCTATCAAACGAAGCCAAGCCACTTACCATAGTAGAGAGAAGATCTCTGTAGGATCTCTGAGACAGGATCTTGGGACTAAGAGGCTCTAGATCTAATGCCTACATTAGATGCTGGGAGATCAGGATCGTAAGGGGCACGATCGTGTGCGTGACTGGGGTTGTAATTGTAGGGGGCGCCTGTGATGTGCCTGCTGTAGGTACGTCCAGGTACCTAGGACAGGTACAGGAACAGGCAGCGGGCCTTGGACCTGCGTTGGTGCAGCTTGACACTGAAGCTGTAGCCCTCCTGTGTGTGTGCTTAGCTAATACGAAATTATAGTGGTCTATGGAGCGCGTCTAGAACCATCTCAACGATGATGATCTTACCCACGTGACAAATCACTACTACTGCTGCTGCTGCTCATGTCTGACTGAGCTAAACTTAGATGAGACTGCTTTTGTTACCGCTGGGGACCACCCGCGCCTGGTGGTAGGGATATGTCGGCGATCGCCTACCATAAACAAGTCGTGGCAGAAGAAGTAAGTCATGCATATCTGCAAGCCCTGCGTGGGTTTCCTTTTTGCACAAAATTAACGTATATATCTGTTCCTGGTCCCTGTCAGGCCGAATCGTGGCACTAAAATACTGACATTACGATTTACGACTCACGACTAATCTAACCACGCTAATCAAGAAAAAAAGGACTCTCCATTAATCTCACCAGCGAGAGACATTAATTCATATCGGACCGGACTCTAATCAACCTCTATCGGCCACTTCACCGGACTCCTAATCACTAATCGGACATTATTCATCAAAATCACTTCATCAAACCTGCTAATCATCTGTCATCAGCTCTACAGCTCATCAAAATCAGCATAAGCGAAGTAGCAATCTCAGGGCCCTTCGCAGAGCTATATAAGCACCAAGCATCGCATCTACATCTCACCAGCACTCCTTACCATCTCTCAGGTTCATTCTCTACCTGGAAGATCAAGCACTCTCTCTATCATACACACCTTCGCTTCTCCCGCCCTCTTTGATCCATGACAACGGCCTACGCGATGCCTCACGAAAACTCTGACCGGTGAGTAAAACAAATTTGGAGGGTCTATTTTTGGCACCCCCACAGCCCCCCAAACCCACAACCTCGCGTCTCTCGTACTAACTTAGTTACCTGCCGCCCATCAATACCTTTACGGGTCCCGGTAATATTCCTGCCATTTTGAACCCCGTCACCTCCGACATCCGAACTGAGACACCCACCAGTGGACACAATGCAGGCACGGACCATTCAGCCGCACGTCAGTCTCACACCCCCAATAATACCGCTGCTCACCACCCAGTGCCAACCGCTATCCACGCTAAACAGGGCTCACGAACTGTTCGCTTTGCATCTTCTGGAGAGTATCCGGGCACCATGACTCCAATGACTGCTGATTCGAGCGTTGCTTTTGACGCGGCCAAGTCCGCGATTGCTGGCGAGGTTAAGCACAAGCCCACGCTTTCTGCTTCGTCTATTCCTCATGGAGAAATGTCACCGCCTGCTTCACGAAGAGCATCTGAGGACCCCAGGCAGGCGCTTCCACCTGTCACAACGCACCCTGCCCAATTGCCAGCCCCGGCGCTTACCGCTCCTTACTACCAACAGCTGCCGTACCACCCGTACCGACAGTACTCTGTGGCCATGAGCCCACACACGCGAATGCCCATTGCTCCGCACGCAATGATGCACATGGTTGGCCGAATTGCCTCTCCCGGCCAGATTTACGCCGCCCAGGAGCCCGACTTTGGCTCGCGGCTGGCTGAGCTCCAGGAGGCCTCTGCACAGCTCTACACCTTCACTCAGAGCGCGGCCACTCGACCAGATATGCTGAACCTGGAGACGCTGAGCGTTCTGTCTCGACGAACGCGAAGCGCCGCCGACTCACTTGACAACCTGTACCAGAAGGTGTATGACCACGATCAGCACACGCAGGCCTTTCACAATCAAATTATGCGACCACGAACAATGCCAGCCCCAGGTTACTCTACCCCGGTTCACCACCACCAGCTGCCGGTCACCCAGGTGGTGCCTCCACCGCCTGTTCCAGCCGTGGCTCCCGCGACTCCAGTGCCCACCGCCCGAAACTCGCCCAAGAGAAAGAGCCCGTCGCCACAGAGCCCGCACGTGAAGCGATCCACCAAAAAGCGAAGGACTAACGAGGTCACGCAGTGCCAGCAGTGCGGCATTTCTGACACGCCAGAATGGCGACGAGGTCCAGGCGGTGCCCGAACTCTCTGCAATGCCTGTGGCCTGTATCACGCTAAGCTCGTCAAGAGACTTGGAGAGGCTGCTGCCGCTGCCACGCTGGCTGAGCGAAAGCTGCAGCGGGAGCGAGAGCGTGCTGCCACGGAGCGACACCAGGGCACTTCTGCCAACGCCAGCGCCAATGTGAGCGCCGCCACGAGTCCTACTTCGAGTCCTGTCACCCCAAGTGCTAGCCCGACTGCCAGCCCTAACGCCCTGCCAACTTTGGCTGAGGTCATTGCCAACCAGGCTGAAATCCAGCAAACTGAACGACTTTCTGCCCTACCCATTCCCCCAATCTCTCAGATTCTCTCGCCAGCTATCCAGTCCCCTGCTACCAACACGCCCATTACCCCTGCTACTAATTCTCCCTACCGATCGCCCAAAGGAAAAGAGCCTGTGCGAGACCCGCCCAGTAATAACAGCTAGTTCTGAAGATTGGGACAACACTGCATAATGTTTAATCAGAGACAGAAAAATAGCATCCATAGCTAATTATTTATTAAGCTAACATTGTTTCGAGTTACTTGTGCCCTACAATTAGAGCCTGGTACATTGCTTACTACATATCTAGCAGTTAGTACGAGGGCCTATCGCGTTTCGAGTGTATTAGTACTAGCCGATACTAAATGTATTTAAAGCACGGCTCCGCCCGCAACTCCTTCGTTACTCCTTCTCGGCGCTAGGATTGTTGTCTATTGAGCGGAACTAGCCTGATTGATGATGGTCGTGAGTTTTGTTTGATGGTTCCCTGTATGCTTACTGCTGCTGCTCCTTCAACTGCTGGAGCTCCTTAACCCGTCGCTGGAAGTCCAGGTACTGGCACTCCTCGTAGTCGTGTCGCAGCTGCTGGCAGTTCCAAGGCAGGTACCAGCCTTCCCGTCGGCACTTGTTGAGGGGGACTAGAAGGGCGGCACATCGATCCCGGTATGGCAGAGGGACGTCGTTCTTCTTCATATCCTCTGCGGACACTATGTTAGCACAGCTCGCCGACCCGCTATCCGTAAGCAGAGCTACCTACGAGGCTCGGGCAGTCCTTTCAGGGCCATTTTAACTGAAAATTATAACTGGTGAATGATTATTGGTGGGACTGGGAGGTAGGGTAACTCTGCGTGCGAGAGGGTGAGCCGCACCAGTCGAGGACCTTGAAGACATCATCACGAACGATTGACCTTTTGTAGTCTCACCATAAGAGGATAGATGAGGTGAAAGCAGTTGAATGTCGCGAGTTACGTGTTTGTGTCAAAATGGAGAACGCCGAGTTGCCCTGAATCGGAGGAAGAACCGGCCGAGCCCCGAGTAGAATCAGAGCAAGCAGCATGAGACAGTACTAGCACGAGCAGTACGAGATACGGGTATCGTTCCGACAGGTGAGATGTATCAGACATGGAGATGTCATGAGGTGTGTAAGTACGAAATGACGGCATGATGACGCGGTGTCGAAGACAATTGCGGTTGTTTGTTTGTTGCTATTTTGGGATAGTACGAGTTGGAGGTGGGTTTAGTGTGTGGTAGTGTTGGTGTTATGGGCGGTGTGGAGGTCGGTAGTTGAGGTTGGTACGTGTAGCGGCAGGATGCTAGTGGACATAGGAAGCGGAGGAGTAGTAACTCGCTTCGCTCGTTAGGGCTCGTTACTGCAAATGAGTGACGTCTAGATGGATATGGTTTGCCACTGGTATGCAGCCCCGCTGGGTGTTATCTACTTACCTCTGTTACGGTTACTTCAGAAATTGGCGCCGTGGATGACTTGGTGGTGAGTCACCACTTCCATGGCATCACACGTGACATTTTCATCACTATAAAAGCTTATCGATGAGATAGGCGAGACATCGAGAAACAGCGATGAACGAGGCCAGAAAGTTCCTGGGCCGCTGGCTAGAGGATGAGAAGTACAGCAAGATTGACTTTGTAGAGAAGTACAACTTCCAGAGCCCTGCCTATGCTGTGCTGATGGTGTACGTTATCGATAAATACCTGCAGCTGTATGGAGAAGAGATAGTAGATCCAGCCCTGGTCTTGTCTTCTAAAGTTTTGAGCATTGCTGACGAGATAGTCGGCGAAGTTTCGTCGTCGCACCCGGTGAGACCTACGTTGACGTGGGGTGAGACCCTTGCGTTGGTGATGATTGCGTTGAGCGATAACGAAGAGGTTGGCTTTCTAGGCCAGGTTGCTGTGGTTCCGGCGATGGTTGTTCATCTAGTCAAGGCGACTCGGCGTAACAGCCCGTGGGACGATCTGTTGCGGACTAATTGCAAGGACGGCGTTGAGTCGATTGAGATTCTTCAGCATCTCAAGTTGAACAATGAATCTTTCTACGGACGCCTAACGCCCATCAATGCTGAAGTTAGGGATCCGGATACGATTCGAAAACTTGTGGCTCTGTGCCGCAATAGTCCGCCGTCTGTGATTGTCAAGCTGGCGTCATATGTCTTGTCGGCGTTTGGCCCTGCAAAGGCAGCTGAGACTCCGCGCAATCTCGCATCTCCAGCGAAACCGTCAAAGATAGCAGCATTGGCAGACCTGAAATTCAAAGGCGAGAAGTCTCTCGAGAAGCTCGACGCGCTCGGCGTCGAGTACGACGTCATCAATGTCGAGCCCGGGGCCATGTCCGCGTACTCTGCTCTGGCTGTCGGCCTAGGGTTCCCGCCAAACTACGGGCCAACCATTGTCAGTGACCTCAAGCGGTTCATTGCAAACACCAGCACCAAAGACATCAGCAGACATCTGGGGATCCAGATGCGCACGGGGTCGCTGTTCGAGCCCCAGCTGGACGACCACATTATGAACGTGGTGCGAGAGGCCGTCCCGTTTGTGCCCTCAATACACGGACGATTCTTTGAGTATCTTTTTGGCGTCAAGGTGTTTTACCTGCCGGCGGACAGCGACAAGATCCGGAAGGCTGTTGACCTCGAGAACGGCATTGTGTTTGGGCTGTACGACTGCGGCGGCGGCCGCAACTGGCACTGCATCAAACTCACGGGCCCCTACGCCAGGAAGCACCAGGAGACCGCCGAAGAGCTGCTGGAAGACGGCGCCTGGGAAGAGGAGGTCGAGGTCGAGGAAGCGCAATTGGACCTGCTAGAGGACGACAACGAGCTAGAGTTCGACGATGACTGGGTCGCGAAAGTCAACAGCAAGCTCGATAATGAGATGGACTTGGACGACGAGGAGTCCGACGACGAAGACTACTCAGCCTCAGAGTCTGACGAAATGGACACGGACGGGTCAGGTGACGAGTGGGAAGGTCATGTGTAGCCTGCCTGGCGATGAAGGCGCAGTACATGTTACCACAGCGTAGCTTAGTCCACCTGCCTGTTGTGCCATTTGCCAGGCACGTGCCGTTTTTGCTGTGTCGGGCCGTGGATAGCTGTTGCCAAATTGGAACGGGCTCACGTTTTTATTTATTGAACAATTACATTTGACGACTGGCGTACGACGTTCCATCATCACCGCCTGGAAGCTCTGGAAGCTTCTGGAGACGGTGCCTGGCACGTGCTGGACGGGCCTACCCCAGATTTCTGATACACCGTCGAACACCGCCCATCACTACGGCTTGTGGATCTGGCACTTGCGGGGCGTACCTTACGCACGGGGCTAGTTCCTGTTTGGACATGAAGCAGCTTTCAAACGAGCTTACATGGTACCTTGCGTGTGGGACCAATATCAGACGCGCCCCAAAAACAACTTTGCACTGCGCTCATCCTCCACGCATCGTGTCCACGCTAAGATCGCCAATATAATGGGCAATGGCTCGGCCCGCTCGGCCCGCCACCCGCTCTCTCCTGCCGCTGCCGTCCGCTGCCGACCGCCAATACAGTACCAAGAACACAAGCGCCGGGCAGGACCCTGATCGACCGAGCGCCTTCCTCAATAGGCAGGGAACCGCTGACTATTGTGACAGCGCGCCGCCAATCACGTTGATCGTTTGATTGTACGTTTGACTGCCTATTGGGGGTTTTCTAGCGTAGCGGCGGGCGGCTCATGAATGGCGGCTGGGCATTTTCTGGGCGTCTCGGCACTGCACCAACAAATGTTGGAACAACTCCCAAGGTGCCTGCGCGTAAGTAAGGTACGCAGCATCACCTAGGCAACGTCTCCCACCATCACCCAGGAAACGTCTCCCACCATCTTCTGTGCGTGAGGCATCACCCTGACAACACGGCTACGTGGACTGTAGCATGGTCCCCCACCTATCGGCGTCGGAAAAACGTGTCGGAAAAACTTTCGGGCTACACTCAATCTAGACTTTCGCCTCCCACTGCCAAAACAGTACTGGCTGCTGTCTGGCTATGTGACATGCCTTTCCGGGCCGCCATCTGAGCTATGAACCAGGTTGATCCAGACTATAGTAACACTAATTAGCCTGAACCTTGTTAAAGTCCATCTCGGAGAAACAGCTCATCCAGCGTATTCCCAGATGTACTGTGTGAAGCCGTGCCTGGCGTATTGTATGTCCGCCCCCGGACGGAGATACTTTGGTCCGGCATATGACTTCACCGAAACCTAATCGCGATGATCTTCACATTAAGGTTCAGCATATGAAATCACTTCCCGTCTCGCTGAAATTAAGGTTCGCCTTGTCCCATTCGATTGCTTGCACCAGATTTGAGTTTGAAATTTCCCCTCACGGCCCCCGAAATGCCTCCGAGGTACGTATTCACGGCACGCACTGTCAGGTACGCCTGACATCATACGGCCACCTTATCATACGGGCACGGGCACACCAGAAAAGCGGGCGATAAGTCCCTTGTTCATGTCTACGTCGTTACGCTACTTTCACCCACATAGGGACGGAGACTCAAACGGAAACTGGAACCGGCTAAATCTATTCAACAATAACCTAGCGTGGCAGCCTGAACAGTTCACTTGGCCGGCGCGTTCACGTGACTACATTAAAAAGCCGCAACCGCCTACAATAACCAGTCGCATTGGGGGTGGGCCGGGCCAATGAAAGCTTTATCAATGCACGATAAGTGTGCGGCGGTCCGTTACTCCGGCAACCCCCAGTTTGTCAACGTTGTTACATGCGCGCACGATCGCCTCGGTCCGTTAACTGATACACGCTTACGGCCCAGATAGGCAGCCGCCCACTTCTCCACGCCGATAAAACCAAATACCCCTCCTCCTGCCTGTCCTCATGAGGCTGACACAGTATGGGGGTGTGGTTCACGGGATGGAACAAGGACGTTTATTCAGCCCTAGGGTGTACCCGTTCGACCGTTTTTCTAATCCCAACAACCCGTGTAGCGTTGCATTGAAAGCTTTTTGTTAGCCAATAGGGTTTTGTATTGGGATTAAGTAATCTTCGCGACACAAGTTAGTAAGCGGAAATTTGCCTCATGAGTATCATGAGGCTAAGATGAGGCATGATGAAAGAACCCCGTGCTACTACTGTTACAGTCGTGTCCCTACGTCATTGTATTAAAACCGTTGTCGAGGAGTCATATGAGGACCCTCTTGCTACTTCTGTCTGCCTGCTTAAGCCTCAAGCCTCAATTCTAGATAGTTCGACAATCTCGATGCGCGTAGTAGTGTAGTGTTGGGATATTAGGGTTAGGGTCGAGGGTAAGGGACTAGATTAGTACTACGTTAGAGGTAGGCGATAGAGAGGACGAATCAATGGTGACAACGGGCAGAAGAGGAGGGGGAAAACGGGATGATTAGGCATAGCCCGTGGAAACCCTGAATGGTGTTTGAACATATGGCAAACAAAGGACGGGGAAACAAACGGAGCCGTATGGCCGAGGTTGGTTGCTTTTGATGAAATTGCTTTTTCTAGTATTTTCTTCTTCACCCACAATATTATTCACCCCACAATCCACCCGAACAAGACAGCGTTGCTTTTCTGAGCCTCGGGGCCAGTCGGGATATATAAGTTGCCTGCCTCAGACGCATTACATATATTCATTTAACTTAACACACACGACGCATTACTAACAGACTACGACAGACTAACACTACTATAACGACTACACGATACTAACAACCTCATACCACTACACCGACAAGATGCTTCTCTCACCACTCACACCTGCCCACAACCTGGGAAGACACATTCCATATACCTGTCATCACAGCGCCAGCACGGTACAATGTCTTCCTTTGCGAGCAGTTCTTCCCACGAGCTTTGGCGACATGTACACGCCAGACCTGACGAGTGACTCGGCTTTAGTCAACAACCTGGGCAGGCCTATCTTCACATCACGAAAACTCGTCGACTGGGCACTGAACGATCTGCGTTCGCTGCTGATTGTGGAGAGACTCCAGGCCGAGTGGAACGGCACTCTGCCGACCATCATTGAACGGGGCTACCGAATGATGTACCTCCCCCTCGATGCGAGCAACGAACAGATTATCGACATTCTCGTCTCGAGCGACATTTACAAGGAACACAACTTTGATGCCAAGTTCCTAATACAAACAGCACAGTACACAGTGGAGGCTGCCCGCAACAGGCGCGACTCGCGGGCCCCACTGACCAAGCCAGAATGGCGAAACATCATTGAAAACTATTTATTGAACCTCGGCTGCGAGGCCCAGTGCCGACTGGACTACAAGAAGGCGTGCCAGCAGCTGAAGCAGCGAAAGCAGGCTGAGGAGCTCAAGACAGAGCAGTCGGCCAAGGTTGCCCCAATCAGGATATCGTCGTCGACCTCGCTGCTCAAGAAGGCTATACTCACGTCCTGCTCGACTTCACCAGACTTTCCCTCGCATCTCCGACAGCAAAAGACCATCAAGCCAAAGATCACGCTCACTCGACACGAAAAGCAGCTGATTTGGGTCGAGGTGCAGTCTAACCTGTACCAGCGACTTGGCCTCGACTGGGAGCCGGATAAGTTGTTCTAGGCATATCTCAAAGGCCTCATACTACAGCATCGACCCCCCACATTCTAGTCTTCTAGAACTGTACAGACATAGCATCATAGCATAGCATTAATCGCATAATCATTCCCTCACACAACTACATCATCGCTCCAGATCAGACCAAGCTAGTTGCTCCAGACTATCGCCAGAACTTGTTGCGGGTGCCTCACGGTGAGCGCCTCGTGCTGTCACGAGCGATATTTTCACCCCACAGTACCAGAATAGCGGCTTTCACATGGCGTGGGGGACTGCCCGCGGCCCAACGTCAGCCGGCGCGCTGACATCATATTATTACACTACGATATCTATCCGTATAGGCAAGTATAGTCGAGTCGCATGACTACCCGTGACTCGCTGCGCCACATCTCGTACCAGCGCCACCAGCGCCACCGTATTGTCGTAAACAAGCGCCACCACAGGTCACCTGATCACCTGACTACGGATGGCGGACCGATGTGGTACTGTCCGGCTGTCGGGTCTCAGCCCTAGTCAAACACCCGGACGCCGGAGAAACCCAGCCGCGCTCGTAATCGGGCAGATAACGGTTATTGTCTCACCCAGGGTTGTGTTGAGCGGCTTGAGGATGCCGCTAGACGTGCGGCGAGGGCGCGTACGGCTTTTTGTCTTGAATGTCTTTGTTGTCTGAGTCCTGTCCCAATGCCTGGAAAATTCTTCAATCCATCCCGCGACACGTCAGCTGCCGACGTACGAATCCCGACAAGCCCGGCGCGCGCTGAGGGATGGGCTACCTGGGCCAGATCTTTGTCGGGGACCCGGGCAGGGATTTAGGGGTCAATAGCCGGACGTAGAAACTAGTATACAGCGTGGGGGCTTGACTATAGCTAGGCGTGGGGTCCACAGGCCCTTTCTATGGCTGTACTGTGGCGTGGGGTACGGCGCCTACCGTGTTTAGAGGGACCCCCAAATACTGTGTCCTGTCTGAGCTTGGGTGAGACGTCTAGGGCTGGTAGGGACAGGGTGCCACCCTGTGGATCACTGTTTGTCCGGCCTCCGGTCTTTGTGTGCGAGGCCGTTGGCAGCTGTGTTCACGGCTGAGGGCTTGTTTGTCCGCGTGTTTCTCGGTTTTTCATGCGAGTGTCACTAAATGGAGATTGGTGGAAGCCGGGGCGGCGAAGAAGATGCCGAGACGATGAGATGTGAGTACACACAGTGTTCACTGCTACAAAGGCAATGGCAAGGCGTAGAGAGACGTGTTGTTATACAGGTCTCAACTGGCCATACGAGCAAGGCACTGCTCTACTGCCCTGTCCTGCCTACTCTGCTCTGCCCAATTACTGCCCATTGATTCATTTTATGTCATCTGCATTGTCTCACGCGCGCGGGCCTAACCCTGTCGTCCCAGCGAAAAATAAAGCGCGCATCCGATGAGCCAGTATTTACATCACAATATCAATGACTGTTGAATTATGAGGCTTTAACACGTGAACTAACAATTGTGCTTTGTGTGATTCCTGTGCACGCATAACCTATGAGGTAGAACACGGCGCATGTCGCCGGACCCATCACATGACCGACGACCTGCCACCGTTATCCCCACACCCTAACGTGATGCGCTGCACGCTCGAAGTCCACTTCCTACTGTGGCAGGCTGCTTCAAACACATCATGCACTAGGTACCACGAACATGAAAATCACATTGCAAGTCTGAAGCATAATTATGTTCACATGCCCGCCATTGTCGCCGTACTGTAGGCAGAACGCACATAAACGGTCACGCCATCGCGATATGGCATTTTCGCCCTGCCCCTCAGTCTGCATGCAGATGCGATGTATCCATCGTGCCGAGGTCTGGACGCGCGCCGGTGGACCAGCGCGCGTTGTCTAGGCAACGGACCCTGATCTCCAGGAGCACACAGCGACCAGGGTTGGCCGCAATGATTTACATGCCTATCTATGTAGCGATAGAGAGCACGTAGAGATCATGAAAAAACCACAAATGGTAGCCTCGGGTCGTATCGGCATCGGCTCGGCTCGTGTTGCCTGGCCGTATCGGCTGTCATCGGCAGCAAACGGTCCGTGCGTTCCCGAATGATCATCGCTGTCTTCATGTGCTAAGCCTAACTTGGCAAAGACAGTGTCGATCTGTTGGTCCCCACAATTACCGGCGCGCCATTCCCAAACATGATGAGACAACACAAGACAAGATCTAATAATCACGATCCTGTGATTGAAATCTCGATAAGATCGTCATTTACCCGGGCGAAGTGGCGTGAAAAAGTGAAGGAGTTGAGTGGAGGGAAAGTCGATTTGACTTTTGGCAGTGCACTAGACATATTTGGTGGTTAT